>RXPK01000210.1:145077-744189 GCA_004143645.1 Protaetia brevitarsis
AGAAGAAAGCAATGGGGTTAGATCAGGCGATCTGGTGGCCATCTTTGTGCTCTAACGATCTTGTCAGCAAAAAAGTTGAAGATATTGGCAGGTTTGGTCGAGCAGTATGTGCTGGAGCATTATCGTGCTGAAAATAACCTGCTTCAAGCTCATTTTCTTGTAACTCTGCAATAACAATTCCAACATCTGTTGGTAACGTTGGGCTGTTACAGTTTCCTCGAAGAAAATTGGCCCTATTATTCGTTGCCTGGACATAGCTAACCAAACTCCAACTTTTACGGGATGCATTGCGTTTCTCGAAATTCGTGTGGATTTTTTGCAGACCAGATACGATAGTTTTGTAAATTCATATAGTCTGTTAGATAAAAACAGGCTTCATCCGAGAAAATGATTTGTTTAGCAAGTCATCGTCCTTAAAATTTTATTAAACCAATGACAATATTCCAATCGCCTATCGTGATCTAATGCTAATATATTCCCGTACCGTTGAAACTTTTATAGGGATGAAAATGTAACTTTCTTTTGACAGCTCATTGCGCTGAAGTGTTGATAAGCCTATAAAATAATAAAATATAAATAAACTATTTCACTTAATGTTAATATTGATTTTTACCTGTTTGTTGAGCATTACCACAGAGTAAATACCCTTATTTTTCTTACAGTATCAGAAATACTATTGTTGGTGATATAGATTAAATATAAACGATTTGAAAAAATTATAAGATAAATAATCGAAAGATACTACACACGCACACCAATGTCGCTAAATGTCAAGAAAATTCATTTAAGTGTATGAAATTTGTATGTAGCTAACTTCGCTCATTAAATTGGTAATAAGTATAGATAAATTTTCTCCGGAAAAACAGTTTTTTTCTTACGGACTATCATTTTGATCACATGGTATTTTTTTTTCGCCAGCCAGTCCAATTGTTACAAAATGTCTAATTGAGGGACATGATAGATATTAGGCTTAATCTGTCAAATATTTTTTGAGAACTGTCAAGTTAGCGTCGTTAAAAAGTGTTTAATAATAAGTTTAATTGAAATTTAATACCTAATAATTAGCAATTATCTCATAAATGGATTCAGACTGGGCCGAATTCATCACTGAAGCCAAGCCATTTTGCCTCAATGCTGTCGTTTTCTGCACCAATTCAAACGTTGATAACTGTGCTCTGCAATCAAAGAAAGCCCTAATCTATCCCCCTTTGGAAATATATATTAAGGGGAGCAAGGATGAGAGCATACAGAGTGATATGTGGTGGAAATTGGAAAGCCCAGATCCTTCTGAGCATGCCGAATATAATGAAATCACGACACTATCTTAACAGCTGTCAGTGGGCATGATAACTGCCAAACTCTCCTTTGACAAACCCTTCAAAGCGATCTTAGACTGGGATGAGCAGAGGGCAGAACGAGAATCCAGGTATTCAAAACCAAAACTAGTATGCAGGTGGTCAAAAAGGTTACAGGTTCTGGAGCTGAGATATTTGGAGGAACCTAAATCATTAATAATAAATGGTATCGGGGCTAATTAAAAATTTTCCATAAGGACCACGCTCTGTCCTGTCAAAATTGGACCTGGATAGGCACGTTTAGAAGACTGAATTACTGAAAGCTAGTGTTTAAATGGTTATT
Organism: Protaetia brevitarsis; assembly: GCA_004143645.1. Taxonomy (NCBI): domain Eukaryota; kingdom Metazoa; phylum Arthropoda; class Insecta; order Coleoptera; family Scarabaeidae; genus Protaetia; species Protaetia brevitarsis. Next base: position 146,716 of record RXPK01000210.1, read on the forward strand.
AAAACAATTTCAACCAAAATTTTTGAATACTTTCAGCACGATACTGCTCCTGCACGCACACTAGACAAACTTATACATTGCACCAATTTTTTTTTGTTCCAAATCGAGTTATTGGTTGCATCGTTGTCTCCAAGGACACCAGGCTTGACACTAGTAGATTTTGTTTTTATTTGAGTATTTTGACATATGCAATTTCAGAATATACAGGGTGTTTCAAATTAAAAAGTAAATTTTGCTTGAGTGTTAACTACAGGACATATAAAGCACAAACCCACCGAAACCGGATTTCATCATTAAAAAAAAAAAAGTAAAATTTAGAGCCAAAGATTCTCTAGTCCGGGCCTGATCCAAGGAAACATCATGTTAAGCACCGCTAAACGTGGTATTATGTATAAATACATTGCACTCATTTAGTATTGTTCTTAATGGTATGCCGTAAGTTCATTTAACGCCATTCTGAATAAATAAAAGGCTTTGTAAAAATAGCAAAACTGAGGCATTTTAATTTCTTCTTTTTATAAAATAATCATTCCTTTTTTGTTAAGAGCATTCTACGTAAGTCTATAAAGTATTATTTTTGATATCCTGATAAGACGTTCCGAGTTTCACCGGATATGCGACTTCAGTAGTTACAAAAAACATGAATATTTTTCTTTTGCTTTGTCGAATCGAGAGTTAGTTGTTAATAAACGGTCCCACATGATTCTGAGTTATTTCTTTTGGATTTATTTAATCATATAACGCAAAATGAATTGAATCGTATTACACAGAAATAAATGTAGATACAGAAAATTTGCAAACACGCCTTTTTACTATGATATCGCGCGAAAATGAATCTATACATTCCCGCGCTTTTGCCGATGCATCAAGCTTCGATTTTCTTTATATGAAATCATGATGGTAATGAAAAGGATCGTTTTTTCGAGACGGGAAGAATTTAAATAAAATGTTCGAAGTGGCTTGCACTCCAAAGCGGCGATCCACACAAACTAACAGCGGTAATGGCTGAATGATAGTGGTATGTGGGGGTATACTCGGAACAGCATTTAGGTTGGGCACAGGTGCGGCTCTAGCCCACGGCATTTACAAAATATTTTTTTTCTCGTTAATGCTTACAGATAGACCCCCTGTGCATTAAGACTTTTTGATCGTATATGATTACAGCTGTTTCATATTATTATATTTTAACCTCTATATAGGATACACCCTGTATATATTTCCCCGGATATATACCGGTAAAACCTGACTAAAACGAACCCATACTACAAATTAGACATCTGTCAGTTGATAAAACATCTTTTTCTTTTTAAGTTATTGCCGATTTTATTTCGAGAATATCGAGAAACTGTCTTTTCGCAAAGAAAAAAAAAACTATTTTCCGTTAAATCATACCTCATCTTTATCCCATTCCCACACCACTAACCATATCCATTTCCTTTAAAAGCGATTCGCATGATTCACGACGTACAACATCGGTTTATTTATATCTACACCCTGCAAACCCGATTTTTCACGTAAGAACGGCAACGCAGCTCCGATATCCGTCCGGTTCTGGAAGCTCGTTCAAACCCCCAGTAAAACCGTAATAATCTTAAAAGGGTAGCTGGTTCTAAGCTGCTCAGGTAAGTCCAGAATCCGCGGACTTCGAGTAGAAAGCTCGCAACTTTAGTGTATAAGTAGTACATATGCAGTATATAAGAAGTTAAACTATATACTGTCGGTCGATTATGAAGGGTTGTGCGCGATAATGGAAGAAGTATTGAGGTAATCGGATTGAAAAAAGGATCAATATGTAATGGTTTTCGTTTCTCGATTTGTGAGAAAAGGAATGTTAGCGAAGTTATAGTGAACGTTATTAGAATTAATAATTAATATATCGAGTGGAAGCAATTGATAATTAAAGCACCCAAATGGGTAATTATATTTTCGAACTTCAGTTATAAAATAACCCGAAATATACAAGGTGATTTATAATAGATGTAAAAAGACGAAATATCGAAGCTTTAGTCTAATAGATTACCTATTTTAAATTGGAATTCATAGTGTGAATCAATCATCAAATAATTCATAAATAAAAAATTTTCTAATCCACACGAGGCAAGAAAATTTTTTTGTAATTAAACTTGCTTTATTAACACTGTTAGCAGGGAAACATTAATTATTTGATAATAGATTACCTAATCTAAACCGAATACTATTACACCCATTAATTTTTTCATATTCTTTTGTTTATATTAATTTAATTTGGTTTTTATTACTTGCAAACTTATTTTTAGTTTGGGCTACTTGGCGAAATTAATAGTTAAAGTCTGGTATTTTTATCCAAATGAACTAAAGTATGTCTCAATAATTCCTTTGTATAAGAATGATAATGCAGAAGGTGTCTCAAATTATAGAATTCTTTTATTTCTGTTTACATTTAAGATCTTTCAGAAAGTATTAACAAGTAAACTAAAAAATAACATTTTATTGCCCTTTTCGACGATGTTAGTACACTGTTGAAAATATTACGGTGTTGGCGTTAATTTTGCCCTAGTCAAATATTTTAGTGTTGATTTTTCCAAACTTTGCCAGACGAGTTGACTACGCGTATTTAATAGAACAGAAATTACTAGAATTTGGTGTGAATTCTTTGTTTAGATATGAGGATTGACTATTTTTCTAGACATTCAGAAGCGTCAACCAATCAGATTTTTTTCCTCGGATAGAAATATAGAAACCTCACCTATTCTAATACAGTATTGCATTATACGCACCACCTGCATTGCACGTGTATCTGTTTTCGTGTTTGATTCTCCGTATTAACATATCCAAACAAACCACCAAATGTGACTGACTTGCAAAGTGTAACCTCGGTTTATTAAACGTTAATTCCAGTGGGCATAAAAAATTTCAACATCTTAAAGATGTATTGGGAACATTTATTTACGCAATTAGTTTAGACTTGAATCAAATAGCATAAACATTCACTTAATTTTATAATGGTTCTCAAAAAATCATTTTAAAATTGGTACGTTTAGTTGAAACCAAAACTTGTGAATTGGTTTTGCATATTTATAATTGAGAAAACGTCTTAAAGAGAGAATATTATAGCACTAAGAAATAGGAGTTGCATATTAAAAAGACGTTGTGTTTAGAAAATGGTGTTAAAACACCGATAGATCGCATTCATTTAGTTAAACAGCTAGTAAATGTGTCTAGTCTAGATCAAATAAATGTGCTAGAAGTATTTTATAAATTCCACGTGTCAGTTGGACAAAATAACCCTTAGCAATAGACAATACTTGACTATCTTTGCTCGTCAAATTTTAAACTTCTATAGTTCTCGACAAAATAACATGAAAAGAGTGTGGACCTCTCCTGACTATTAAATTAGTCAAAAAAGTGTTAAAATTTTCAACAGTGTAAAGCCATTCATTGCGTTAACCTCTCAATAAATTAAAATGTTATAATTGTCGTCAATTATCTTAAAGTTTTGACACGAATGGATATCAGGTGATTCCTATAAAAACGTGCTACGTCTGCTGAACTTCCAGTTTCGTTGGGTGTTCCGCAGGGGTGTATTATCGGGACCTATACTATTTTTAATGTATATATTAACGATTTTTCGCGATACACGTTTGTAGATTACAGCATCCTAGTTGCAGACGATACCATCTTGTTAGTAAAATTGGAAGAAGTGATTTTTTATACGCTTGTAACTACCGGTTGTAATTGTGAATGTAACTTACAACAAATCGATTATCGCTATCGAATAGCAGACTGCAACAATGCTGTTTTCTTTAAAACGCGATACGTCTGCTGAACTTCCAGTTTGGTTCGGTGTTCCGCAGGGGTGTATTATCGGGACCTATACTATTTTTAATGTATATATTAACGATTTTTCGCGATAACGTTTATAGAAGAACTGCAACAATGCTGTTTTCTTTAAGAAGTATTTTAAATGTCAATAATCCATCAGAATCTTTCAAATATTAATTATTATTTTTTTACTTATATATTTTACGTAGATTATATATACGGCAGGCAAACTTTTAAAGGTTACTGTTCTTTTGAGAAGCTCGCGATGCGTTATTATACATACATGGTGTTTCGAAAGTAATTTGAAATATTCTCGTGGGTGGTTCGTCATTCAGTTTTAAGACGAAAAGTTCCTATAAGCGTGCGTGATAAGTTTTGTTTAGCGGCCTTTGGAATTTTGACAATTATTGTGTCAAACCTAAAAACCAATGCATCAAATTCTAAAATCTCTTAAAATTGATTGACGAACAGCCAATAACAATATTTCAGATTACTTTATTACTATCAGAAACACCCTGTATATTGTTGTCGTTTTCTAAGTATTATTACAAAATTTTTATTCAAATTCACGATAAGGTATTAGAAATGTGGGTGGTAGATATTTAGATAAGGTAATAGAAATATCTACCAGCTTTATTTCTAGTACCTTACCCTAAATTTAAAATATTTTTTTTTTTATTTTGAAAGAGAATTTTTGATTATTCATATTATTGCTGTAAAATAGTTACCTTATTAAAAATAATATTATCAAAATATTAACGTTGAATGACATATCGTTGCAACAGGCATAAAACTTATGATCGCTTATGAAAAAGTATTTAAATTACAAATTAAATACATTTTCCAAATTTCTCTAAGCTAAGAAAGACAGTCTAAGTGTGGTCCAGTCTACATGTCAAACATTTTTACAATTGTGCAACTAATAAAGAAAATTCCCATTTGTTGTAGATTAAGGACCACACTGTATGTTGCTTTCATACTTATTAACGACTGCTGATTATTTAAAACTATAATATGTATAACAAACAATTTAATTTATAATTAAAACTACGTTTCTATTACTTTACATGGCCGTAGTTTACAGTCATCCGCCTGTGGCCTCTTGGCGCATTTGCACCGCTTAAAACTAAAACACCGCATATACAGGGTGTATCAAATAAAAAAGTAAATTTTGCTTGGGTGTTAACTACACGACATATAAAGCACAAACCCCGAAACCGGATTTCATCATTAAAAAATAAAAAAAGTAAAATTTAGGAGCCAAAAATTCTTTAGTCCGGGCCTGATGCAAGGAAACGTCATGTTAAGCACCTGCTAAACGTGGTATTAGTGTATAAATACATTGCACTCATTTAGTATTATTCTTAATGGTATGCCGTAAGTTTTATTTAACGTCATTCTGAATAAATAAAGGCCCTTGTAAAATAGAAAACTGAACCATTTTAAATTTCTTCTTTTATAACAATAAACATTCCTTTTTTGTTAAGAGGATTTACGTAAGTCTACAAAGTATTATTTTTTAATATCCTAATAAGACGTTCGAGTTTCACCGGATATGCGACTTCATTAGTTACAAAAACTGTAAATATTTTTCTTTTGCTTTGTCGAATCGAGAGTTAGTTGTTAATAACGATACCACATGAATCTGAGTTATTTCTTTTGGGTTTATTTAATCATATAACGCAAAATGAATTGAATCGAATTACACAGAAATAAATGTAGATACAGAAAATTTGCAAACACGCGTTTTTACTATGATATCGCGCGAAAATGAATCTGTACATTCCCGCGCTTTTGCCGATGCATCAAGCTTCGATTTTCTTTATATGAAATCATGATGATCCTGAAGAGGATCGTTTTTCGAGACGGAAGAATTTAATAAAATGTTCGAAGTGGCCTTGCACTCCAAGCGGCAATCCACACAAAACTAACAGCGGTAATGGCTGAATGATAGTGGTATGTGGGGGTATATTCGGGACAGCATTTAGGTTGGGCACAGGTGCGGCTCTAGCCCACGGCACTTATAATTTTTTTTTTCTCGTTAATGCTTACAGATAGACCCCCTGCGCATTAAGACTTTTTGATTGTATATGATTACAGCTGCTACATATTATTATATTTACCTCTATATCTGATACACCCTGTATATCTGATTTTCAGAAGCGACGGTGAAAATGCCGTCAACGCGACCTTTACAAGGTGATATAATGATAATAACGGGTAATGGAGTGGATAACCATCAAATTCGCAAATACTCTGTATACGCATATACAGAGTGTTATAAAAATAAAGGTAAATATTTTGAGAGAGTACAGTTTTTCAAATATTAACATCAAATCGTTAAATAATTTTTATTAGTAATACTTAATCTACTTTTTTTTTATCACAATCACAATTATGTATTTCGCTGAAATATATTTTATCTCCTATAATATACATTTAAATAATAAACTTTAATTCCTCATTAAACTTTTTATACACCCATAGCAGTTGATCTCTTTATCCCGACAATATCCTACACCCTTTCTACCGACACATACGCCCAAACAACCCCTTTCTGAACATGGCCCTGAAACGTATGTTAATACCGAACAGATGTCCAAACGATGGGGCCGTAAACCTGTTCCCTTTTCATTACTACACTTTACTGCCAGATGTAAAACCTTAAAAGTTGAATGCCGAGATTATGTAATGACTCGAATCTTCCACTTAAACTCCGGAGTTGTTACATACACCGACTTCCTACCGTTTTCGTGGGGGAAGGACGTGTGTGGCCGATAAAATTGGCTTTTTCGCAGAGGTTTAGCGACAATAAAAACCCCGAGGATAATGTGGGCTGACCCCCCAATAAAATATTTTATGACGTCCGCGTGCCCGACAAGAGTTACGAGCAATTTTCGTCGAATCAGAGCGTTGTTTGTGGGGTAACTTTTCGCTTTAGGCGATTAAAAGGAATTTAGGGGATAGTAGTGTATATACGGTATCCTTCAGACTCGACCCGCTTTCGTGATGAAAGGATGTAAGAATTCAACGAATGTTATATTCTGAGTGATTTAAAATGTCGAATTCGATCGTAAAACGAAATTTTGCAGTTCAGATCGGGGGAAGAAAGCAAACATTATCGTATAGCGATAATATACCATGTGATTCAAAATGATTGTCGTAAGAAAAAAACTGTTTTCCGGAAAAAATATCTATACTTATTACCAATTTAATGAGCGAAGTTAGCTACATACAAATTTCACACATTAAATGAATTTTCTTGGCATTTAGCGACATTGGCGTGCGTGTTGTAGTATCTTTCGATTATTTATCTTATAATTTTTTTCAAATCGTTTATATTTACATCTAATATCACCAACAATAGTATTTCTGAATACTGTAAGAAAATAAGGGAATTTATCTGTGGTAATAGCTCAACAGGTAAAAAATCAACATTAACATTAAGTGAAATAGTTTATTACATTTTATAATTTTATAGGCTTATCATACACTTCAGCGCAATGAGCTGTCAAAAGAAAGTTACATTTTCATCCTATAAAGTTTCTACGGTACAGGAACTTATTACCATTAGATCACGATAGGCGATTGGAATATTGTCATTGGTTTAATAACAATTTAAGGGACGATGACTTGCTAAACAAATCATTTTTCTCGGATGAAGCCTAGTTTTAAGTATTGTATCTGGTCTGCAGAAAATCCACACGAATTTCGAGAAACGCAATTGCATCCCGTAAAAGTTGGAGTTTGGTTAGCTATGTCCAGGCAACGAATAATAGGGCAAATTTTCTTCGAGGAAACTGTAACAGCCCAACGTTACCAACAGATGTTGGAATTGTTTATTGCAGAGTTACAAGAAAATGAGCTTGAAGCAGGTTATTTTCAGCACGATAATGCTCCAGCACATACTGCTCGACAAACCTGCCAATATCTTCAACAGTTTTTTGCTGACAGGTTCGTTAGAGCACAAAGATGGCCACCAAGATCGCCTGATCTAACCCCATTAGATTACTTCATGTTCGGCTATCTAAAAAATAGGATCTATAGAAACGCATGCATACCATAGAAGAACTGAGAGATGCAGTTTTGTCACTTAATAATTATACTAATTGTATGTTATAAATTTAAAGTAATAAATAAATTTAGTTCAACACCAGTTAGTACTGAATTGCAAATCATAATTTAGTAAAGTTAAATTAATTACATTTCATTTTTACAAGCAGAAACACCAATCCATAGTCGTTTATATAATGCGAGTTCAAATATAGGTTATGTTTTCCTTATTTATGACAGATCGTTTACTTTCTTGTGTTCCAACACTGACTTAGTTCAAACCTTCATTACAAACACGCGGCATATACCTACACCCTGCTACTATCTATATAGGAGCGGAATTGACAATCATTTTGAATCTCTGTGTATGATAATATTCGAATAAAATAATTGCAGATGACGCTTTACGAAGTGAAAACAAAGAGGCCTTGGAATATATCATTAATACAAGTTAAGTAACCTTGTTTGTAGTTGCTATACTTTCTACATATATTAAATATTACATGCAACATGTATTGGATCATAACTTATTAATATTGCTCTAAACACCACGTAATACAGCGATATGAATATACCCTCAGAAACTGTTTTGTCATAGGACTCCGTGGCGCAACGGTAGCGCGTCTGACTCCAGATCAGAAGGTTGCGTGTTCAAATCACGTCGGGGTCAGCTTTTTTTTTTATATATTTTTTTTTTGTAAAATGATTTTTAGATTTAGGATGTTTTATTTTTTTGAAATCGTGGAGGTATTTTTTATATATACGCGAAATTTTTGTAGAAATAAATAAACTAACTAGAAAAGAAAAGTTGGAATTTACCAAATCGAAAATCACGTTCTGAAAATAGGAGTATGGCTTGAAATGACCACAAAACGTATAATAGGGCCGATATTTTATTTTGAGAATACGGTGACAGCAGCCAGATTATATATTTTTGGAAATTCCAGGAATTTTACCGGTGTATGCTGTAAATATACAGGGTGTCTCAGATTTTAGTTTACATCAGGCATTATCCACTTTCACTGTATAGTTACTAAAAAAATGTTCAAATAAAAGTTACTTTATATCATGTTATGTCGAAAATTACGTATAGGTGTATACTGAAGGTACCAGCATAAATGCAAAATGAAAAGTAAAAAAAAATGAAAATTTAATTGACTAACTCAGTGGATAAAAAAAAATAAAGGGCGCAAAAGTGCTCTCAAACTTAGGGTTATTTTCACAATTGAACTATTCATGAAAAATAAAATGTGGCCTTTTGAAAAATTGACTTTCTTTAAAATCCCCAAAGATTGAAATGGTTGATTCAAAAATAAAAGAACAGAAATTTTGAATGACGTTAACAATCATTAAATTTTATTTTTATAAAAAAAAAGAAAAAACATTTAATTACAATGATGCAGAAATAAAACCATGAATTTAAGATTCTGGCCAAAAACAAAACTGCATTAGACTCTACAATTACTAGAAGACAATTCAAAATCCTCTTAACAAAGCAAAAGACAAATTTGTTCTAGAAGAAAATCCTATTCGTACAAAAAATCCACGTGGTCTCAAAATTACAACACACAAAATTAATTTAAACGTGGACAAATCAAATATATAAAAATTGAAATTTAATCACAAGCACAAAGCTTCTTTTCACTTACACCGAGGTGATTAACAAAGAAAACTAAATTGAAAACCAAGAAACGGCAAAATAAACTCTTCAAACTAAAAAAACAATATCTTCTAGAACAATATATAATAACTCATCTTGCATCCGACTTGTGTACACAATAAAATACAACAGCAATTATTAATAAAAGAGTTCCTTGAAGGATGATAAAAATTTCAAATTAAACGAACAACATTTTTAAATAAAAATGAAATTACCAAAAATGGCAGCAAAGAAAATAAATTTAACTGTACTTACTCCGCAATCTTTCAAGAAACTAAGTGCCTCTGGGTAACACGGTCGCATATATACAAAATTTACAATCGAATGAATCGCAAAGAAAATAAAAACTAGAATATTACAATGAACTATATACAATACTGGTACAGGCAAAATGTACAACTGAATGAATTTAAATTTAAACAGAACAATTAAAATAATTCCAGCAATCAAATCAATTAACAAAATCTTATCCAAAAATAAAACATTAATTTCTGAGAGAATTTGCCCGACGCATCGATAAAAATTGATCTCTAAATAAAATAACACTGAATTTACAAACCCCAGGGTGCCAAACCACAGCAGTATGCAGTTTTTTTTTTATTTGCTTGTGACCTTGAAGGAGAACTTAACTATAAAAACTAGTCGATACGTAATTAAAAGATTCATTTGCTGCTAAGTTAAAAAATATTGCGTGCTATGTAAATTAATTAAGTTTTTAGCCACTTAAAGTTCTTATTTGAGTAGTTGTAATTTTTATACACCCTGTATAAAATGGCAAGTTTATTTTGATGAAAAACGTAAAAAAATGAGTTGATTTAGTAAATTTTTCATTAAATTGTGTAAAAAAGCCGCTATCTGAAGAAAGAAAAAAACAATGGCAGGTTTATTATACTTGGATTATAAAATATGGTCTATTGTTACACTTAAATATTTCTTAAGCATTTGAAACATGAAAATTATAAGTAGGTTAGATTTTCAGAAAATTCAAATTATTTACAAAACCTTATGGGTTTGGGTATTATGAAATTTTATCAATGCAGACACTTATTTTAATCGGAGAATCAAAAAATGCAATAATATACAGGGGGTTATACAAAAAACAACACAACTTTGATACTTTTAAGGCTTTTGAAACATCCTGCACATTATGAATATAATTTTCAAAAGTAATTATATTCCAAAAGTGAAACTTTTTCAAAATCGCGTATTTTGGCCACAATATTACATATATACAGAGTGTGGCATATATCTGTGTAAGGTCTATTTGAGCTAATTTATCCACTGAACTGAAATATGTTTTAGATAAAAACGATTCGAGATCAAATATTCTGCACTGCCACCATATTTTTATGTGTACCGGGTGTTCAGTTTAGCCTACGCCTTATGCAGCTTTATTATTTTAAATAGAACATTCCCTATATATTATATAGCATATTTAAATTTCTTGATGCAAAAAATAGCATATTTAATCCTACACCGAAATTTGACAATCTACACTGTAGAAAATTACAGTAATTTTGCCATGGTAAATCAGGAATATTACATGTAATAACGTTGTGAATTTACCACAATAAATCATGTAAATTTTGTTTTACATGTTTTTTTTCTAGGATATTTAACATGGAAAAAGTAATTTCGGTAAAATTTACAGCTTTTTCATGTAAGTTTAAGATGTAACAAAAATTCAAAAGGAAAATACAGGAAAAAACATGTACAATTTTGTATTTACTCTCAAAATTTGCTTAAAAGTGTAAAATTGACATTTTTTTTGGGGAATTTAGTGCACTTTAAAAGTAATTTACTAGTGAACTATAATTTTGCTGTAAAAATATGAGGATCTTTTATATTTATTTGTTTTTACTTGAATTTTCGGGTAAAACTATAGATATCATGGAAAAATACGAAATTCATACGCCCGCATGTGATGATTATTGGATTATTTATCTGTGCGCGTAGGTAATTCTATTCGTTTGTCGAACTTATTATTGGCTCAATGATATCATGTACGTCACAAACAATCGTAAGTTTCGCGTAAGCGTGTTCATTCTTGATGCCTGATTGAGCGATTCAGTATGACCCTATTAGGTGCTATAAAAGAATTAGGTAAGTTGCTTGCTCTCTTTATAAAAATACATATGAAAATTACTTCAGTGTTCGGTAAATATAAAGTTCAAATGAATATTACATACGAATTTTACAGTACAATCTTTGAAAAACACATCAGCATGTGAAATTTACTAGATGATAGAAATTTTACCTTATGAAGCAAATTTACCTGTAAAATTGTAGGCAACTTTGTAACCAACGATTTTACATGTAATTTTACTGCAACTTTTTTTTACATTGTAGGAGATATTCGACTTTTTAAAGGGAAGAAAAAAATGCATTTACAAGCTTACTGAAAAATCATTACCAATGAATAATAATTTATTTATATTGATTTTGCGGTAATTGTTGTGACAATATTTGAAAGTGGTACAGCAAAAAAAATATTCTTTATAATAAATATAAAGTTAGGCATCTTTAAAAACACCCTGTATATTTTTCGTGCCAAATTATATATTATATAGGATTAATTCTCTTTCACTCACATGTTCATATGTAATAACAGTAGGAATCAGATCATAAAATTTGTCGCATATCTTTAGAATCACCCTGTATAGTATATTTTACAGTCGTAGTTAGATTCTTGTTTGATAAGCATTTATTAATTAACACATCATAGGATGTAGAGTAGCTAATTGTTCAAATAAAACCGTGCTAAATAAATAATCTTACTCCATTAATAAGCAACAAAAAAAAAAACATTTTTATTCAGTAAATTATTTTAATCTTTGATTAAGTAATCCCAGATTTAGAATCGCTAATTGCGGAAATAAAATTAATACAAAAAAAGCGGGAGTTTGATATTTTATTTACAATTCCATCCCTATATCCTTGCCATATACAAATCGCAATTGTCAAAATGAATGTTCTGGAAAAATAATTAGTAAAACTAAAGATAATAATATATCTTTGCTACTTTTCTGAACATATCTACTTTAAAAATTTAATAGCCCTTTTGTGTATAGAAACTTGTAAGTGTATATAGCACTGTAAGTTTTAAGCGTGAGGTCCTGCATGTAGTACTACCTATTTGTAACATATGTCCAAAGTTCTGATTGGATCACCCAACAAAAGAATTCAATTCTGGCAGAGTAATGAGAAATTTTTGTCGTGTATGTTACCATCGGACTTCGCCTTTGATTTGACGTATCGAATACCCGGTTCTCTTTGAACCACGCTCCCTGGCGGAGGATATTAAAAAGAATGTTATAGGGGGAAGTTAGGAGATGACCTTCCTTCAGAGCCGGGCGCAGTATCTTCGTTGTGTTGGTATTAGAATGGGAATGGAAGATTATATCTTTTTTTTGCGGGAGAGAAAGCTAAAAAGGAACGTCCTCTATATACACAAGAAGTAGGGAAAACATATTTATGGGAACACAAATTATATCCAATTTTCTGGAATTTCCTCTTTGTCGTTTTCGTATATATAACAAGGGGAAATAAAACCGATAGGTGTTCCATCATTACGATGGGGGTTTTTTCGGGCCGATGGCAATCCGCCTTTTTTATTTTATTCGCTCCCGAGGAATTGTTATCCCCACGGTATGCCACAACAATAGGCAAACACGAAATAAAAGCCCTATCGTAAACTGGGTTGCCGGTAGACTAACAACAGGCCTGCTATGCTATGCTCTCCTTTGTATTGTATCGGCTCTGGTGAAGCCAGCTTCTGTTCAAGTTTAGTCCCGTACGTTCTGTGGTGGTGTATATACAAGGATGGAATATTGTAGTATTTATGCTAGATTAAATATAAATACCGCTACTTAAAATAAGCTTAAGAAAAGGCATCGACAAGTAGGATTATACTCACACTTTATTTTAACAAATTGCTGGGTATATTCATTTATTGTCTGCAACATAGATAATGCATCTAAACTTAAGATACAAATTTAATTAAATAAAATTGGGAATCGCAACGTTCGGTATAGAATAAAATATTTATTAAACAATAAACATTTCGTAAGAAACGCATACACGGAAAAAAAATTGCGACAAATTTTACTATAAAATCATAAAATTTTACTACAACTTGTAGTAAAATACCAGATTTTTGCAACTTGTAGTATATTTTTCTAAACATTTGTCCTGTATTAACATATATTACAATTTGTAAGACTTATCTAAACATATGTGTAGCCAAGCTTTCACAGTATTTTAGTAAAAAGTGTAACAACCATTATTAGATTTTGCTACAGCAATGTAACTATTAGCTTCAATAAATGTAGTAACTAGTTTATACTATACTGTAATGTACGTTATTGTTAAGTGTAACAGAATCTTAAACAATTTTGTAAATACCTAAACGTAAAATGTAGTAGTTTGTTTTAATAAAATGTTTTATATTTAATTAATCCACACGATTGAGATTAATATATAATATACATAGCTATATTCGTTATGTATATTATTCATTAAAGTTTGTGTGCTACTGAAGTAAAATTGAGTTATCTTACATTATACCTACCTACGACTCTAGCTATGGTTTCATCGAGATCCGCGCTGGTAGAATAGCTTCAAAAATTTGAAATGGTGATACACATGTATTTAAGCAATATTTAGTCGAAGTTAACATTAAAAAAATATATGTTAATCAGTATTTTTCCTATTATCAAACTTATTACACAAAACAAAGAATGTATCAAAAGAAAAATATTTACCAAATCGAAGCAAATAAAACAACAGTCGGTAGCACATGTATATTTATTGAAAATTTCTTTGTTTTCGTTACATAATAAATAAAACATATAGCAACGCCATTACATTATAGCATTTTAAATACTTTCACATTTATTTATATTACATTATTGCATTTTCACAAGAAACAATAATTATTATGAATGAAATGAAATAGGCAATTCCAAATAAAAATATTTTTAAATTGAATTAGCCTTTCAAAAGTAAAATTCTTATAATAAGGGAATCCATGAGCTTCGTAATCATTTTTTCGTAATGATGGGTTCAGTCAACCTTTGTTAATGTAATAGTGCACATTACGCACTTTAATTTTTTAAGATTATTAATACTAGTATCAAGTTAAAACTTATAAAGACTGCCTGAACCCACAATAATTGTATACAAAACAATACGAAACATGTGTAGTGAACGCTACTAAAATAAATCTACGTATGGTTTATAAAAAATTAACCTTAAAACTTATTATTTTGTCACGTCTTCACACATAACCTAATACTATTCAACGCGAAGTAAAAATACAACAGTTTCGTATATTTATGTTTATTTTTACTAAAACTTACGAAGTATGCCAACTTTTACGAATTTGTAAAAATATATACGTATTTAACAGCTTCTCAATTCTCTTAATTACCCTTTAGGTACTCAATTTCAATATACATGCATTTCTACATACTTTGTAATTGATATATTTACTAAAAATGAAACACCTTTTTGCGAAAAATAACGTAACCCCTGTGTAACAACTAAAATACAATTGACAAGAATAGGAATTATTTCCTAATAAAATTAATCAAGCAAGCACTACTAAGCCCTGATCCCAAGCGCTAGCTACCTGTCATCCTTTGTTAATCTATTAAAGAAGACGCGGATCTTTTTTTTTCGATGGAAATGGAGGGTACAACATATATCACATCTTATGAACCTGAATGGATTTAGTTATTTGTGTGAGTTAAAATTATTTACTAAATAATAATTCATTATCACTATTAAGTGCCGAATAACCTTGGTGTGTGATTCCCAAATATATACCGATGTATGCTGTATGACTGCATAAACCAAGCGACTACCAAGAAACTTGTTCAGTCAAACAAGCCGATTAATATTAGTAATTCTGCTAAACGTAAAAGATGCATGCAATTGAATAATGATGAAACAAATAGATATTAAACGTTCATACCATCAAAAAACAGAGCGTTATAATTCCAATTCATCAAACTTTCTTCACGCACTCGTTCATCTTGATAAAACGTGTGCAAAATGTCTTCTTACCTCCGCTACCAAACAACAACGTGCCACAGCGGTAAACAGCAAACACGGAAATGATAAACAATGCGCATGTGGAGATGCATTAGTTAATATTTGGTCACAAAAAATGCACCAATAGAAAGGTAGAGAAATGTGATGTCATCAGCCTTTTTACCCCCGGATAATGTTGTAGTGATTTACCACATAATTGCGTATGTCATTATTAGAAGTTTTAAGACAAATTTTTAGAATTTGTCAATGGAACAGTAACAACATTTTGTAAGTAATTTATTAGCAGTTTTGCCTTTATTTTAATCAAATTGTGTCTATAATGTAGTTGCATTATTAGCATTACAAATTTGACAGTTTTTTTGCTACAGCAGTGCGAATAAGAAGATTATAAATGTAAGAAGGGTAACTACAAAAAGTTATTTGCAAAATTGTAATAAGCAGTACATACTTATTTTTTTCCGTGTACCCACACTTTATTTTAACAAATTGCTGGTATATTCATTTATTGTCTGCAACATAGATAATGGATCTAAACTTAAGATACAAATTTAATTAAATAAAATTTAAAAAAACATCGCAACGTTCTTTATAGAATAAAATATTTATTAAACAATAAACATTTCGTAGAAACGCATATATAATCTTATCCATATCAACATTTATTAGATCTGTAATTAAACATGAACTTTCGGAAAGTCTCGTAGACGTTTGGATACATGTGTATGTTTATGTATAAAACAATCATTAGATTTTCTTACGAACTTATTTCACATAAACAAACTTTATTTGCGTTAAATAGTAGTGTGATGTGCTTGTACGCGATGTTTTGTCGTTCATAACTGTCAAATTGTCCCTGAACGTTTAACATAGGCAGGAAACGTCATTTTCGAATACAATACGCTTATACTTACTTATACTAACAAGTTATTTCTGCAAAAATATTGGCAAAATCTTCAGAAATATGGAAATATCAATGTTTGAAAATAATTGTGTTACACTGAACGGAAAGAAAGAATAACATGCCTTGTAGAATACGTATGAGAGAGTCAGTGTAATGTTAAACTTAAGATTGATATTACTGCTTTCTATACACTTCCCACGGTGTCGAACGTTTCCTATAACCTTGACGCAAATCGTTCCAAGTTCACGGGAGTGCCGCAGGAGGGGGCTCTAGCTTCCTCAAACGTCTCTCAGAGAGGTTCATTGGCATTGTTTCGCCTCTGGGTTGGCGCTGCCCGGTGCAACGGCACCTAAGAACGTTCATACATACATACACACACACACTAACAACAATTGAATCACCTTTCCCGAGTCTGTCTCGGCTATACGGACCAGAACCTTGACGGGGCCGCTAGATTTATGGTTTCGCAAGCGGCGTGCTCCTATACTCTGCAGGATGTTATTGTTGTTGTTGCGCTGTCCGTGGAATAACAGACGTTGGAATCGGTAATCTGTTCGTATGTCGTCGCCTAGGTGCTTGTAAATTCGCGCGAAATATGTCGTAATTGTCACGAGGTGTGGATGTATGGGACTCGAGAAGTGACGATGAATGATGGAGACAGGAAGCGTATATGTATATATAATATGTCGTGTAATGTGTGTTTTATGTCGTTACGGTGCGCTTTAGATCTTTAGAATTTGGTTACGTATCATTTAAATTGCTTTTAGTGTTTAGGGAACGATATCAAAATACTTTGATAGACGCACTTTTAGTAATAGTATAATAGAAGATAAAATATCTGTGGAATAAACGTTTAAATACAGTTTATAATTTACAAATTATTAACGTCTATAATTTCTATATATTTCAATAACGGTTGAGAAAACGTGATTATTATATCGTGATTAACTTTAAACTGAAACTTATCATAAACGTCAAATATAGAAGGGCTGTTTTAATGCATAAAGCGTTAAGTACACCGAGAGAAAAAAAGTGTTGTATTAACTAATAAAATGGTGTATTGTATACTTTTTTCTTTTTCAATATGAGCAATGATATGTTAGTGTTAATGCAATACGTAAAAAAATGTTAAATTGCGTTAGTTAACTGAATAATAATAAATGTTATAAGAAACAGACTACGCGTGATTCTTTGAACACGTACATACTTAATTTTCCATTAACAATTTCTACCTGCTAATTGAATAATACAACAACATTATCCCAACACAGTTACTTGTTGTAGACACACGAAGTAATAATTGTCTCTATAATTTTATAATATTGGTTTAGCACTATAAAATGTTAATTCAAAACTTATATTGTTTCATTTAACCTACCTGTAGTATTCATCGAATGACTATTTGCATGTAATTCAACCCTTTAGGTGGTTATACGAAAAAGATTTTCTTGTTAGTGGAATCATTTTCGATTTTGCTTAAAATCACGTTACTGATCAGGCGAGTTTTTAATTTCATCGATGGATCCATCGATTATTGTATCATTAATGTTTTAAACAGAGATATACTGTAATCGATGGATCTATCGATGAAATTAAAAATCCGCCCGCACATTCAGCAATTAGCCCATTGATAGCAACGCATAGCTATATATTGCCTAATTAGGAAGACTATAGTAGGTAATAGAAGAAAAACATTTACGGCATTATATACTAAACTTATATTAGCTTAATAACATAACTAAAAAATTATAAAGGTTTTATTCATACATTTGAAAGGAAAGTACAATTTAACGTTTCATAATAAATCATTAATAACAACATTTAACCAAAATTCGTTATCAGCATTTACCGATTTCGTAATACTACCCACCAAATAATCATTATTTTTAACGGAATGGGTTTTTATCATATTAATCGATTTACTTAAACAATTAGAGGCAAAATGATTTTTACGATTACATTTATCACATATTTTACCATAGGCTGGACAACTGTTTTGCGCATGCGTAAAATTACAACGTGTACACCGACCTATTCTAGAATTGTTCGAATCCGTTACAAACGATCTTGTTTGAATATGCCGGACACCTCTTTCCAATGATCTTCCATCCTTGTGCGGCCCTTGGGTGAAACGTGTCTTCTGTCTTGCTCCTGCATTCGACTGTCGATCGATGTGTTTTCCAGCGTAATTTCAATATTATTTAAAATTTCTCGAACTTCCTTTCCTATACAGTGTAACAGCGTCGCTGCTTGTATTTCGGCTGTTTTCTCACTGCAACCACTCGCGGTAGAATATAATTCCCAATCTTCTTTGAATTGCCTCCAATTTTTTGCTAGGTCGCCCTCCATTTTCATCTTCTCGGGTTGAGATACATTCTCCATTTTGTTTTGTTGCTTTCTGACTTTTTTTTATAATTTGTTGCACTTTTTCTTCCTTTCACTGATTTTTTTTTTGTATTTTGTTTGTTTTTTATTTTGACTGCGCCATGTTATATATATATACTCCGCGATGGGTTTTGATTATCTTTATTATTCAATATTAATGATACAGAAGCTTACAAGCGTAGGTCTTATTGCTACGGAGGTTGGATACTGACTGACTATACGCATGTGCGATCACCTATATGTAATAGTATTAAATATTACATTTCATTGAGTTAAGACCGATAGTAGATATTTAAAGAACACGTTTTTCAAATGTCAAATCGACAATTTGTGGGATTGAACCAACAAGATAAAATATTGGTTACACCTGAACACTATAATCTTGTTAAATTAACTCTAAAGTGTGCAACAATATAAATATGTTTGTTTCAAATAGAAGTATATGATTCACTTAAATGCAACATGGTTAAATCAATGCTCAAATTCGTGACACTACGAAAAATGTTGAAATAACCATTTCATTTCTCTCAGTGTAGGTACTTATTTATTTTGTATATGCTTGAACTCGTACACATCGAATCAGTTTCCTCAACCTAAATTAATGAAAAAAACCATTTTTAATTTACCATCTTTCCGAAACAAAAGCGTGGCCGGCGTTCTTTGTATGTACGTTGAAAGGGGACACCGCGAAAAAGCAAAAGTTAAAAGAAAAAAAAGATGATTTTTTTTTTACGAGCCAACCTTGATGCCAACTTTTTATTACAGTAGATTAGATCTAGCGGTGTCGGAGCGTCTCGCTCTGAACTGAACTTCCCCGTCATTACGAATTAAATTTTAGTAGCTCCAATCGTAAAAAGTTTGCCCTCTCATTATTTCGCATCAAGGAAGTTTATTACTGGAATTATCTGTGTGCACAAAGTTAGAAATTAAACATTAACCGCAATGTGCAATTTCTAATCTCGTAAGGATAATATTTTAACATATCCGCATATATTCAACCGCCTAAGTGACTTTTCGAAGGTTCGTGTTTAATTACAGATCTAATAAATCTTGATATAGATAAAATTATGTATGCGTCTCTAATGAAATGTTATTGTTTAACAAATATATTATTCTATAAATGCGCAGTGTGACGTAATTGACCGGATCTAACCCTCTTTCTTAATACACCTTAATTTGGACATAAAAAATGGTCATAACATGTCAATGGTATAAAGATTATAAAATATAATTTTAAAATATGAAGCTTAAGAATACCTAAGGTAACGGAACCAGTAGATGACACTGTAAGGAAACAAATTCCCCTTACGCACTTAAGAAATAATTATATTTTAAAAAGTTTGCGTATTGGACCGTTTAACATATTTCTTCTGGTCGTCTGGTTTCCTAGACGATTTATTACTTTAAACCACAGTAGGCTATGAAACAAAAGCTAATATCCTAGAAACAAAACTATGTTGACTAAAGCTATGTATGGTGAAAAAACTCTGTCTAGGTCACTACCACCACCCCAAAAACGATTCAATATTTTATGTTTGAGTAGCAGCAACCACAATACATAATACGAATTTTTCATTTTTCATTTTAAGGTTTCGTCGAATGTAAGACCCAGCAGCTTAACGCAAGTGCGGACGGGATACTCGCAGTTATTAATATTCACAGCTTCTGGGAAAGTTTGAAATTTGTTACATTTGAAGAAGATGACATTTGATTTATCGTGGTTAATTTTAAGCTGGTTGATAGTTAACCATTCCTCAATTGTATTTAGATAAGTGTTGCCTAGATCGATAGATTCATCCAGTGTACTATCAGTTATTAAAAAAGTAGTGTCGTCCGCATAATTTATATTTGAAAAGTTACTTACACTAGAGGTGGGCATGAGATTATAGATATCATTAAAGTAGACGATAAATAGCAGAGAACCTAGTATGCTACCTTGTGGCACACCTTTTGAAATGGTCATGTTATCTGTTCCAGCCGTCGGAATATGTCCTTAAATGGTTGCCGTCATTTTCACAAACAAATATTTAAAAATGAAATTGACGTTTAATGTTAATAACAACTAGAATGTCAACATAGTTTTGTTTCTAGAATATTAGCGTTTGTTTGATAGCTTAATACAGTACTTTACAAGTAATAAAGTTTAAATAAATCGCCTAGAAAACCAATATCATCCATGATGTTGTATTTTTGAAAAGAGAATTTAAAATGCTATCTTTTTAGATTAAAATATACGGAATGTTGCATTTAAAAAAAAAATAGGTCAAGTCCGATAACTTTTTTACTTGACCCCAAATATTTATTCTGAAAACGGCAGATTATTCAACTATCATTATAAAGAAATTTTTATATAAATTATTTTTCTGTATCTCTTTTAACTAAGAGTATATAGGGTATACAGAGTAAATTTTGCTTGGGTGTTAACTACACGACATATAAAGCACAAACCCACCGAAACCGGATATCATCATTAAAGAATAAAAAAAAGTAAAATTTAGAGCCAAAAATTCTTTAGTCCGGGCCTGATACAAGGAAACGTCATGTTAAGCACCTGTTAAACGTGGTATTATGTATAAATACTGTTATGGAGAGAGTATTTAATATTCTATTATTTAAAAAGGGAATGTCACTATTTTACTTAATTATATTTTAAAACTTATTAGATATAATAAAAAAAGGATATAATATGTAGCAGCAGACAGCTAGACGATGTCCAGGTGATGTAGGTAATCTCTGCATTTGGCAAGTCCTTCAAGGCATTTTCCTTTAGAATTTTCCCTTCAGGAAGCGAGATGATCAGCAGTGATACACCTACACATCGAAAATGAATATTAGAATTTGAATAGTATATTATTACAATAGCTACTGACAGATCAAATTTGGATCCACCTTTAATTCATGTGAACAGTTGTAATTTCTTTTACAGAGTATTTATTTCTGTAAATTTTTGTTTAATAATGTTTTTTATATGCACTGGCAGATCAATTGCTTTGATATGTCAACAGACAGACATGGGAATTGCTGGAAATTGAGTTCTGTAACAATTCTATGTGTATAAATGGTTGCCTACCTTTTAGGTGCAATAATGAATTTTAGATTGTTAATTTTTTTATAGTAATAAGCTTTTAAAAATTAAAAAATGTATTTTTCTCATAATGCAGAGACTCATACCTTTGTTATATAAAAAGTGAAAGGTGATTCCAGATTTTGTAATTTTATTTATTTTCACATCGTTGAAACATCCGATTGTTCCTGTCGATCACATGGCCATTTTCATATGTAAAACAAATGGAGGCTTCTCATTTTGGTTACATTAACGGATTCTCACAAAAAGACAGTTGGACTCCTTGCTTGGAGACAATCGCTTGCAATTCAGTTAAAAACATTTTCAATTCGAACCATTCACTAACCGAACCTCTTTCGAGGCAGACATATTTCTGTTTGTTCTCTTAAAATTCAACGGTTATTTCGATAAAATCCAATTTTATTCCAAATTACGACCTAAAAATAATTGTTAATTGTTAAACAAAGTTTTTCACATAAATTTTATTCCAAATTACACACGATCTTTGGGTAATTTTTCTTCAACGACGATTTTTCCGAGTAATGTTCCTGTCCTGAGCGACCCATCCTCTCTGACCTGATGTATCTACGAGTTACGAGGGCCCATATCCGACCTGTACAGTCCTGACCACCGATGATCGCAGAATTCGGTCCTGTAAAAAGGTACTCTTCGTCAAATCTACCTAAAAAATAAACGTATTATTTCGATTCTAAATCTAAATTGAATTGTACTTATAAGAAATTTTATTTTATTCCGTTCTGCAAAAATTTGAGGTTAGAAAATCGTTTGTAACATAGCTAAACGATCTCCAGTTACTTTGGGGAAATTTGTGTAATTAGGTTTATATGTATTTGTTATGTTTTTACGTTACCAATATCCAGTGATTTACCATCAAGGTTGGCTACTCTGTTTCACACGTTAATTCAAATCTAATATAACTCCATTTGAACGGTCAGAAAACGCGGGATTTTTAAAATTTATTTCAAACGTATTTAAGTAAGAAACTTTGAATTTGAATTACAAAACGTGGAATTACTTAATGAAACTTTAGTGTTAGTAATTAAAACGGACTCACGGACTCACCTGAGATTATTATCCATAGATTTATGTCTGATATTAAACAAGTCACATTTTGAATTTGATTTAAGTAAATAAAATCACTTTTATCCACTATTAAATGTTTTAATTTTACTTAATGGTTGAAAGCTATTGAAGGCATAACATTATCATGCCTATGAGAGCACTTAAACTGCTCTTAAACATTGAATTTGAGGGAGAGCACAATTGACAACATCATCCCACCACATCCCAATGCGTACTGAGTTAAAATATAAGAAAGTAACGAGCTATTCAATATTTTTTTTATGTCACCGCCCCTCGATCGGAAATTTCTTGCCCGGCAGGCCATCTGGCTGGTGAGACAGAACACTTCTAAATCAAAATTATAGAAAATAGATGACACTGGCATATATAAAACTTGATTTTTTTTTATTCAATTAATGTATTTCTTTTAAAATTTATTTTTTTAATCCGGGCTGTATGCTACTGTGTAGCGTAACAATACATTGCACTTATTTAGTAGATATTATTCTTAATGGTATGCGGTAAGTTCATTTAACGTCATTCTGAATAAATAAAGGCCAATCGGCCAGTGTGCCCTTGTAAAAATAACAAAACTGAGGTATTTTAAATTTCTTCTTTTTATAAAATAAACATTCCTTATTTGTTAAGAGCATTCTACGTACGTCTACAAAGTATTATTTTTAATATCCTGATAAGACGTTCGAGTTTCACCGGATATGCGACTTCAGTAGTTACAAAAAACGTAAATATTTTTCTTTTGCTTTGTCGAATCGAGAGTTAGTTGTCAATAAACGGTACCACATGAATCTGAGTTGTTTCGTTTGGATTTATTTAATCAAATAACGCAAAATGAATTGAATCGAATTACACAGAAATAAATGTAGATACAGAAAATTTGCAAACACGTCTTTTTTACTATGATGTCGCGCGAAAATGAATCTATACATTCCCGCGCTTTTGCTGATGCATCAAGCTTCGATTTTCTTTATATGAAATCATGATGGTCCTGAAAAGGATCGTTTTTTCGAGACAGGAAGAATTTAAATAAAATATTCGAAGTGGCTTGCACTCCAAGCGCCGATCCACACAAAACTAACAGCGGTAATGGCTGAATGATAGTGGTATGTGGGGGTATACTCGGGACAGCATTTAGGTTGGGCACAGATGCGGCTTTAGCCCACGGCATTTATAAAATATTTTTTTTCTCGTTAATGCTTACAGATAGACCCCCTGTGCATTAAGACTTTTTGATTGTACATGATTAGAGCTGCTATATATTATTATATTTACCTCTATATCTGATACACCCTGTATATTCTTAGTTACTTTTTCTTCTCTCACTATCACGGTAGGCAAGCGTGTGAGTCAGATGAATATGAAAATCTTACGACAATTTTTTACCTCATTATCGGCAATTTTTGTAAATATGACTTGGTTATTTTTTGCAGCAAGCCCACGGATACGTTTACATCATCGGATTCCTATTAATGAGTGCTTTCATTTTTGTTAAGGATACTTTATGTCTGTCTCTTCTTCTTTTCGAGTTATTATAGTCTTGATTAATTTTTCACATTCATATTTGTAATCTTAGAAAGCCGCAAATAAATCGTTTTTTCTGTGTAATTCATTTGACGAGTAAAAAATCATCACGGGTCATCGAAAGGAAGATTGCAGGTCCATTCCAACGCTAACCTAATTTCTCTAAAAAAAATCGAAGGCAAAGAATAAAAAAAAACAAAAGAAAAACGCGTAAAACAACCACCAAAAAAGCAGCCAACCGCACAGACCCAACAGAATAATTTTATTCCACATTCGACATCTGCTCTCCCCAGCTCGCTCGTCTTAATTTAATAAGCCAAAATCCGAGCAATCCCCAGATTTCGGGATAAATATATATATATATATTTTTTTTAATAATAATAACCGCCCTCAGTCGTTCGCCCTGTTCGCCGCTTTCCGGGAAAAATGAATCTCTTCCGGACAGAAGCCGAGAAAAAAAATTTAACGAAATTATATAAGGGATTTGGTTGGGAGGCGTCGCAAATGACTTGCGGATTGCCGAGGGATTTGCCCCGTAGAATATTTCCCGCTCGCGCAGATGATGAATTCCTAACTATTCCGAGCGGAAGACAGTGGCGGCGCGGTGAGGCAGGGAGGTGGGAGGGGGGGAGCCCATCGACCGACTGAGACAGCGGAGGAAGGCTTTCCTCCTGTCATCGTTGGGGTTGATTAGAACACAATGCGAGCCGGGAAAAGGAGTGGAATAGGATATCGTGACGCCGTTATTATGAAGTAGTGAAGATTAAAAAGGCGGTGTACACTGTAAAAAAAGTTGCAGTAAAATTACATGTAAAATCGTTGGTAACAAAGTTGCTTACAATTTTACAGGTAAATTTGCTTCATAAGGTAAAATTTTTACCATCTAGCAAATTTCACATGCTGATGTGTTTTTCAAAGATTGTACTGTAAAATTCGTATGTAATATTTATATGAACTCTATATTTACCGAACATTGAAGTAATTTTCATATGTATTTTTATAAAGAGAGCAAGCAACTTACCTAATTCTTTTATAGCACCTAATAGGTCATACTGAATCGGTCAACCAGGGATTAAGACTGAACACGCTTACGCGAAACCTACGATTGTTTGTGACGTACATGATATCATTGAGCCAATGCTAAGTTCGACAAATGAATAGAATTACCTACGCGCACAGATAAATAATCCAATAACCAATCACATTGCGGCGTATGACTTTCGTATTTTCCATGATATCTATAGTTTTACCCGAAAATTCAAGTAAAAACAAATAAATATAAAAGATCCTCATATTTTTACAGCAAAATTAATAGTTCACTAGTAAAAATTACTTTTAAAGTGCACTAAATACCCCAAAAAAATGTCGATTTTACACTTTTAAGTAAATTTTGAGAGTAAATACAAAATTGTACATGCTTTTTCCTGTATTTTCCTTTTGAATTTTTGTTACATCTTAAACTTACATGAAAAAGCTATAAATTTTACCGAAATTTCTTTTTCCATGTTAAATATCCTAGAAAAAACATGTAAAACAAAATTTACATGATTTATTGTGGTAAATTCACAACGTTATTACATGTAATATTCCTAATTTACCATAGCAAAATTACTGTAAGTTTTTACAGTGTAATATATTCTTTTTTTTTATCCGATGTATGTACACTGCAAAGGGAAGGCATCCAAGTTGATGTCTCTGATTTTAATAAAATTTGGTTGGAATGTAGAACACCGAAAAATATTTGACACGTATTTTTTTTTTAGCTTTACATATTTGATAGGTGTAAAGCCCCCATTACACCTAAAGTTTCCTCAAAAAACATTTTTTTGCAATTTTCAGAAACGACAAGAAAAAAAAAGATCAAATCGTTCTTTGTTAGACGCCGTACATTTTAGGTTAAAAAAGAACAATGGCGCACCTACGAGCTAGTTAAGGGGTTAAAAGATACCATTTTTTCTCACTCCTGTTTTTATATACAGGGTGTATCAAATAAAAAAGTAAATTTTGCTTGTGTGTTAACTACACGACATATAAAGCATAAACCCACCGAAACCGGATTACATCATTAAAGAATAAAAAAAAGTAAAATTTAAAGCCAAAAATTCTTTAGTCCGGACCTGATGCAAGGAAACGTCATGTTATGCACCCGCTAAACGTGGTATTATGTATAAATACATTGCACTCATTTAGTATTATTCTTAATGGTGTACCGTAAGTTCAGTTAACGTCATTCTGAATAAATAAAAACCCTTGTAAAAATAGCAAAGCTGAGGCATTTTAAATTTCTTCTTTTTTGTACAATAAACATTCCTTTTTTGTTAAGAGCATTCTACGTAAGTCTACAAAGTATTATTTTTAATATCCTAATAAGACGTTCGAGTTTTACCGGATATGCGACTTCAGTAGTTTACAAAAAACGTAAATATTTTTCTTTTGCTTTGTCGAATCGAGAGTTAGTTGTTAATATACGGTACCACATGAATCTGAGTTATTTCTTTTGGATTTATTTAATCATATAACGCAAAATGAATTGAATCGAATTACACAGAAATAAATATAGATACAGAAAATTTGCAAACACGGCTTTTTACTATGATGTCGCGCGAAAATGAATCTATACATTCCCCGCGCTTTTGCTGATGCATTAAGCTTCGATTTTCTTTATATTAAATCATGATGATCCTGAAAAGGATCGTTTTTTCGAGACGGAAAGAATTTAAATAAAATGTTCGAAGTGGCTTGCACTCCAAGTGGCGATCCACACAAAACTAACAGCGGTAATCGCTAAATGATAGTGGTATGTGGGGGTATACTCGGGACAGCATTTAGGTTGGGCACAGGTGCGGCTCTAGCCCACGGCATTTATAAAATATTTTTTTTCTCGTTAATGCTTACAGATAGACCCCCTGTGCATTAGCACTTTTTGATTGTATATGATTGCAGCTGCTACATGTTATTATATTTACCTCTATATCTGATACACCCTGTATTATAAAGTCAGTTCTTTTAATGTTTAAACTACATGAAAAAATAAAAGTGACGTGTTTTTGGATTTCTTTTCTAAATGTTCATTTTAGGAAGTTATCGTCATTTCTATGTACTATCGACTCAAAAAAAAGATGACATAGGGAAAATAAGCCATAAGGAAATATAAAGAAAGATACGTCTCGTTTAATCTACCAGCCATTGCGCGTGTGTAGATTCTAAGAATTATTTTGTTATTGAATTCTTCTGCTGAAACTGAACTGAAACTGTAATGCGAATGTAAATCTAGCTGAAAATATTTCGGCATCTTTGTCGGCTAACATCAAGGGGATTATCTTTCGGAACGATTATCGGCATATAATACCTTTCCTCTGTTGTTTATTTTAGCCATCGATTACTCGCACGTGACCAGATGGCATAATTTGTGCTATAAATGCCAAATGGCAATTTTTATTGAAAAAGTCTAGAAAATATGGAAAAATCTTATTTTTTTAAAAAATAGTTATTCTTTTTTAATGTTTTATTCCTAGGGCTTTTTATGACGGCACAAATCGAATTACATTTGTTGGAATCTCTGCATAAAATGTGGATTAGATGTTTTGAGTTTTAAACTTTAAAAATTAAGATGATTCGACTTACAAGGGAACACCGGCGGGTGTCCCCCTCCGATTTCGATGAAACTTAACAGATCGAAAGAGTACCTTAAAATAAGAGACACGTATTTTTTTTTACCGGCGTATCCGCACGATTTTGGGGTACAGCCCCCTCCAAAGTTTGGACGATTTTTTAATTTTTGCAAATATTTCGTAAATTATAACAGATATTAAATTTTCTTCTTAACAGAATTTGCAGCATATTGCATGGCCCTAAGGGTGGTGTCGTCCGTATTCGCAAAAAGCTAATAACGGGGGACGGGGTACCCCGTACCCCATTTTTTTTAAATTTTTCCTTTTTCTTATTCATCAAAAGAAGGCCGATTTTACATAGAATACGATGATGTATAACAAGTTTAGAAAATTAATAATTGTAAAAATAGAAAAATAATAATAAAGCTTCAAAATTAATAAACTTGTCTATTGATATAAATCAAATGAACTATAACAGAAATAAGTTTTTATCCTTAACATAATTTCCAGCATAATACATGGTCTCAAGGTAGATATCTTCATAAAAAGCTAATAAGGGGAGGTACCCCATACCCCCGCATTTTTTTAATAATAAGTTTATTCATTATTCATCAAAAAAAGATCGCTTTTACATAGAAAACAATGGTAATAAATTTGGAGGATTAATAATAAAAATAATTGTAATAATAATAATATAGTACATTAACAACAATTGTTTTCGTTACTCCGCTGCTCTCCTTACTTAAATATTTTTAATTTAGAATTGTATCTGTAAAGTAGAGATTGTGGATAAGTTATATATACCCTATTATAATTGAAATAAAACAATTTAAACTATCAAAAAAAAAATTATTATTTAAATATGTTTATTATAAATACTAATATAACGCACCCAAGTAACTAAAGAGAATTAAAGTTAATGATAATTCAAATATAAGAAGTTTCGACGTAAACAAGAGAATTAGAAATCAGAATTATTGTATAAATGCCTTTGTCGGCAACTACAAAGGTTTTAACTCTGGACGGCATCTTTGTCGGGCACCGTAAAGGGTATTATATTATATTGTCGAATTTACAGAATTATTTTAACATTTAGATTCTGTTGCTTAAACGAACATTTTTGTTGACTGTATTTTACCATTTTTTTTTTGTTAGATCTCTCTATTTTTTTCTATTCCAGTGTACAAACGGTAAACTACAAGATGAAAACAAAAATTCAAAAGTCTATCTTTTAACGTTCTCTATTATCCGATTTAATTCATATGAAGATAACCCACCTTCAAGAATTCCGTACTTTTTCGTTCTTTTCCTTCTCGACTCGCGCATCGTGAAATTTATATCTGCCGAAGACTTACAACTCTCCATAATACCACGCCGGTGGAATTTCATTAAATGTGGCATACCAAGAATAATTACTTCGAACGTATAACCTAGATGTCGCTTCGGCTTTCATTTAACAATGCAGGTGATCCAATGAATCGCTACAGATGTCCACAAGATGGCGGTTGAGCTCTGCAATCCGATTTGTATTTCTTTTTATCGGCTCTTTATTCGAATGATTGTTATGAAAGTGTGAAAGTTATGAAAGAGTGCTGGGTCAGAAAAATCTAACAATAGATTTTTCTGACCCAGCCTGACCAAATGGCCAAGAAACGCGTGTTTTTTTCCGTTTTTTTCAACACAACTCCGCAACGACGGTAGCTAGAGGGTTCGGCTTGGTCTCAAAAGATCCGGCACGACCAGGGGAACACGCTGGACGCCTCTAGAACCGAATCGGGGCGGTGGTTCGTTCGTTTTTTTTCGAGTTTTAAGGTCGAAAAATAAGGAAATTTAGCGATTTTGACACATTTTTGCGAATATCTCAAGAACGGTTAGAGATATCGAGTTCCGGTTTTCGGCATTCGATTCCCCGATAAAATGCGCTTCCGATAGGCTATACTAGAAGGCTCTAGCGATCAAAACTTTAACCTCAAATATCTCGGAAAGGGTTAGAGATATCGGATCGAGCTTTTTATCATTCGATTCGCCGTCACAATGCGCGTCTGATTGACTACACGAAAAGGCTCTAGCGTCGATTTTTATCTTCAAAACTTTAACCTCAAATATCTCGGAAACGGTTAGAGATATCGGATCGTGCTTTTTATCATTCGATTGCTCGTCGGAAGACACGTCTAAAGGTCACCTCGCGCACGCCGTAGCGTCGATTTTAAGTTTCAAACTTTGAACGCCCATATCTCGAGAACGGTAAGTGCTAGGAGGACGCGCGCGGCGGCATTCGATTCCTCTCGAAAAGGCGCTTCTTTTACCTACACCCTAAAAAAAAATGTGGTAAAATTACCCCAAAAATAGATGGCAACTGGGCTACCTCCTATTTTTGGGGTAAATTTACACCTCTAAAGTAATATTCCCTAATGGAATGGAATAATTTCAGGTAGGAATATCCTTCAAGGAATATTCCACCAGTATGTGAAAAATCCCCTATAGGTGTAAATTTACCCCAAAAATAGGAGGTAGCCCAGTTGCCATCTATTTTTGGGGTAATTTTACCACATTTTTTTTTTAATGTATAGATTAGAGTAACAATAAATAAATTAGAAATGATTGATTATTAGGTTGTTTTATCATCCAGAAAAAGTTTCAGTTATCTAATAACATGTTTATGTCATTTAGAACATAATGCAGATTCTCCACTGAAATATTCAAAATATACCACTTATGAACTACTATTGAAGTATTTTTCCATCAAAGCCGGTTTACCAGGCAAAATTACACCTAATTTGTGGTAATCTGATGTTTACCCTCTTTTTGGTGTAATTTTACCTTATATTTCATATGTTTTTTCACATACCAGTGAGGTAAATTTACCATCATTTTTTAGAGTGCACATACATCAATTAAAAACAACTAAAATTACGTTACAGATTTGACATGTTTTATATAAATTTATGTATTTTCTTGGAGTTTAGTTGATTTAAGGGGTATTAGATTAATAAACTAAAATATCAATGGCCTTGTATTAACTGAAATTATATGTATATTAACTATTATTTTAAATAATCCCGTGACGATCCCCTGCGAACCTATACTGCCAATTCGCTTACGTTCACTTGGTGACCTATAGATTTTGCCTCTCTCTCTGTTCGTCCTGTATACCGATATGGTTCGAGCAAATGGGGCGGAAACCCGTTAGGGACCGCCACCGTCGATGACAATTGAGTTTCCGCAAAGGATCGGTGAACAAGCCGACTTAGGTCCTTACCGAGGTACATAAGGAGCAGTCGGTTTCCTTCGGTTCGTTTATCTCTCGACGTCTATCGTTGTCTTTAAATAATAAAGTAAACCGAACTGTTAGTGGAACGTGCCGGAACGTTAAAGCTTAACAGTCTTCCACTGGTGCTTCGGTAGAGATCGGCTGCGAGTTGCTTTAGCAGTAGTGGAACGTTTTGCGGTAATACCGAGACCTGTGGAGCTATTGGGGGTTTAACGATCTAAGACCTAGGAATTACTTGATGCGGATCTGCGGGCAGAATAAAGATTTGATTAATTTCTCTATATTGCCGTGAATGTTCTTTTACACTTTATTTATGCAAAACCCAAATAATTACAAATCATCCTAACCCAGTGCTTCACCTAAAGGTACTACAGGAGGCTACCTATTCTAAGTACTATATGGATTCCCTAACAATTGAAATGTTCCTACTCTAACTAAATAATTTCCCTATGATTCTTAATAAAAAAAAAATAATACACTAGCTTCGGGACCACATGAATATGCTACTTTTTATGAAAGGCTGAAATATGTGAAATGTGGCCAGTTCACATAATCGCGAGCCTACTGCAAATCGGTCAGCTATCAGTTATTATTAAATGCGCCCATGAAAGGACTTTCGTTATCCCCAGCATTCCCCAAGGCATACTTTATTTAAAATCAATGCAAAAACCTTACTCTGGGAGGATTTGTGAAAAAATTGTTACGGTTTTTTTTCGCTTCGCTTACCTCGAATTAGTTCTCTGCTAGTCTTTTCGACAAGCTTTTGTAACCTTCTATTTCCGTACTCTACCTTCCGAGATGCTCCTACGTCTTGTATTTTCACAACATAAACATTATCGTTTCATTTTTGGCTTTCAAATAATGTTTTCTGTCCCCTGTTAGAGTGGTATAGCTAAAATTTGTATTTTTTTTATTCTCATTTACTTACAGATAGTTCTTATACTTAATACGGTCTTAGATTTTCGTTTAATTTTCTTTCAATTTTAGTAAATTCCTTCAATTCCCATGTTTTGACAGTTGACGTTTACTAGGTAAGGTTAAGATCTGTTCGTTTTGCATATGCCGGCATTATCGATTTTCACGCAGCGATAGATGTGTTCGATTTGTCTGATTGATCGTCTATTTAGATCTGTGTTTTCTGTGTTTACATCTTTCCGACGTTAGAGGGCACCTCTATGTCCTAATTCTTATTTTATTTATCTGTCTTCTGATTGGTTGTGTGACATATTTCCTTCCTTCCGGCTTGCTGGCCATTCTGGTGGGTGTTTTTAAACGCGTTCTTACGAGTACATCTTCCTATCTTTGGAAATTCCGGATATTTTCACACATCTGTGGATTTTATTGGAAGATCGCTTGAAATAATCATTGGCCGTATCTTCGTTTGTGTTTGAAGTGGAACTTTGAGATTATCACGGCAGATGAATTCGATAATTCGAGATATAATTTGAGAACCCGCGCATCTGCAACGCCATATCTGTTTCTTTCTTCTCTTCGTTGTAAAACCTCGTTATTTAACGGTAAGCAGATCTTGTCTTTTCTTTTAAATCACTAATTTTGAGGTTTCTGTGTTTTTAGAGGTCTTTATAACCCCCTTATTTTTGAATTTTGGAATTTTGCCTTCGTTCTATGTGAGAATTTGAACACCCACGTACGGCTGAGGACTTCTGCGACCTTTTTAAGTCCCTTTGGAGAATCCTATTTACCTTGAATTTACCCGGACCACCTGGTATCGGTTAGTTACCGAGTCAGCCCTGAGGCTACGATCTGTTCGGATAGGAGAGGAGCTCCATGCCCGTAACAGCTGATTGAGAACAAAAGCTAAGTTGCACGTTTCTTTTTATTTGTAAATTTTGTCCGCGTTTAAAACTTTCATTTAGTAAATAACCACCCCGATCACTTAGTTTTTCTTTTTTTCAATGTTTTATTCAACAAAACTGGAAATTATTTATGTTATATCAAGGATCGGAGGGTATCACTAGTTCTATAAAATAGTTTAACTGTAGTATTCATATATCCTTTCATTTTTTTTCCGAAGTCAAAATATTTATTTAAAACATCAACCGATTAAATATCGGCCTGTAATATACAGGGTGAATTATTCACCGCTAGTATAATCAAGTCAAATATTTAGCTTTATTTTAATAGTTTATTTTTTTTGTAACTGTAAAATTTTCTGTAATTTAAATTAACTCTTAGCGTAAGAATTTTCTTTATATGACGTGTGTGAACTGATTACGTTGGCCAAAGCGTTCGGTGTTCGAGTCCTACCGTAGGATTATCTGTTATTTTTGTTCAATATTTCATTCTTATTTTTAATAGTTTAATAACGTTTACTGATACAGAGTATCATATTTATTATTTGAATTTTATGTCAACAATACCAACATGTTTCCCGTTATTTTATGTCAAATTTGTTTTAATAAAAGTTTAACTACTCTATCAGTAAATCTATCCTTTTATTTTTTGTGTATGTATTTTGCAAACTGCTTTACCCCTCGATATTCATTTAACACCTTGGATTCCTGCTTATCTTGGGGGCATGACAGGGTAAGTAATCCTAAGCAGGTGGCGCCGAAATTTTTATCCCATCTTGGGTTTGTGTTTCTATCAACCCACTCCCTCGCCGACGAGCCGGCTAGCACCCTGCATGATTGCCGAATCTCAACCCACTTATTCGAAGGTTTGTAAAGCGGAAGTGCATCATCTCTTCTGTTTTTATTTTGATTTCTTGCCTCGCGATTTTTCTCGGTATTCTACCGTCACTTTCGGTGCCGGAAATTTAGGTAACAAAATCCCAGACCTTATTACTGATAGCCCCAAATTATTATTTTCCTTTGCTGCTGAAGGTGCTGAAGAAGCAGCCTCCATGTTTCCTTAAATTCCGACAATCTTGCCGTCCTCGCGTAGCTGCTCCCTTTTTCACACATTGAAAGTTGAAACAAGAAAGAACTAATGACCTAAAAACAAACAAAACAACAGCAGTACCTATTCTAATACCTAACAATAACTTATCGTAATTATTCTAACCAATATTAGTTAAATTAAAGATCTATATTTCAAATATTTATAGTTTAACACTATTTCCTACCACTAAAGAGCATAAAATATTCATTCATAAATACGTGCTACTCTACTAACTATCTCAATATCATGCCGTAACCTATTTAGTTCTTTAGCAACATTACTAACACAAAGACCAGTCGACCAACATATTATCTCTAATATCTGTTTCACTTCGCGGCCAAGTTAACTCCTTAGCTGATGCCCTGACTTTCGTACGCGATTGCCACTCATCAGTGAGCGGACATTGAAATAAGACATTCCACACTGTATCTACCCCACTACTTTCACAACGCGAATCATTAATCCTCCCAATTCGACATAAATGTTCTTTTAGATGATTAAAGTGGGGATTGTGGATGTACATTGTAATAAGTTTATTTATTCTTTGGTGTGTGTGTGGTTGACAGATTAGATTCCGCTGTTTTCACAAATAACATACAAACGTTTCAGTTGGAAGAATACCAAGTTCAGAAAAAAATATATTTTTACGCGAGTACCTCATATAGAAAGTTTTCTAATTTGACTGTGTGACACATCAGAATTCTGACATGATATATGACGTATATTTTTACATAATATAGAATATAGATTCTCCTTGATATTTCCGCAGTGTAGTTTACTAATCTATCAATTCGAAATACGTTCCACAACATATGTTATTATTTAGTCATCCATTCAACGGTACACCGTTAATATCTTTCCTAAACTCCGATGGCGAAAGACAAAGGCGCCGATTTAGACACAATTCAAACTTATATAGGTGACGTAGCGGCAATATACGTCTGCCAAACTTGTAATCGTCCCTTCTCGCAACGGCGAGCTTTTGGAATGTACACTCTGGATTCGCCCACGTACACTTCCAATTCCGATAATTGCGTGTGGGCGGTTGGGAAATTTTGTTTTCGACTAGTAAGAGAATCTGAGTGGAACTTGGTTAATTCAGTTGGCAATATAGATAATTTCAGCTGAAAAAATTAATTTCGAAAAGATATACTGTTGTTTAAATTGGAGTATAATTTAGAGTCATTTAAAACATGTTTCAAAGACAAAGAAAGAAGTATTTGAAAGATAAAATGCATACTCGGTTGCTTACTCTACAGGCCAAATTTTGAATTTGTTAAAGATGACTATAAAAATAGCTCATCTTAGCATTAGGTGCTAAGTATAGCCTTAGATTAATGTAAACTTTATTTTATTTGTTAATTCAAGCTTACCTGGTATATTTTTTTATTTGTTTTTATTATATTTCGCTCGGGGAGATGTTTGTTCGGTAACATTTGCGGCATTCTCCTCAAACTAGACTAAATAACGATATCTTAATAGTCAGTTACTGATCATCCATTTGAATTTAGAAGTTGGTTACCTGACAGTGATAATAACACTATGTAACATGTTTTTTGTCCTTGAGTAGTAAGCGTTATTTCCAACTTATTTATGCTTCAAAACAATAGAAAAATACTTTTATTCCCCTCTAATTTTGCTTTTGTGACTAGAACAACGAAAATTTGAAATATATCCACATACGTATATCGTATGTCCACTTAAGTATGGGACAAATGGGAAAAATTTTTATTGTTGAATTTATAAAAAAAAAATTATGTAAAATAAAAGTTGGTGCTTCTTTAAAAACATATTTTATATTCAAACTTGGCTAAAATGCGTGGTTTTCCTATAAATTAAGAAAAAAATTAATTGTCTTGAGAATAAAACACGCTTGTTTTTAAAGATACCAAAAAGCTCCATTAGCAAAAAGTACTTCAACACATTTAGAGAATGTGCCAAAATACAAATTTTCAAAGTAGAAATTAAAGAAATGGAATTCTACAAAATTACACAATATGAGCCAAACATTGAAGAAATACTTTTTTTTTGTAAAAATGTGTTTTTTTGACTTTTACTTCAAAGTTGGTATTTTGGCATATTTAGGAATTTTAAGTACTTTTTTTTCTAATGGAGCTTCTTCATATCTTTAAAAATAAGGGTGATTTATTCTCAAGACAATTTTTTTTTTTTTTTCTTAATTATAGCAAAATTACGAATGTTAATTTTAAACCCCAAATATATTTCTAAAGAAGCACTGCCTTTTATTTTATATAATTTTTTTTTTATAGATTCAATAATATTTTTTTCCCCCCATTAGTCTCATATTTAAGTGGACACAGTGTATATCACCAATATTTTCTTCTTACGGGTGAGCTTTTTAGGAAAGTCATCGCAGTCGAGAATCTTCTTAATTTGAGGTCCTACGAAGACACCGGCTTTGCCCTTCGTCTCAGATAGCTTAGGAAATAATTTTTCAAAGTGTTTCATGGCTGCTGACTCCGTACCTAGAGCTTTCGCAAATTGTTTTATAAACCCCAAGTTTATGTGCAGTGGTGGCATCAGCACCTTTAGAGGGGTCTACCAGTGGCTCCCATTTGATATTGTTTTCCCCTGTAGAAAACTCTGTCCTCTGTGGCCTTGATTGTGGCTTGATGTTTTTTTGGTTGGGGTAGTATGGGCCTCTCTCATCATCTCCATATATGAAATCGTCATCTGATTCTACAATATTTTCTTCACACTCCGACTCGCTGTTGCTGATTGAAGACGCCTGATCTATCTTAGGAGGAGTAGGTAATGGAAGCTGAGGGCTGTGTAATACTGGAGGCATGGATGGAGGAATATCCGGATACATGACAGCAGGTGCATTTTTGCCAGTACGGCGTTTGGAAAGGTCCACAATGCAAAAGTAGCAGTTGCTTGAGTGGTCAGTGGGTTCCCGCCAAATGCTTGGAATTGCAAATCTCATGGATCTCTTTTCTCCCCTATACCATCCTCTTGTCTTAATAAACTAACCACAAACATAGCAAAACGCGTCTGCTTCATGTTTGCAACCTCTTGAAGCCATCGTCTTATTAGAAAATAGGTATAGTGAAATGAGAAGTACATATACACACCGTTTTGAGCGCTGAAATCGTGGGAAGAGTCTATAAGTTTGTTCGCGTCGCATGAACTATTTGCACTTTTATGCACTTTTGCACACAAAAGTTCTAAAAAGTGCATAAAAGTACAAATAGTTCATGCGACGCGAACAAACTTTATTATATCAGCTTTAGGAGTGTACACGTTTTGAATGGTGGGACGTTGGAATATTGGATCTGTCAAAATTTAAAATAGCGCTTGAAGAATATAGCAATAAATTATCAAAGCAGGTTGAGTAGTTGAGACATCTTCGTTGTGATATTTTCGTTTTGTTTTCCAAAAAAAAAAAAACAAATCTAAAACCGAAAATGCAGATACTTGTCACTTTGACAGACATATTTATTGTCATTCCTATCGTAAATGAATTCACTCCTGTCACTGATGCCTTTAGTTCCCGTATTCTATGTCGAACGACATAATATGGACTTCTCATTTTGGGTTTGCTTGTAGATTTTAAAATATCATTGTCTTGGTCACAAAAGCAAAGTTTGTGGGAAATAATCGACTGTTTTTATACTTTTCTGACATAAGAAAATAGGAAATGACAGTTACAACCCAAAGATAAAAAAATTAATTGTTACATAGTGTAATCGAAGTCTGATTACTGGTAATTTGAGTTTAAAATTCTGATTCTGCGTGTGCCCACAAAAGACGACGGTTACTTAATGTACTCCTATAATAATTTTTGTACCACACTCTCAAAAATATCAGAGTGCCACGAAGTGTTTATCAAAAAAATATTGATATAACACCTGAATATTTTAAATCCATACTTTGACCTGTACAATCGTAGAGGATTTCCTGAGAAGAATCCTGGCTAGAATACCGTTCCAATTTATAACCATTTGTTGTATTTTATTTCTGAAATATATGGTCTAAAATGATAAATTTCACAGTGAAGTTATGAAGTATCAGTTTTGCTAATTAAATCCATACTTTGACCTGTACAATCGTAGAGAATTTCCTAAGAAGAATCCTGGCTAGAATACCATTCCAATTTATAACCATTATGTTGTATTTTATTTCTGAAATAATATTGGTCTAAATGATAAATTTCACAGTGAAGTTATGAAGTACAGTTTTGCTAATTAAATCCATACTTTGACCTGTACAATCGTAGAGAATTTCCTAAGAAGAATCCTGGCTAGAATACCATTTCAATTTATAACCATTTGTTGTATTTTATTTATGAAATAATATTGGTCTAAATGATAAATTTCAAATTGAAGTTATGAAGTACAGTTTTGCTAATTAAATCCATACTTTGACCTGTACAATCGTAGAGAATTTTCTGAGAAGAATCCTGGCTAGAATACCGTTCCAATTTATAACCATTTGTTGTATTTTATTTCTGAAATAATATTGGTCTAAATGATAAATTTCACAGTGAAGTTATGAAGTACAGTTTTGCTAATTAAATCCATACTTTGACCTGTACAATCGTAGAGAATTTCCTAAGAAGAATCCTGGCTAGAATACCATTCCAATTTATAACCATTATGTTGTATTTTATTTCTGAAATAATATTGGTCTAAATGATAAATTTCACAGTGAAGTTATGAAGTACAGTTTTGCTAATTAAATCCATACTTTGACCTGTACAATCGTAGAGAATTTCCTGAGAAGAATCCTGGCTAGAATACCATTCCAATTTATAACCATTTGTTGTATTTTATTTCTGAAATAATATTGGTCTAAATGATAAATTTCAAAGTGAAGTTATGAAGTACAGTTTTGCTAATTAAATCCATACTTTGACCTGTACAATCGTAGAGAATTTCCTGAGAAGAATCCTGGCTAGAATACCATTCCAATTTATAACCATTATGTTGTATTTTATTTCTGAAATAATATTGGTCTAAATGATAAATTTCACAGTGAAGTTATGAAGTACAGTTTTGCTAATTAAATCCATACTTTGACCTGTACAATCGTAGAGAATTTCCTGAGAAGAATCCTGGCTAGAATACCATTCCAATTTATAACCATTTGTTGTATTTTATTTCTGAATAATATTTGGTCTAAATGATAAATTTCAAAGTGAAGTTATGAAGTACAGTTTGCTAATTAAATTCATACTTTGACCTGTACAATCGTAGAGAATTTCTGAGAAGAATCCTGGCTTGGAATACCATTCCATTTTATAACCATTATGTTGTAATTTTTATTTCTTGAAATAATATTGGTCTAAATGATAAATTTCACAGTGAAGTTATGAAGTACAGTTTTTGCTAATTAAATCCATACTTTGACCTGTCACATCGTAGAGAATTTCCTGAGAAGAATCCTGGCTAGAATACCATTCCAATTTATAAACATTTGTTGTATTTTATTTCTGAAATAATATTGGTATAAATAATAAATTTCAAAGTGAAGTTATGAAGTACAGTTTTCCTAATTTCGTATTCTAAATTGGGCTACGTTCATCTGACGCAGATCTATGCGAAAATAAACCAACTGTGAGGGGAACACAGCGTAACTGACAAAGATTCTTGTTGATGCACGATGGGAATTTAAGATAATTTCAAGAGGGGAGAGAGAGAGACAATGTGTATGAAGAAGCCTCGCAGCAAATATTGGTGGCCATACGCCAAACTAGACAACCGTGGCTAAAGTCCTTTGTACAAGGTGTGTATTTTGGTATTTTGACTATTTGCTCTGAACAGAACAAAATTTGACGTCACGAACAGCCCAAGATTAATAAACGTTTACCAACGAACACTTTTTTTTGACAGAAATTTCGTGATTGCCCGAATTTGTCGAAACATAAACCGGCGATGCCGGCATTTTTTTCGGAACAACTTACTCCCGAGTAAGGAACGAGAAAGCTGTTCGGGGCAAGTTACTTTGTCCGTTCGAAGCTAACGAAACAC
This sequence comes from Protaetia brevitarsis, assembly GCA_004143645.1. NCBI lineage: Eukaryota > Metazoa > Arthropoda > Insecta > Coleoptera > Scarabaeidae > Protaetia > Protaetia brevitarsis. Next base: position 187,038 of record RXPK01000210.1, read on the forward strand.
AGAGCAAGTATACCTACATACAGTGAACATCTGCACTTTTTTGTTCCGATTAGTCCAGAACAGCTTGTTCTTATTTTTGTTGGAGAACCCGAAAGTTTTCGCGCAGCAAAAGTCGTGCTGCAAAAGCAGACAAATAGTCCGTTTGTTCACGCCAAATCATAAGTCTTGCAAATGGCATAGCGCTGTTCTTATCGTTTGACCAACCCCTCAGAGTAACAGCACACTGTGCGCAACAAATGTGAGGAACCAATTCCTTGTTCTGATATTTTAATTTTTAGATCCAAATAGTGGAAATATAAATTTTCTATTAACGGGCGCATATTTCGTTTATGTCGCTGTTTGTGGATCTGCAGATACATAACAAAAGCTGTTGGTTTATTTGTACACGCACGGGACATTATGAAATTAAAAAGACGTTCAGCTTAACAAAGAGACATAAATTGAATCTAACGAGCCGTGCGTAGCTCTTTATATACCCACACAGTCAGAAAGCTACAAATTCCTAATTTCATTGGCTCCAGAGCACAAGTGGGGGTGGTTTGAATGCTGTGACGTGGAAACAGGCAAGAACATGTTCAGACATATCCACTCAATGCTAGGCAGTACAAATATATCTTGCAATATCTTTCTTATATTAAAGTCACTTTGCATTTCTGTAAAATTTAATGTACTTTTTGAAAGGAACTTATTTAAATAATTTCTCAAAATCCTGATGTGATAGGGCAAATTTAAAATTAGTTTCACAATCAGCACGAAAGACGACATAAACTACACGTAATGGTGTATGAGAAAAAACAAATTGTGTTGAACAGTGTTATTAATTTATTTTTTGCAATTAGTGCCGTAACCATACCATTTATTCCACTAGTGCTGTAATAGGGTCTATTACAGCACTAGTTGCGTAATAGAAATGGAACATTTAAGCAGATTTATTTTAAGTTGGTCACATTGCAACAAAAATGGAGATGTCAATATGACATTTTGTAAGCAAGTTTGAGGTTATTATATTAAAATTCATTGTAAGATTTGATATTTTTAATTAATCTTTGAAATAGTACAACTATTATAAACATTTATATTGACGTTTGAATTATCTTTCGAAGTGATAGTGATACCGTGTGCAGTTAAACTTCTGTTGAAAATTATCGTTCTCTGCGATAGTGATATTGCTTCTGTTGGAGTACTCAAACTGTGAACCATTCCAGAAGTTCCAGGTAGTTCACATTATTTTCCTGTGCAAACATATTTCCAACATCAATTTTTATTTTTCATAGAAGAGGCAACGTAACCTTCAGCAACAGCTGTGGCTTTTCCAGCCACCTAATCGTTTTATAGTTAAAATATCACCTCCAGTATTTGCTATATGTGTCGCACTGGATCTTCTAAAACAATGTCCTGTATAAAGATAAGGATCTGGTAAATGAAGAAAACTGGCCATTTGTTTAGGAACATTTCCCATGGTGTTAATACCGATAGGGCTATTAATTAAGCAGCCATGACGATAAGTTAGAAAAAAAACGTTGTGAGTAACTGTTTTAGGCCGCAGATTATTATAATTTTTTATAAGTTCGATTGCAGTTTACATCAGTCACTGCGAACATTCTGGGTACATTGTTTTTGTTTTAGATATGTTGACTATAATGGAATCGGAATTGTATTGAAGATCTTCCACACATATATTAATTAATTCTTCTCGCCTACAGGCTCCATTATATCCTATATCCAAATAACCTAGAATATAAAAGATTTTACAAAAAGTAACGAAAATAAAATCAACACTAACCTTTATAGCTAAGTATATTTTATCATCGGCTTGTTTCAAAAAATCTATGAATTATCTTCTTCTTCTAAAATTTTAGATTTTTTGTTTGAAAACCTTTAGATAGCCGTTTTAATAATGGTTGAAGTTTCATATATTTTGATATATCCACATTTCTATGTATATTTAAACACGATCTTAACATCGAATAAATCGACCATAACGATGACGATTTATAATCTTTACGTAGCATTTCAAAATAAGCAAGTAAAGACGTTCTCAGAAATATGAAGAATTTCCTTTTCTTTGCAACCATTTTCAAATTTTTGTATCGCTTTTGATACATAGTGTACGATTTCTCCGGAAGTAAATTATTAATGGTTTTTTCAGCAATTTGCCGTATTTCAGGCGGAGTGCATGAAAAAGTTGTAGAACTCATATTAAATATTAAGTTTGTTCGCGTCGCATGAACTATTTGCACTATTATGCACTTTTGCATACAAAAGTTCTAAAAAGTGCATAATAGTGCAAATAGTTCATGCGACGCGAACAAACTTATTATAATATAGTTACTTTAGTAATGTAATATATAACAAATTTCAAAAATGTGTCAATTTTAAATTAACTTGTCAATTTAAATTTTGTGCCAAACCAAGGTGACAACTGGTGCCAACCGCCACAAATTTCCTAGATTATTCAAATTTTTCTTCGTTTTGCTTTTACGAAAAAGAGAAATTTTTAAAACTAATTGCAAAAAATAGCATAAAAGACACTTTCATTTTGACATTAAACACTCATTCATTTAAGAAACTCGTGCTACGCCACTGTTTCTAAACTTGAATTCGTTACTTGAAACGTCAAAATGAAACTTTTCTTTTAATATACTATTACAAATAATTTCAGCTGTTACGACATGGTCAATTATTCTTTGGTTCGTACAGAAATTGTACCAAAATTTTTTTAGTGCATACTAACTACCTTCGTCCGTTTTGTTAGAATTTTAATAAACTCTATTTTTCTTTGCTTGCATTACCTCTTTTACAGTACTTTTGTTGTTAAATAGGCGTCCTTGTGTGTATACTTTGTACACCCTGAATCTTAATCCGTATCCAGTTTAAAGCAAAACATCCTCCCAAAGTTTCCGCGCGGCAGTTTTCATAACCCAGATTCGAGTTTATCTCTCCGTATACTTCAACTTACACGGTTTTCAACTTCGTTCACCTCGTCCACATATTCTGCGTTTACAACCAACAGAGGGCTCACCTATCGCCCGCAGTACGATAAATGCCAACCTCATCGCGCGTCCCTTTTAAAGTGAGGCGGTTTTGCGGTCGCCTCGTCTGAATGTGCCGAAGAAGCGGCCTGATCAGGGTCGTTACGTGAGCGGAATCTGGAAGCTGGCGGTCCGAAAACTCTATCCACCTAATGGAATTTATGTTGCGAAGAGACCGCTGCGGTAGGTATCGTGCGCGCGAAGAGTTTTCCTGTTCGACATTTCCGGACGACGGAAGATCGTTTCTGCGCGGAAGGGTGGAAAATTGATCGCCGTTTTCGGGGGCACTAATTGGGTTTTTGTTTCGGCGATGTGACGGGCGAATAGGTTCGACACATGTACTGTAACGTCTGTGTTTTTTGATCATTTTAATTTATTGCTTTCATTAATACTGGTGACCAGTGCAAAAGTGTAAAAAAAAAGACCAACAGACGTGGTCAGGCATGTAATTCATTATCGTTACGAAGGAGAGATTGGAAATCAATGAACAATAAAATTGGATATCCAAATGCAATCTTTTTATTTAACATTTCATTGTGATTGTTGTAATTACATAGATTTGGTTTAAATGGGAATCGAAAAATAACTTACTAAAGCAGATATTAGTGGTATAAGTTTAAAATATTGATGGTAAGCTTAGTATTGGGCATCTCACTTGGATGTAAAATCGAAATTCCATTCGTAATCAAGCTAAACGACGTGGAAACTGCAACACCACTACGGGATGCGATTTTGTTAATAGACAAATAATACTTGCGTTGTTGTTTGAGCTATTTCCATCGTTTGTAAGAGTTCGATGATCCGACGTTTCGGCAGTCCTTCTACTGCCGTCATCAGGGTAGTGCTGAATAGAGCTGTTTCTTGCCAAACTCATTATTTTCTTGTTGACGATGGATGAATACTTGCGCTGTTGTTTGTGCTATTTCCATCGTTTGTGGGATTTTGATGATCGGGGTAGTCCCGAATAGGGCTGTTTCTTGCCAAATTCATTATTACCATTAACTTAATAATTTAAATTGATGAAATCCAGATGCACGAAAGTTGTCAATGCAAACATGAACATGACTTAAAAGCTGTGCGTAAGTAACTGTCAGATTAAGAAACTGTTGCTGGAAATCCTGCATGCACTGATTAATGAAATAAACCTGTTCATCATTACTCTGTGTGCCAAAAAAAAAAGGCAGCACCCTGAAAAGGAGATGTATCACAAAGCCCAAATTTTGGCAAGTTTCAAGTAGTAAATCACATTTGACACCTTTGGATTTTAGTAAAGTCTTTGATGCCGTATGCCATGAAAATCTTTTGGCTTCACTAAATTCCTGAGCAATGCTGTCACATTCATGAAAAGTTATATAACAGAACGTATGCAATGTGGGCGCCTATGATTTTGATGAAACTGGGCATGGTGTGCCACAGGGTTAGATACTAAATACAATTTTTGTTAATTTTATACACATTATGCCTGTTTTCATAGATATGGAAGATGGTTTGTCGTAGCATATGTACGCTAGGGATATGCAAATATACCACTGCTTTCTATTCGAGAGTGTAACGGTATTTCTATATTGCCGGGGTAATTTACAGCAACAGATATTGTAATATTTGCTTGCGCAGTTTTCTATCCCAGCCAAATAAAACCAGGAGACAGGACAACAGATGGCGTTGCAAAATAAAATACGTGAAAGAATGGACTGTACGTGTTTGAAAAGCGGTGAAAAAGGTTATGTTTGCTAGTAATAATTTGAAAAGGTGCAAAGTAGAAAAAATAAATTGCTCTACGAGTAGCTAAGTGACACGAGTAAGCCAAAGTTGTGATCTAGTTAGAAAAGATGAATATTTTGATTAAACATTTTTATTTAAACAACTTATAACAACAATAATTTTTTGTGTAAACTGAAATAAAGCCATTTATAATTATTATTACTTAGGGTAAGTACTATGAGATTCAAAATGATTGTCGTAAAAAAAAATTGTTTTCCGGAAAAATTTATCTATACTTATTACCAATTTAATGGAGCGAAGTTAGCTACATACAAATTTCATACATTAATGAATTTTCTCGACATTTAGCGACATTGGCGTTCGTGTTGTAGTATCTTTCGATTATTTATCTTATATTTTTTTCAAACCGTTTATATTTACATCTAATATCACCAACAATAATATTTCTGAATACTGTGAGAAAATAAGGGAATTTATCTGTGGTAATTAGTTCAACAAACAGATAAAAAACCAATATTAACATTAAGTAAAATAGTTTATTACATTTTATAATTTTATAGGCTTATCATACACTTCAGCGCAACGAGCTGTCAAAAGAAAGTTACATTTCATCCCTATAAAGTTTCTACGGTATAGGATTAATTACCATAGATCACGATAGGCGATTGGAATATTGTCATTGGTTTAATAACAATTTAAGGGACGATGACTTGCTAAACAAATCATTTTTCTCGGATGAAGCCTGGTTTTATCTAACAGGCATATATCAATTCACAAAACTATCGTATCTGGTCTGCCAGAAAATCCACACGAATTCGAGAAACGCAATTGCATCCATAAAAGTTGGAGTTCGGTTAGCTATGTCCAAGCAACGAATAATAGGGCCAATTTTTTTCGAGGAAACTGTAACAACCCAACGTTACCAACAGATGTCAGAATTGTTATTGCAGGTAAGTTACAAGAAAATGAGCTTGAACAGGTTATTTTCAGCACGAATAATGCTCCAGCACATACTGCTCGACAAACCTTGCCAATATCTTCAACAATTTCTTTGCTGACAGGGTCGTTAGAGCACAAAGATGGCCACCAAGATCGCCTGATCTAACCCCATTAGATTACTTCATGTTTGGCTATCTAAAAAAAATAGGATCTATAGAAACCGCATGCATACCATAGAAGAACTGAGAGATACAGTTTTGTCACTTAATAATTATACTAATTGTATGTTATAATTTAAAGTAATAAATAAATTTAGTTAAACACCAGTTAGTACTGAATTATAAAATCATAAATTTAGGAAAGTTAAATTAATTACATTTCAATTTTTACAACAGAAACACCAATCCATAGTCGTTTATATAATGCGAGTTCAAATATACGTTACGTTTTCCTTATTTATGACAGATCCGTTTACTTTCTTGTGTTCCAACACTGACTTAGTTCAAACCTTCATTACAAACACGCGGCATATACCTACACCCTGTTACTATCTATAGGAGCGGAATTGACAATCTTTTTGAATCTCATAGTATTACATGTTTTTGAATTTTTTTTTTCTCATGTATTCATTTTGAAACTCAATGTATATGAATTATTATTCCTTACTTATTATCGCTGTTTTTTTTTCAAAATCAACAAGATCTTCTGGAAACTTTAGTATGCTCTGTTTTTCAGAACAAAATGCCCGGGATTTCAAAATTTTAATTTTGTTTAGTCCAAATTATTTATACAGTGTTTGTCCGTTTACAAATTTTTTCTTTCTTTTTTTTTTATAAAAATAAAATATAGTAGTTTTTATCCACCCAGGGACCTCTCTGATAAGTGAAAGAATACTGTGAAAAGTAACTAACTAAAACTAATGGCGGTTCATATAAATCTAACCCCAAATTAACGTATAATGAACATAAATTATAAAAATCTTATTTCTGGTTAATATTGAATTGAAATTAATTAATTATTTTCCTTTTTAGGTGGGGCATACTTGATGGAATACTAACTTGATTTCGAGCAGGCACACTCTCTGGGTACAGGTTGGACTTTCGGTTCGACGGGCCCCCGTATCGGTCAATAGCACGGAATGGTATTCTGGCCGGGATTCTTCGTAGGAAATTCTTGACAATTTTACAGGTACAAGTAAGGATTTAAATTATTCAGCAGTAATGTCGATACTTTTTTAGGTAAAGATTCCGTGCAACTTTGATATTTTTGATAGTGTGGCATAGAAGTCGTTATAGGACTTCAATATCAACCGTCGTCTTTCGTGGCTACCGGCCACATGAGGATTTAAACTAAAATTACCAGTAATCAACCTTCGATTGTTATCGCTATCAGGCAAGCCAACATTAATTTTGAATAGATACCCGTAACTGACATGTAGATACCATTATTTACTCTGGTTTAAGGGGAATACAGCACAAGTTACCAAATAGACATCCCGAAGACAAATCTCTCCGAGCAAAGTAGAATAAAAATATATCAGGTAAGATTAAATTAACATAGAAAATAAAGTTTACATTATAATTAAGGCTATACTTAGCACCTATTGCTAAGATTGTCCATTCTTAACAAATTTGCCTGTAAAGTAGGCAACCGAATACGCGCCTCAACTTTCAATTACTTCTTCATTTAGCTTTGAAACAAGTTTTAAATGACTCTAAATTATATTCCATACCCCTGATTCCACAGCAGTACACATGTGCAAGTTGGGAACTTAAAATTGCAATCAAAAGTAATTTAAGGCTATCCCTTTTTTTAATGCAAGTACGTGCCGATGCGTACTAATGCTTCTTACGTGTCTCTGGCCTAGTTTTCTTATTTTTTCTCTCTCTCTCCTCTCTCTCCACGGCTACATCTCACACTCCTCCCGGAGTCCCGGCGTCGGCTGGATCCATCGATCCGGACATAAAAAAAAAATGGGAAAAGAGGAAAGTAGGAACGTTGATTACAGTCACGTGTTCCCAATGCTCGCGCCAAGCTTCTTCACCCTTCTTCTATCTTAGTACTAGGTGTACGTGGGCGCCGTTCTTTGTTTCTGCGCCGACTTTTTTTGTTTCTTTTCCAGTTTCTTTTTTTTTTTTTAATATTACGTACTCGCTGCAGTCGTTCCAGCGAAAATTGATATGTCGTCGCGTAGGGATAACGATCCGAATGTATACTAGGCATCGAAATCTTGGGAACTGTCCGTACGAAATTACGCCCGTCTAGTACGTGAATGGCGCTACGCGCATTGTTGCGAGGGTATTTTACGGCAGGGAAAATAATAAAAGGGGCTAATTTTGAAGAATGTCGTAAAAATTACGACGGTCGTAAACGTAAAAATGGATGAATGGTCGCGAGCGATTTCATCTTACTCCTTGCGTTAGTCGATCAACAATGTTTGCCACAACAAGGTTGTCACTGTAAATCTTGGTGATTAGTAGAAGAACTGTATAAAAAAAAAGGTAAGAGTTCCGAATGAGGACCGCTGTTTTGCCGATTTATATAGACATTAACAGAAAGAGCATGTACCTCTGAGTCTAGAAGAACACCTATTCATTTTTTGCGCAAATGAAAAGAAAGTATTAAAAAACTGTCTTGAAAAGGCGCTATTTCGTGGTTATGTTCGAAACGATTTTGACGGATTTAACGTACTGCTATGGTGTTAGACAACCCATTTTCACTGTGTGTATTGTAAGTTGCATATTTTGCTTGTTATGGTTGGTTTCTTTGCTAAAACAGCTGTTATTCAATGAACCGAGAATTTTCACAATTATTTTGTTTTGTATAATTTATAGTTTAAGAGTTAATTGTATGATTTAATTAATTAAGTGTTAAGTTTTTTAAATTATTCCGTTCATTAATTTGTCTAGTGTTCGCTAGTGTTGATTTAAGGCGGATTCTATTCAATATTGTTGAATTGCTATACGTTTGCGTTGTACGATTTTAAGAGAGGGGACTATTGTTTTTAAATTTTTGTTGCCATTTTGTAATTCATTTGATATCGTAATTTAATTCTGTATTTGTCTTTTATTTAGTCCATCAAGGAATTCATATTATAATAATTATTAATATATTGAAGTGTGCACATTATAGTTATAAGTTCAATTATTATTTTTGTTTAGGAAGATATAATTTTTAGGTTTTTTCTCTCATTGTATTTTAAAGAGTTAATTTTCGGTTATTCAATTTTACTGTTTCATTTTTATTTATCAATCACCTCGTCTGGGTGAGTAGAAGCGTTGTTCTTGCTTTTAGTTTTTGCTTTAATGTAAATTTCTTGCATTTGTCCACGAGTTTATTTTAATTTGTGAAACCACGTGGATAGAAATTCAAAGATTGTGTATTTTGGATAATCTTCCTGAACAAACAAAACTTTTGTTTTGCGTTTGTCCTATTTTAATTTAGAGTCAAGTGCAGTTTTTATTTTAAGCCAGAACCTTCAGTTCACGGTTTTTTTTTATAAATATAATAATAAATTTGATTGTTAATTAACGTCGTTGGGTTAAAAATTCTGTTCTTTTATTTTATATTTTGACCCTTTTCAATTTTTCGGGTAATTAAGAAAGTCAGATTTCATTCACTCACAATTTACTTTTCGTGGTTAGATTTTCATTTCAATCAATCAATCAGTACACAGCAGTACGGTAGTAATGATATGTAAGGAGGTGCATAAAATGCTATTTTACGCACGTTTTTGAATGCAAAAATATTTTAATAAAGCCTGTGAACGAGGGTTTTTGATACTTCAATCAATATTTAATTCACCTTTCAACAATTTATTTAAACTACCGTCATTTCTTTACCTTCATGCTGATGATGTAGCGGAAATTCTTGAATTGAAATGTTGGGCGCAAATATTCATCTATTTCGGCAGAGGCGGCGTACGTTATTTCGCGTATACTACCACCAGTAGATTTACGTTTAAGAGAATTTAAATTTCGTAAGGACGCGAATAAAATAGGGTTTGAAGGTTTAATTACGGCAACTGGAATTCTATTAGAACCGTGCGATTTAAAAAGGCGAGTAAATAATATATAAGAGGCCGAAATCGTCCCGAATAATTAAAAAGTATCACTTATAACAAATTTATAAACACTTTTGAAGAGGCTTTAGAAAGTTTTACCGATGAATCGAAGGGTAGGGTGGTACAGGGCGGCTTTTGTTGTTTATTTCTGTTGGACCATTTCAGTCATGTTGAGAATTATGTCTTGGCAACTGTGATTACTTTGCTGGTTATACAAAGTAACTAGTTGGAAGCTGTCAGTGACTGCTTCTATGAATATGCCTGATAATTATTATAATAGAGCGCTCATTTTTCGTAAATCTAATAATTTTCAGACAGAATCAGCTGCAATAAATGAAGCAGTACATTATAATTAAACCTGAGTGGGAATTTAAATACGGGACGTGCGAATTATCACTGCTAGCTTATCCGTATTAGAGACGTTAGCGAAATCAAAAAAAATTCCACTGATTTGATACTTGGGATATGTTATGTGAGGGGGGTTTAAAATTTCTTCGGACTAAGTCTCACGTAGGTACAATGTGCAACGCAGTTACCTGAAGACGGCAAAGCTGTCCAAATTGAGAGGAGATGGAGGTTGTTTCTTCCAAACTCAGAAGGATAATAAGAACAATTTGCTGGCTATCAGTAACAAGGTCTATCACTACTTCCTATATCCTACTGCCAGAGTAAAGTTTTTCCATGATTTTCCTCCACCCCTTAGCGAATGCTGGGAGATCACTAAAGTAGTTCTATGGGCGCAAACATACTAACTGATAACAAATTAATGTAATTCTGCTTTTAACTAAGGAGTAATTTTTCCAAAAAAAAAAAATTCTTGGAAAAATTACTCCTAATTATTACAGTTAAAAACCAAAATACATTAATTTGTTATTTTCTCACTGTAAAAAAAAACTTTGTATAATAACTGATAGTTGAGCGATTTATTATATTTTTATTATTATTATTAATAATCATAGGGAAATTATTTAGTTAAAGTAGGAACATTTTAATTATTGTTATGGATCCATATAGTACTTAGAATAGGTAGCTTCGTGTAGCACTTGTAGTTGGAGCACGGGGTTAATATGATTTGTAATTATTTAGCTTTTCATAAATAAAGTGTGTCTATATTTCTGCCCAGAAAGGGGTAAAGAGTACCTATTCATCACAGCAAATTTGTACGATAAAAATGATTGTACATTAAAAACGGCACCTACATACGTTAATCCTAAGATATTTAGCGAAACCAAAGATGCTATACATATAAAAATGCTTCCACCAAGTAGTAGTAAATAGATATGTTAATCCTTTTAGGCGCTGGCGTTTCTTTTTTTTTACATTTTCCTACGATCTTATCTCAAAACCGCAACCAAAAACGAAATACAGCAACATAATCTAATGCTCCGAGCCGAAAAGATATAAATTCCCTTTTATTATCTCTTATATCCCATAGAGAGATATTTACAATATATTCTGCAAAAATAATATCTTTCTCCTTACTAGCAATCTCCAACTTGATTCAAAAATGTGACAACGCAGATTGTGGCCTGCCCTTGGATATAACGATGACCGACCGGATATTATAGGTGACACTGATGATACATAATATTATAAAGTTTGTTATCAGTATTTTTCTTATCTATATAGTATTCTATGTGTATAAAATGAACTTTTTAACGAAATAAATCAAACAAAACAAACTTATTGTTAGTGTATTTGATTGTAAGTCCAGCAAGGAACTCTATTTAACTCCATACAAACAACCAATTTATTAATTATTCAGTCAGCAAGCGGCCGCAACAACCCCTCCTCTTATATTTTCCGTCGTCAGCGCTCCCTGGCGTCCCTGATTTTCTACGTACTATGACGCCGTGGCTGTCGCGTGCCCGCGTCCAATTAAAGACGCCGAAAACGCGCAACGCCAGTTGATCGGAACGGCGGTGCCCTCTACAACGGAGGACGGAAACGCAGCGCGCGGACCGAATTCGCAACGGCGCGATTAAAACGGTAGAATTTCGGGCGTTATCAGGTCGATCTTCACTTTTTCCGCACGGGGGAATGTCAGGTTCCCCGTTTATCGTAGCCGGGTATCTCTTTTGCACAGTTTTCTTTTCTTATTCTACGTGATATATTCTTTTGTCATGCCAAAGTGAGGTTATAAATAAACTACAATCGTTGTGTGGGCACAATAGAGAGCAATAAAGTAGATAAATCTTTGGAAAGAAAGTTGAATATGGAATAGAAAGTTTCAGAGCCATTTAGTGGTTTTGGACTAGTTAGTACAAGTAAACAGATATAAGGAGTATAGATTATACAGTGACCGGCATAAATATAGCAACAAATGGGAAATTTTTTTATTGTTAAAATATACTAAAACTTTTTTTGGGAGATAGGTTGTGCATGTCTAGAAACCCCAAAATTTATTTTGACACACGTCACGTAACCACTAGTATGGCGGTAAATTTAAAAAATATGCCATAAATCTGCAAAAAGTGAAGTTAGATGATATGATATCCGAAAAAGTTATTTGAAAAAGTTGCTTAGAATTCAATTTTGAGGCCGCATGCAAATTTTTGTAAACATATTTATAAAAAAAATAAAAATCACAATTTTTCCAAATATTGTTTCATTGAATTACATATTTCCATTTTTTTTTTTTGCTTTTAGCAGCTCAACTGCAGTACTATTTCCAAATTTGATTGATACTCAAACAATTTTGTCAATTTTTGCATAATTAACATAACGAAAACTGCAAAGTACGTTTTCAGTGTGACAATTGTTGTTGCAAAGGACTGTATCTAGTAATAATAAATAAAATTTTACAAACATTTTCTCTATAAACCACTTAGCAGACATTACTTTTAATGAAAATTATTATATTTCTTGTTTGTTTTCGGTATTAAAGCGGAAACCGTTAGTCAAAAACTAATAATACTACATGCACGCACTGAAGGTTTTGAAGTAGATTTTGAAATTGAAAAACAACGAAAATGAACAGTAGGTAAAATAAAAATGATAATAATTGCTTATTTGCCAAAAAATTAATAGTGTATTTCAAACCAAGGGAGGAAAGTGCTCTATTGTAATTGTCCAAGGCCTGCAATAGCACTTTCCTCGCATGGTTTGAATGCTATTTTTTCCCAACCAGTTCAATTTTAACTAACTCACAGGTATGTCTTTATTATTTTTGTCTTAATCAATTAATTAATGTCTAAAAATAATAAAGACATACCTGTGAGTGACATGATAGATAGTAGGCTTAATCTGTCAAAATATTTTTTGAGAACTGTCAAGTTAGCGTCGTTTTAAAAGTGTTTAATAAGTTTAATTGAAATTTAATCCCTAATAATTTAGCAATTATCTCATAAACGGGCTCAGACTGGGCCGAGTGTACTAATGTCATCTATCAATAATGTCACATATTACAATGTACAGTTTCATCATATCAACGTCACTTACTTTTCCTCCTTAGGGAGGAACTTTCTTCCCTCAAATGAGGGAGGAAAGTGGACACGTACTCCCTGCTGGGAAAAAAATAGTTTACTACATTATTTGTTGTTTCTAATTTCAAAAGCCTACCTTACTTATAAGAAACAGAACGATATGTATATCTAACAAGTGTGTATTTTTAGAGTTTTATTTCTTTTTCTAGTTGTTCATTACTATTAGTTATTGTTTAAATGTGTTTGTTTATTAAGTATTCCTATAATTAACTAACTAACTAAAAATACTGCTTATTTATTTCTACTGAGTTTGTAATTTCGAACACTACATAAACCTTCGGTGCGTGTAATAACATTGTGAGGGCTTAGATGTTTAGTGTTATCAGTTTTGGACTACCGATTTCACTTTAACGCGGAAAACAAAAAAAAATATATGATAATTTTCAATAAAAGTAATGTTTGCTAAGCGGTTTAGAGAGAAAATGTTTGTAAAATTTTATTTATTATTACTAGATACAGTCCCTTGCAACAACAATTGGTACACTGAAATCGTACTTTTCAGTTTTCGCTATGTTAATTATGCAAAAATTTACAAAATTGTTTAAGTATCAATCAAATTTTAAATAGTACTACGAAAAAAAATGGAAATATGTAATTCAATGAAACAATATTTGGAAAAATTGTGATTTTTATTTTTCTTAAAATATGTTTACAAAAATTTGCATGCGGCCTCACAATTGAATTCTAAACAACAATTGAATTCTAAACAACTTTTTCGAATAACGTTTTTGGATATCATGTCATCTAACCTCACTTTTAGGAAATTCACGCCATATTTTTTTAAATTTACCGCCATACTAGTGGTCACGTGACATGTGTCAAAATAAATTTTGAGGTTTCTAGACATGCACAGCCTATTCCCCCAAAGGGGGAAGTTCTAGTATATTTTAATAATAAAAAAATTTCCCATATGTTGCAATATTTATGCCGGTCACTGTATAATAATTCTATTGACATTAGCTGTCATCACTATAATAATAAGTAAATTGCAGGACTCATTATTTATTATAGAATAATATTTACTTATTCAATGTTATAATACACGATGAAGCAACAAAAAAACACAAGTTTATGTATTACAATCTCGTTTTTGCTGACACAACTTAACGGCTTAGTATATCTCAAGAAAAGCTTTTCTAACACTTTTTTTCATTGAAGACGCCACTTAAAAGATTAAAGCATTATTGCATATTTTTCTTATCCATAAAATCCAGTAAAATTCTATATATAAAACCTTCCACATCTGCAACCTCATCGATACCACAATTTAACCTCATACTAATCCATCTTCGAGACAAGAGACAAATTGCTTTGATTAATTTTTCTGCTTTATCCAATAAACTTAGTCGTTCCCTCGCGTTTATAAACAACCCTCTGAAGATCTCCAGCGACCTCTATACATATTCGATAAAATCACTCGTCCCTTTTGCGTTTAGTTGCGGTTACCGTGACCTATCTTAGCGGGAACAGGTTTCGTTCATCCCTTCTGGAAACTCGAGGGAATACCCCAGAACATTTTGTTCATATATGTAATTTGCGGACTTCGCTAGCCAGATTTCTTGATTTATTAGCGCGCTGGAGAAACTAAACGCTGAGCCAGATAATATATATGTAGTTGGAGTGGCAAGTGTATAAACAAAATATTGAACACTGTTTTTGTTTCTCTCGTTTCAGTGATGCTTTTTGGACATTCATTTTCCGCTTGGTAAAAGTGCCTAATACATGGCTTCTTACTGTAATATGCCAACGACATATTACAAATAGTCGTATTTGCATTCGTAGAGAGAAAAAAAATGATTGAATTAAGGGTTTCTCAACTATTTTCACTTTAAATCTGCACTAAAAAATTAATTAACATCCAGGAAGTTGTTGCTATTTTTCTGTTGATTTAACTGTTTACTTTTGTAACGTATAATTAAAAAAAAATATGTTAATTGAGCATACATTGAATAGTATCCAAAGAGGAAAATTGTTGATTAACAAATTTACGTTAATTTAATCATTTTTTTTAATGTTTAACATATTGATTTAACTGATTTTAATTAAATTAAATTATTGAAATGTTTACTTTATGGTAAATGATTACGTTTTTGCTAGCATGTTTAGTGTCCTCTTTACCGCAGTAGCAAATATCTCCAAAATTGGCAAATCTCCATTGTAAGGTAATGAAACCACACTTGAATATTTATTCAAATGCAACTGCTTTTATAAGTTTATAAAAACTCGCAGGAATTGCTACTAAGCCCCCTTCCACTGCAACATATGCAGTTTCCTATTTAAATGTGTGGAAGAGCCAAACCCGATATACTAAAATCGCATACAACTTCAACCTAGATGATCAATTGACAAAAATTGCTTTCAAAATGTTGAAATCTCATCTATTGTCTATTACTGACCAGTATAGTCAAATGTCATTTATATGCGAATGAAAAATAGTGAGCGCTATCTATTTATCAATAGCGCAATTATATATTTCTATTCAATATTATAGGCAACTACACAATCAGTTGTGCATGTATGTACATATCTGTGCGAATTTAAGACGTGAACTTCATTAACATGATGTAGTGAACTACTAAAATTGTCGATCTATGTATAACTATAATATGATGTATCTAAATAAGACATAAATAACTGTACAACGACGACAAGCCATTAAACATGACAACTGATTGCATGTAACTGTTATAATAATATTCTAAGAAGTACACATCATTAAATACATTCTAATTTTTGAAAAAATTATTCTTAATATTTTTGTAAAACATCAAAATTTTATAGATAAGTGGATCAGTCAATGATAAAATACTGAAGACGCCACACAAAAGACGTCATGAATCTGAGATGCCTAATTAGGATTTCCTAAATCAATTATTATGTTTGCTTTAGATTTTACTTTTAAATAAAATAAAGAACATAAAAGGTTTTTATAAAAAAAAAAACATAAAAAATCATTATTCCACTGGTTGACCATTGAGCAACCAATGCTCGACCATGTTTTTTTTTCACTAGTTAGAAGGACGTATGGCAACCCTATGCATTAGGCTGTTGGACGATATCACACATTCTCCAAACAACAGTTTGAATGTTTTGCCTGTCATTTTAAAAAATTGTGCATATAAAATTATTCCTTTATACGAAAGAGTAAGACATAAGAGAATACCAGATTATTTCGAAACGTGGGTTAATAGATATCTGGCGTATGATTTTTATATGCATTTTAGAATGCAAGTCGATACATTTCAGTGCTTAGTCCGTCTAGTACACTCAAATTTTACAAGAAAAAATATAGGCGGATGCATGGCAGTGCCATTAGAAAAATGTCTCTTGATGAGGCTTTGGTATTTAGCGAAAGGAGAGACAATTGCGTCTATTGCAGATCGCTTCAATGTTGCAAATTCAACAGCATGTGTATTAATAAATGAACTATTAGAATGTTTTGCAAAACTACCAAGTAAGATAATTATTTTAGTAGCCAGAAATCGCTGGGTTTCCTGGTAAACTTCAATTTTTTTTACTGATTCAGAATACGCACATATTCAGTAACGCAGTTGGCGATATTAATTAAAATAATTAATATTAATGGAATGTCACTCATAAAAGATTATTCAATTAATAGTGTAGTTGTAAAAATTTCCTATATCGCATAAGCCGTATTTTTTTAATTTCATTTAAAAATTCATACATAAAGTTATCATCTGCAAATGAAATTTTATTAAGAATAAATGTAAAACACATATCTTTATAATTTACGTGATCAAATTATCTATAACTATACTATCAGTTTCTTCAAACTCAAACATTATATTATTAATTATAAATTTAAGCAACATTTTTAATACTTTTTCTACGACTGATGAAAACTTAGGATTGACACCCGTTGCAACAGCTGTAAACAGTAAGAAGAGGTTATGTATATTGCTAAAAACGTTTAATACCAAGTCCCGACTCCGGTAAAATTGGTTCAACCAGGTTGGAACTGTGACGTCACGAAAAACACAATCGAATACTATTGGTTATAACCGAATGATACTTGGTTAAAACCAATGTACAATCGAAAACGTCTAATATAGCCAGTATCATCAGCATACTGGGGTCAAGAAAGAACAGCACAGATGAGAATGAAGTTCATCTACATACATCAAAAACAGTGACGCTCCTAAAAGCGATCCCGGCGGAACACCAGAAGCTACTTCAATCAAAGCTAGTAACTCCACTCGTAATGCTTATGTTTGTGTGGTAGTGGGCGTGCTGGAGATATTCGCATTCAGGAATGTTTGAAGTCAAATATTAGTTACATCCCTATTGTATACATAGAATGCTCGCAATCTTCTGTTATTTCGTGTTTATTAAATTGTTGAAATTCCTTATTTAAAGGGACGATTTGTCAACGATAAATGGCTTAATTTTCCCAAGTACTTTATTACGACCGAGTAACAATGCGCTACAGCATCAGAAACACGATACAGCACTCGCTTCATCTAACGTTTGTCAGCAATTTGAAGCCACGTCTTCGGGCAAAAATATTAACGTCGGAATCTCAGGAGCAATTAATCGGCACGCTTTGTGTATCGTATTAAATTAAATTCCAGTCTCATCCCCACTGCCATCTTCCAGTTTTCCACTCCATTATCCCCCAGATCTCTCGCGAACCGACAGTAATAAACCGTACGATTAAGCGGCGATATTTTCTGAAATATGATTTAATTAAAATGAAAAATCCAGGACGACCGTTCGACTACGCCGTGAGGCGACGTGTAGCTTGTTTTGCGTCACCCCTCAACCCCTGCCGACACGCGGCGCATTGTTTTGCTGGACACCGCCGCGTCCTGATATAACCCGCTAGATCTTGTATCTTTGTTCGGTGACTCGGCTTTTGCGTTTTAAGCGTACGATTTTTATCCTTGTTTTCGTCCTGGCGTTGAGGCGACAGGCGCCTACTTGACGCCGATGTGAAAAATCTACGTTGATATGGAAAGGCAGGTTCAATAACCGCCTCTTTCGTGTTTCTCCCCGGCTCATACTTTTCTGCATACATGATTAATTGGCAATAGCGTTAAATATTTTCGGAATTAGGACCAAAACAGGTGAATTTAATAAAATTGGTATTCAGCTTTGAGGAAAGCCTACAATCAGATGGAATTAAATGATATAAGCCAATGCATTGTTTTAGATAGAAGGTACTAAACATGGGCTACCATTTTATTTTCAGATTATATCTTTAGAGTTGTTATGTTAAAATGACGATCTTTGCAACCAATAGTTACATTAACCAATCCGTTATGCCTGTGGTAGTCCCATCGTTCAATTGAAATCATCTGATTTTCTAAAAATGTCAAATTACTTGAACTGTTACCCCTTTTTTACATTTCCAAACAAGTTTCAAATAGGGCTACTTATACAAATTTTATTGCTAACCCAAATAAATTACAATTAATAAACATTAGATGTTTATTTAAGAAAGAAAACTATATTATTACAAGAAAACGAATACATTATTCCTATTTACAAAAATCGCACACGTATACGCTCTTTTCAACATCTGCGCAGTAATTGTGAGCCCATAAGTTGCACATAAGGCATCGAATCCATAACTCACCCTGATGGTCTTCTGAGAAAAGGGAGTCACAGAAGATACATTTAGCATCGGGATCATCTGGTCTAATTTGCCCATTAGGTGCTTCCAAGTCACTATCGTCATCTTCGTTGCTAATAAAAACTTCATCAGAAGAACATTCATTCGATTCTATGGAGGATTTCTCTGTTCGGCGTTGTTTTCTGGAAACCTGTTTATGTTGCTGCAAGCGTTTTTTAACCTTCATAATTTTGCCTTTTGCAGGCTTCGGTTTACCAGAAGATTTTATCAATTCGTCCTTGTATGAGGTGGACGTTACAACTGCACACCCAGTGGGTTTTCGTCCTCGATTGGATGTCTTCTTTTGTGTAGCGGGAACAGGTACGACATGAAACGGTGAAATTAATCCACCAACGTTATTGGATGAAGTGGAGGGTTGAAATAAGTCATTAACCGGTGAATTTGGATTCAGCGTATTATTATTTGTTGTTGTATTGTTATCCTTAGGCACTGATGTTATAAGTGTATGATCTAAATTATAGAATTAAGTCGTCGGAATAGTATCTGGCGTGGCGCAAGCTAAACTGTCATTGGAAACAGTAATTTGTTCAAGGGATAAATTCCGGTCGCTCGAAAGCCATTAACTGCTATTTCCCCAGTTTGGGATTTCAAATACGCTCTTCCAAGTAGTTCAGCAATTTCATAAGCTGTTACAGGACGATTATTATGGCGAAGCCATATTCTGACCTCCTCACTGTTAGGTCTTTAATACACCCATAAACGTTTTGTCTAATGGCTGCAGTTTATGCGTACAGTGAGAAGGTAGGGATATTATGGTAATATGATTAGCTTTAGCCAGATCTATCAACTCTATATTACGGGTGTGGCTGTAGTGTCCATCTAACAACAAAAGAACTGGTGAATTTTGAGATGGCTTTGCAAAATCAATAAAATGTTGGAGCCATTGAACGAAAATATGCGCTTGCACCCATCCGCTTGGGTGAACAGCCGCAATTGATCCCGCTGGTGCTCCTCGCATAAGCTGACTATTCATATTTTTCCGGGGGAAAATCAACATGGGAGGTATATACTGACCGCTGGCACTCTTTGCTGCTACTAATGTTACTAGGGATCCTCTCTCTGAAGACGTTAACGAAGCAATTTGCCGTTTACCTTTGCGTCCTATCACTTGAGGTATTTTGGTTTGAACTACCGTCAAACCTGTCTCGTCGACATTGAAAATTCTGTCTGGGGTATAATGGTGTTTGTCGTATTCTGTTTCTAGAATACTAAAAAATGTGATTTTCCAAACGGGTGCTTTATATTGTTTTTTATGGCGAGCGTATATGCCATACGTATTGGTCCTTCCTAGTCAAACCATAATTTTGGATTCAATTATAGCTATTCGTACTATTCGCTCCGCAATTGATCTCCTAACATAGGTTTTCTTCCTAACTTTGTTCCTGCCGCATCGTGCGACGTTAAATCTGTTTTTGCACATCGCTGCAATGTTGAACGTGGCACTTTAAAGAGTTTACAAACTTTTAAAGTACCCATTTCTTCTAATCTTATGGTATCTATTATATTAATCTATTGCACGTTCCATATCTTCCCTATTCCATAGTTTTCTCTTATTTTTCGATATTCTAAACCAAAAAAACACAGTACTTGTTATCATTTGTTCAAGCGTTAAATATGGGCTACTGGCTCAAAATATCAACACTGGAGTAGCCCATATTATAAACACATCTAAAATGATATTCATGAAAGGTTATGTATAAAATCAACTTATGAGCAATTATGCAGCTTATGCTACCTGAAAGTTTTTTTTCTAAACTACAAATCGCCGGCGACATTATTCCAAAATTTAGTGTAAATTATTTAATAATAAATATAAACTACCTACCTTACAAAAGTTTGTTGATGTTACATGTAGAGAAATGGCGCGCTAAACTAATTGTAGTAGCGCTATCACTGTATAATTTTATGAATTATCTTTGTAGAGATGTTTCTATGCGTAATAACAGAGAACGTCGTAAGAGGGTGCAAGGAATGTATATATTTAATGGTAGCCCGTATTAGCAACCCAAGCCCATATTTCCCTCCTTTCCTCTAGTATTGGCTCAAAGAAATCCCTGAATTTCATCCTTTTGACTAAAATCTACTTCTTCAACAATCTCCTTTTGAAATGCAATCGAATTTACAATCGATAAACAATGCGTAACCATCATCATTTTATTACAATACGAAGCCTCAGTGGCGGCTCGTGATAATATTAAATGGTAGGACCAATTTCGAGTCAACTACCCCTCCCCCTCCTCAACCTAAAGGTAGTCCATTTTGATTTGAAATACTATAGCTATTAATTTGCGATGTGATCCTAGAATAATACTATACTTTATTACTACAATTAATTGTAAATATTAAATATTCTTGAAGCCAATTTTTATTGCGGAGAAGTGTCTAAACCGAAGTCCGTATGCGACAGCCCTCTACATATGCTTCCACTTTCAATAGTCAATCTTCGACGGCCGTCTGACTTATACACTTGCCTACCGTGATAGTACCGGTATTTTTGCAGAAAATAAAAGCTTTTTAATAATCAATTTCGGATGGCAATGGCCCCGTGGCTCTTTTAGAGGAGCCGCCCCTGTCCGTCATTAAAAGTTGTTCCTCTTGATAAGCAGGTAAAGAGTTATTTGAGGGGACTTGTCTCAGTTGAAATGCCCTGTATAATAGAAGGATTTCGGATAATTTATTTTACTTATTCATCTTAACAATAAATGTGGATGACACCTTAATATAAGGGCAAGAAAAACAACATTTAATATTTCGTTATGTTTTTTTTATTTTTATATAAACGAGTAGCTATGTCCTCAATGCCACGTCATGCTTTTGTTACACATCCTCACGTGCTTTGGCCATCAAACAAGGACACCGTAAGTTAAAAGGACCTAACTGTGACAGCAGTCGCAAATTACCGGAAAGAGTTCCAAAATCTCATCCAAAATGCTACGTCACTGCCAACATGCCACACATCATGCTTTTTCGATTTCTATATTTAACATGTTTGCTCTAGCTCAGCTTTCTGACGAATATTCAAACATGACATACAGGGCTTAATTTCGTCAGGCAACATTTAAAAGGTCATCGTAAGAACTATCTTTACAGATTGGGTCACAACATTCACGCAACCTTCTCTATTGATTTGTAACCCTACATATTCTTCTTGAGGCGAACTATTGCGGCAAAGCATTTGAAAGCCAGGATCATCCAAATCACTGCCGTAACTGTCATTTTCTGCACTATATCACCACAGCTAGTGGACACGGTCGGTTGCGTATCTCTATATATTATCAGCATACACTTATGACAAAAAAACAGACCCAATTTGTACAGTATTTTTATACAATAAGGTTGATATCTATTTAAATCTTCATTTATAATGATACACTTTAGCTTCTTGGTTTTTCCGGCACTTACAATTAACACATTTATTATCTTTATGACGTTCAATTGATTTCTTATCGCAAATTTTACAATGAAAAACAGGATCGCATTTAATATATTCGGAATTCCCGCAAAATACTCAATAAAACAATTTAACTTTCATTAACACAATTTTCTTTTGCCTAAATCTAAGTGTATGTCGCCTGCCAGCTATGTTTTGACTTGCTAGTTAACTTCTTATAGCTTGTCAAAACTTGTATGAAAATCGAATCGTCCTGGGAATAGGTCACTATATACTCATTATAACTAAAGCAAGGAACTCTCCGTTCCGAGCGAACACACGCACATACAGGTGTTGATAGAAAGGCACCCGATTGCCCGTATAAATCCTCTAGTTGTTTTGACCAAGTAAGAAAAACACACCCATGTATAAAAACAATATGCGCCCGTAAATCACGTGGAATATTTCAATGCACAATGATGACGCGTATATACATAACGTGTTTGTTCGACATGAACCACAACGTAGCTGTGTTTTCGCAATATTCTATGCATTGGCGGCGTCGTAAATGTAGCTGTTTATTTATATATGTGCAGAACTCAAATATCTCCGTTCAGGCTTTCATTGAAAAGTAATAATTGCTAAAATAATTTATATTTTGAATACGTTTTAAGCATTGTAACAAGATAAAATATATAATTGTATTACTTATTCAAATAGGTAATTGTGACATTTCCTTTATTTCTTGTATTTTATTAAAAAAAAAAAGATAAAACAAGCAGGAATAAAGAGTCACTAATTATTTAAAATAATAAAACAAAAACTTGTAAGTCTTTTTATCATTGATTAGAAATAATTTATATATTATTAATATCAAAACATTGTAATTTTCCACAACAATACATTTGAAAATGATGGTAAGTTTGTTATATCTAGCGGCACGTTAAATTTAAACGATTATCAACAAAATGTATTAAATTTAATAAAGCCAATCAACGCCCCTACCTCAAGACTTCTATTCAAAATATTGGTGCAACTAGGCCAAAAACAGGGGAAGCTCTTTTCACTAAATTATGTTAATTATTCTTACTTTTGTAATTTAATAAGTTTTTAAAATTTGTAATCACATAATACTTTCTAGATTTTTCCTTTGTAAATATGAAGTTCTCTTACATGTAAATACAGAACCTTACATAATATTCTCTACTGACTTCGCAAAACTATGTACATATGCAAGTTTCTAGGCATAGGCTGCGTGTAGGCAACGCTTCTCCGAACGAGTTTGTCCGTCCTTTAATTGTAACGCATTATAGGATAACATTGTACCGTGTCTACATCACAGATCTCAAGTTCGAAATTCGTGCGGTCGAATGTTCTAAAATCGCATATTCGACGGGTCCAATTTTAAAATTTCATCGAGTACAGTACTGAGTACTAGTCGTCATCGTATCCGATGAAATATAGATTGTTTATAGTTTATTTGTAGATGTATATTTTGTTACTTATATAACATATTATGACGATAGGTATAGAGATAGTTTACATCAGGGTTTAATATAGTTTTTGGTAAATAATTGATACTTATGCACATATCCATAATCGGTTTTTATTTTTTTAACTATGTTCCACCAATTCGACCCTTTTGCAATTTTAACATGCAGTAGCTAACCAATGAACAAATAAGATATATTTTTTTGGTAGTGTCACTTTGAGGACTAGTATAAAAAATCACTCCCAAAAAATATACTTCTCGTTTTTTAGTTTCCAGCGTCACAAAAATTCTGAAAAAAAAAATATTATAATGAGTTTATGGATAAACAAACATATTTTAAATTTCGTAAAGATATCTTCAATAGGTACTGGAAAAAAAAAATTACGTTAAGGAGTGTCACCCCCATTCTTCCCTTACAATAGGGGTTAGGAATGTGAGACTGTATGGCTATTTTAGATATATAATCAATAACCTTAATTGCCCTACGGGTGTAAAGGTAAATTCCATTCACCAACACTTTTATTTCTTATTATAAATAAACGATGACCATTCTTTCTGGCTTTGTGCCATTCTTCTCTGCTTTATTCCAGGATATTCCTCTTTTTCTCAAACTTTATTCTACTGTATTATCCCATGTTTTTCTCGGCCTACCTCTTTTTTTCATTTGTGTCTTGATGCTGCCAGCCATACTCTTTTCGTCAGTCTTTCCTCTTCCATGCGTATCATATGCCCAAACCATTTCAATTTCTGTCTCTCTATGTTTTCTAAAATCGGCTCTACTTCTAATTCTTCTCTTATCTTCTCGTTCCTTATTCTATCACTTCGGGTGACACCTTTAACCGCTCTTAAACGGCTCAAACGCTTGTATTTTACTCTTAGCTTGATTATTTAAGATCCAACTTTCACAGCCGTATGTCAATATAGGTTAAATATTGTGTTAAACACCGTTATTTTTGTTTTCTTTGAAATTTCCTTCTTTCTTATAAGAGCGCTGTTCATTGCATAATATAATTGTATCCCACTTTCAATTCTGCTGTTAATTTCTGCTTCCTCTTTATATTCTTGATGTATATGGCTATTTTAGATAAAGAACAATAAAAACAAGGTAATAACCCTTCATCAGATGCGAGCGCAGTTTTCATATGATTAACCGGCTATTTTACTATTAATAAGCAATACCGTAGAGTGGGGCAAATTCGATCGCATGGGGTAAAATCGATCAATAATGATTTTACGGCAATTATTTAGTCTGGCATCTATGGAAAGCATAAGAAAATTTTGCAACATAGTCATTTAATAAACTTGGTTTATAACATAGATAACTAACTGGCTTTTTAAGTATTGCATTAAAGTTTCCTGTGTTAAAAAAATAATTTCCGATGGAATGACAACGAGTAATATTCATACAGACGGAAACAACTACCACTGGGGAATCCACTAGGACTAAGCGAATTTTCGAAAAGGGATAAGGTGAAAAGAATCAATTGTCATTCATTCTTCACCGTTTCTTTTTTGACCTTATGAAAGTGTTGGATAAACAAGAGAGTAAGGGAAAATTAACACCTCATGGGGTAATACCGATCAGTTTGGAAAGTAAAAGAACAAAGAACATGCTCATAGACCAATGTAGAAATATGACATACTCATGTTTCTACGTTGGTTTTATTGAAAATTATGGTGAGAAACTATAAAAAAAAAGTATGGCCTGGCGGGAGACAGCAATATAACCCCAAATACCTCCACAGCGCTATCAGGACAGTAAAATAGAGCACTTCATCAGAAAATATTCCATATTCATTACCCTGTAATTGGCGAAAGCTGTTGGGGGATGCGAAGACATGAATTATTATTATTATTACTTCAGAATACTTTAAAGAACCGGTAGTTTCTAAGGAAGAGAAAACATGACTTTTGTATATCTCCAAGTTGACGAAATTTAGGAAATTTCCAAAAACCAAATTATCTAGCTGGTCATAGAAGGGGAAGCTACGTTTTTGAACTGAGAGGGAAGCGCGTTGAATGAAATTTTGTTTTAGTTTTACTTTATTGAATTATTATAGTTTATGTTATTATTTATCTGTTTGCCATTTCTATAATGCATATTTTCTGTTATTTCCGTAAGTTTCCTTTTTTTAAATTCAAATTTTTGTTATTGGATTTACCTCGTGTAGCTTTCAAATCGGTTTTTATAAGAAAATAGATGGGTGGTTGGAATTGCCCCCTATTATGGAGCAAAACCGATCACGCTTGATGTATTAAAAAAAATAGTGTTTTTAATACATTGGGTTAATATATATGATGGTATGTGTACCTAAAGGATGTATGATTATATACATAATTTTTTTCGATCAATAATAATAATTGCAGCTCAGAAAAAGTACATAAAACTGATCGGAAATGCCCCACTTTACGGTACATTATACTTTTGACAATAATTATTTCAGTAATTAATATAAAGTAATTTTTCTAATCTAATTTTTACAATCAATTTTTTCTCAGTGCCAGAATCAATCTCACGTTATTAAAAGATTTTTTCCTGACTTTCCTTAATTTCTTAAGAAATCCCAGCTTGCGCAACCTAACAGCTGTGTAAAAACCTAATACAAACTCCCGAGACTTATCCTTCCACTCCTTCGGCAAATTCGATTTAATAATGGTTCTGCTCGTTCGATTTTCTAAAGAACCCGACATCCTAACAATTCCCTGGGGATGATGGTACACATTATCCCGATTAAGGTGTCTCTTGGCAATCGTTCTGTGAGAAGTGAGATTTAGTTGGATAATTAAATTGATTTACGTCAGTAACGTAATTGCAACACAATACGGTAAAACTGATTTTAAAAGTTCCAAGTTTTTAATCCTCAACCGTTCGAATTCTTATACTAAAATACGGGATTTTCTTTTCATACGGAACGTAAACAAACAAAATCAAATATCCGAATTGTGTTTGGCGAGTAATTATTGATGTTTTCTTTTTTGTGAAACGGGCGCAATTTCGTTTCGGCACGTAACAAACAACAAGCAAACCACCCCGAAGCGAAATGTCAAAGGTAGCCACCCATTTAGCACGCGAAATTAACCTTCTCGTTCCGCCCTTGCCCACCGCCGTCCGTCGTGCCGACTTTGGAGATTTTCCGGCGCCCTGCGGGTTTGATATTTTCGCTGAAATTTATCGACAACCACTGACTTTGGTTTTTCGCGAATCGCCGCTTCCGCCGAGGCAAGCAAGCGTTCACCTGCTCGTTGGGTGGCGGTAATCGGTTTGATAATGCGGTGCCATTAAGTTTAGGGATTTTTTCTTCCCTGGCAGGTCCGTCGCTCGCCCAACCGGGACTTGATTAATGACTGCGGGATTTCTTTCCTGTCGGTAGGACGAGGAAGGTGAGAAAACTTTACGGTGGCCTAAGTCATTATCAAAATAGGATCTTGTTTATGGTGAATCGTGTTTCGTACATCGTAAAATTTGGTACGGTGAATTACAGAAGACTTTGGCTAGTTTATCGAATAATATGGAGACATGTTGATGCTGTTGTTTTGTAATGTCGTTGTTTCTTCGGGAAATTAATCCTGGTTAATCTAGCTTGAATGATTTGCAGTCCAATTAGTGGTCAAGGAAGATTACTACATTGCATTACTTGTTAAAAAGTTATTTACAATAGATAAAGTTTTACTTGGAACTATTCTCATTAATTAATACCTGCAACTAAACCCAGTTTCCTGAATGCAAGTTGTTACTGTAAATAGTGCTTTTATTAACGGCTATTACACAACGTACCTCACAAATTGGTGGTAACTATAACGTATTACTTATGACTACTGGTATTGTATCTAACTACAACACATGGTTAGTAAAAGTAACAACAATGCTGATCATTATTAAACTATTGAACTCATGTATTTTCTTAAATAGGTAACAACTTGCCACAACTATGATTATTTGAATTTTGCTGCAACCCCATGATTGTTTCACTATTCCTGATTGGCTAATGCGGCGGAGTAATAAAATAGTCCCCGAGATTTCTACGCGCGCAAGCGCGGGCTAGCGTCAAGTAAGAGACGGATGTGTGAAAAGGGAGCAGCTACGCGAGAACGGCAAGGCTGTCGGACTTTGAGGAGACGTGGAGGCTGCTTCTTCGGCACTCAGAAGGATAATAATAATTTGTGGCTATCAGTAATAAGGTCTGGGACTTCTTCCCAGATCCTCCCAGAGTAAGGCTTTTGCCATGGTTTTCCCTTACTCCGTGGCCATTGATTTTATATAAGTATATTATATATAATTAGTGTCCTTGGCGAATGCGGGGAGATAACGAAAGTCGTTCCATGGGCGCATTTAATAATAACTGATAGCTGACTGATTTACAGTAGACTCGCGATTATGTGAACTAATCACATTTCACACTTTTTATCATTTCTCAAAAGTAATATTCGTATGGTCGCGAGGCTACTGTATTATATTTTTGTTGTTAAAAATCATAGGGAAGTTATTTAGTTAGAGTAGGATCATTTCAATGTTATGGAACCCATATAGTACTTGAATAGGTAGCCTCGTGTAGTACCTTTTCAGGTGGAGCACGGGGTTAGGATGATTTGTAATAATTTAGTTTTCATAAATAAAGTGTGAAAAAGTCGTCGAAAAAGAGTGGCCAAGGAGTGCGGCCATTGTAGGCCAGTTGGAACGCAAATACATATATTAAAAATACCGGGTGGGTTAACTCAAGGCCCCATCTGTATAAAGAATCCCAGCGAAAAATGAAGTACCGAACCTATAAGCAATCGGATATTTCAAGATTGTAGTTTTAAACCACGTGGTGGGATATTTCAATTCCCCATTATTGTGATGATATCTGCGCCCACTGGTGAAGTTAAAGTGTGGATGCCGTCGCTACCTAAGTGACAGTCCAAGTGCCACCTGCAGTTACGGATACCCCGACGAAGTAACCGTTTTCGAGGCGATCACCGGACATAACCGCCACGTACGCCGGCAGAGGATCAACTCGCCGAGATAACGCCCAGTACAAAGAACCAACAGAAACCGCAAGTTTACCGCCTAGGTATATTATTTCTTTGTTTAGATTGCAATAATCTCAATAACTAAATAACGTTTCAAGGGGGCCCCATTTACCTTATCTTTTATTATTGCTTTCGTTGTAAATTGTTTAAAAAAAGCTGTTGTTAAAGTGAAACCAATATCTTTCATTCATATCAGGTAGTCGCTGTGTTTGTCCTATACAAAATAAAACAATTACTAATAATACGGCTTTTTATTTAAATTTATAATAAATATTCTCTAAACTTCCTCGTTTCCTGCACTACTTATAGTTGAACAACAAATTTAGGGTAAGTATATTGTATATTTATAGCAAACCATTACTTTTTATATATCAGGTATTTAGTGAACGAGCATTAATGATACTGTTTCCTTATCACAAGTAATCCAAATAGCTTGTATTAATTGAGGTTAATAGTGAAGGTGTGATAGCCATTATAGAATAGTTCACTCACAGCAATACACCTACTACTTGACAAGGGCAAATCTTTGCTTACTGCAACTACATATATTCTTTGGCGTAACTACTTCAGTTTAATTATCATAAGTAACTTCATAAGTTACCGTATGAAGTATGAAGCAGACCGTAAGTAAATTAGATTGCTTCTTGTTAGTATCAGTGTTTAGGATCTCTTTTTTTACTAGTGTCAAGTAATCTGTGCTTTTGTCCCCTTCCCAGCTGAACTTTTTACTTACGATAATTGTATTTTTATTTATGATTATTAATTTTTTTTCTCAGTGTATGGAGACATATTGAAGCTGTTTTGTAATGTTGTTGTTTCTTTGGGAAATTAATCCTGGTTAATCTAACTTGAATGATTTGTAATCTAATTAGTGGTCAAGGAAGATTACCACATTATCTGCTCTCTTTAAAAATGCAAGAACTTAGACAGTGTGTTCTCTATCTCGCGAATTGTAAACCACCGATTCTAATGAAACTTTATCAATTATCCGATGGAGTATTACTGAAGAACACTCACTCTTGTTGCGTGTAGCTATTGAGAGCGTAGATACGCAAACGAACAAATCAAGTCGTCAGCCAGCGCCCAAAGCGAGTGGACATGCCGTTCGGTTGGAGAGCGGTTATAGAAGGACCCCCCATTAGGCGCTCGCCACAACTATTTGGAAAACAGTACCGACCGGACTTCGTTAGGGTATAAAATTGGATATATGGATAATGCGATCTATTTATTCATTACATTATTATATATAATTTATTAATGACTTCTTCAGGAGGTAATCTACAATATTATAACAGCATATGAAGCAATAGCAATGGAAATATATAAATAATACTTACAATTTGAAACAATTATTTTTTTTTGCAATTTAGAATTGTTAAAACATCAGAAAAACATTTTTTAAATATTTCAATCAACACTTTGGGGCGATAGTGGTATACTAGAACGTGAAAGGTCAATTAATTACAGCCCTCCATTCTTATTATCTTATCATTGCATCCTACCATTCTTTTTTCTGATAAGAATCAATACCGATTCCACCTAGTGTTTACCACGAAGTCAGGTAGCAAGCTTTATCTATATAAGACCCACATAATATCCAGGAAGACATCAATCTTATGCCCACTGACATGCTTGTGCTTTGCTGGCAACGCGTCTGCGTTAATTCTTCTCTTTTTTTTTCATCACGCATCTAGCAAACACTCTAATATCAGATATTGGGCCTCTGACACGGGCAAGGAGGAAAAAAAATGAAGTCACGCCAATTCATATATACGTAATAACTCCCTTCGTTGCCCGTGGTGTGTTTTATATCTTCCTCCTCGTCTAACGCACTTTTCGTGCGAAATCCTCGCGTGACTTATACTCTCGCTGACGAAACAGAAGGTTATGGGAAGAAAACGCGTAGCCTCTAGGAGCGTGCAAAGAGGAAATGCCACGAAGGAAAACGGAACAATTCTTCTGGGGAATTATGACTAGTCATATATGTTCATTTCAGAAGTTCCCCTTCTTCATTGTCTTTTTTTCCTGCCAGATTTATTTTTTCATTTCCTTCTTGGTGATTACATGAAGCACACACCATATGAAAATAAATTCATTCGATTTAAATAAGAAAAATTAAGTCATTATTCCAATGATGATGACGAAACACATCATGCATACAACCTTTTTGCGCCACTCACATATACACTTAATGAAAGGTCATCACCGTCGACCTACCACTCACACCCTTCCTGCAACGTGTTCTGAAAAAATAAAGTCGTCAGCTTAATGTGTAAAGATTTGATTGACCGCTAAGGTTTGTTGAAGGGCGAAAACTGGAACGGATCAGAAGGATTTTGGGGCGAACGAGGGTGAATTTTTATCGTAATTCGGTCACGTTTCCACTTCTAGCAAAGGTGACACGGGAAATTACTTAATTTGTGGGGGAACGAAAGAACGTGCCAGAAGGGGGGAAAAATAATTTAGTTAGAGAAGGTGGAATTGAAATAATAAAAGGCAAAAGAAGATTGAAAAACTTCTCGCGAGTAGATTTGGTGCGAGGAAACGTTTGTTACAATAATATTAGGGTAGATGTCGTTGTAACTTGAGTTCAAAGAAATTGCATTTATCAAGAAGTACAAAAAACAAGTGTAAAAGAGAAAAAGAATATTACTACGTGAAGATTGTTCAGAAAATTTGAAGGTTGAAAATAATAATTCAATTTCTTTTACTTTTAAATTTTACTTTTAAAAATGTTTATTTTAATTGAAAGTAGCATGCTGTTTTGCCGGAAGACTATTTTCTTCTTAAGTACATGCTTTTCGACGAAAAGTAATCGTATTTAAATGGAATGCATCTTAGTTTTGATTAATATTTTATAATGTCTTTATAAGTTCTGTTTAAGTAAGACAATACACATTACATATTGTATTGTTATTATTATGTTAATTTCAAAGATAATTGGCATCTTTTCAGTTAATGCTGATTTACTTATAAGCCAAGGAACTTTACAGCAGTATATAGTGTTTGAAGATTTTAAAACTGTTATGCAAGGGAAAAAAAAACGATCTTGTTGTTTTCAACCATTTTGCATGCATTTGGTTACAGTTACTAAATTTTTACTTGATTTAGTAATATTAAAAATATTTCTGTATTCAATTAAACAAATAATTTGGTTAGTAGATTTATCTGAAGCTAATCCAATATTTATTAATTTAACTAAATATTTACATGGAAGTGAAAATAAATATCGCATTTTATTTTCGTATAGCAGTTTTCTCCCCATATAATACAGCAAATGAGCAAATATACTTATGTGTAGTAGAGAAATTGTCGCATAGATGGCGCATCTCCTATTTCATTCCAGTAACAGATAATATTTCGCACAAAATATGCTGAAACAACGATCGCAACATACTAATCTGGTATATTTACCAGATCAACATCTCATAGGAATTATCGCCATTGAAAGGACGATTTCTTTAACGGCACACTAGAGTGCTTAGGAAGGTCACTGCGACCAAACTCCCCAATACTACTACTAGGATTTACAACATTCTAACGGCAAATCCCTCCTTAGTGCATTGGTTTTTGGAGATAATTCATTTTACTTTTAAACAATTAAAACTTCTATGGAAATTATCACTACCTTGGATTTTACTATTAATATTCCAGGTTACATGGAAAAACTTTCGAAAAATTACTTATAGTTAGAAATATGACATACTTTTAAAAGTAAAATGTGCCCGTACGGTTTTAGAGGCACAAAATTGCTCCAAAATCATACAGGAATTTTGCAAAAAATGTTTTAGTGTGCGGGTAAATATACTTTGCAGCGGAGATACGAAAAAGTGAGATAGGTAGTTCAGAGCGACTTTTTCGAGATAAAAACATTGATGAAATCAATTTTTATCTTACCGTTTTTAAGATAAAAAGAATATTTTTCTTTCAGCTTCGATTGTGTGATGATTTAAAATTTAAAAAAAATGTTTATACTTTTTTTATGCAACTTTTTATTTGGGATTTGAATATGAAATATACTTTTTAATAATCCTTCAAAATTTTTAGTTAGAACGTAATATTATTTTTTCTTAAATATAAATCATAGTAGGCAAATAACAAATTTTGCCGGCTTTACAATCATATATAACGCACTCTAGGTATGTTTATTCCAAATAGTAAATTTCTAATAGTTTTGTAGCGTACCGTGCATACGACAGATCTATGAAAAAAATCACCAAAATGCCATGACAGTCAAACAAAATAATTGATATTTCCCCTGTGAAATATTTTTTTTTAGGGAAATATTTTGAATATTCACAGAGATATCATACTTTGTATCATTAATGTTCAGAATAATGTCATAAAGTTGGCATGCATTTTGTTGATTCATGAATTAAAACTAATTAATTATTGTCTTCAAACGGTTCAGACAATTGGCGCACATTTAAATGCTAATTCAGATAACCTATGAACCCAAATGAATTTACATATAGTGATTATTAATCATAAACAGATCGATAAGTGTACTTATTATAAACATAAAATTCCTAATAAGATCCGAAATAAGCGACAAGAAAATTATATTCATTTTAAGGCATGTTGCATTTTATTTAATCATTCATGCATTACATGTTTTCTTAGAAGAATTTTAGAGTTAATTTTAGATCAAGATGATGTCATGTGTGTATAGTCATTAACATTAAAACACGTATATCAAAACTTTGATTAAATTTTAAAAATATTAATAGGACTATATTTTTAAAAAAAGCTACAATTTTAAATATAATATATGCTTTGTAAAATAAACCACCGCTAGTAAAGCAAAAACCACAGTAGCAGATAATAGAGCTTATCAGCGTTAGATTTAGCCTTGTAACTTTAGCGCAATTAATCCTTGTGAATATAAACAAAACGATTTTCCTTTCTAGTTATTCATTTTTTTTTGATGGTTTACTATATTATAATTTGTGTCCCTATATACATTATTCTCGGATTATACAACAATAATTCAGGTAGATAATAGTTAATTTGCACATGATTTATTACCTTTATCGGCATTGGATTACCTGATTTCCGTTTTTCATTTTGTTATCCGCCGCAAAAAAATCTGCGTTTTACTTTCCTTATTTTTTAAAATTAGAATTATTATTGCTATTATTACCAGTAAGCTTAAGTAAACATAATTTGTTGAAATCAATACATATCTGGATATATTTCCCGCAAATATGAGGTTATATTAATAAAGATATAAATATTAATATTTTTTGAAATCGGAAAATCAGATAGCTTATATTAGATTAGGATTTAGGTATATGGATGTCAATAAAATTTTATTAATAGGACTGCATCAAATATTCTGTCATATTTATTAGGTACGATTGAATTGGTCGACGTGTATCACCTAGATTTGAAATCGAAAGCAAAACGTTTCAACTCTAGAACAACTGTGTATTTTAAAATAATTCGTTTGATCTGTGGCAGGTACAATAAAGAGAGAGAGAAAAACTAATAACGTTTAATTAATTAGGAACAATATACGAAAACAGTTTATCAAGTTATTATTGGTAAAATGATAAGAGTAGTTTATAAATTTAGAACAAAACAAAAAGCCTGTTGTATGAAATGTTTAATGCTAGATATCTTAAATAGTAATACAATTAAAAAAAAATAAGACTTACCCGTTTAACTTGAAAATGTTCTGGTCTGAGGGTTTCTTGAATTTCCTGATCTGGTCTGGCCGGCTGAGCGACGGAAGTTCGAAAATTATCGAGGACGCCTTTGAAAGTAAACTTCTTCATGATTGGCAGACGTGTTCTTTATTTACGTTCGGTTTCTTTTGTGAACTCACGCGCTTTAATCACACCATAATAAATCAACAGTTCAAGTCTCGTTCGAAATCGCGATTTTTTTGTCTATACAGTCTAACTTTTCCCTCGATCGTGCGTCAAATTTTTGATTTTCGTTTCTGACGTCGTTTACGCCTCAGAAGCTCGACCCGGGTCTTCGTGCAGTGTTCATATTATCATGTCCTGCTGGGGTATGGACTCCGGATCGTTCCAGTCGGACCGCAGGATCGGGAGCTTTTGCAGTTACGCCAAAAAACAGTGCCTGGAAGTCGGCGTACAGCGCCGGATTCGAAATGGAAAGGGCCGACGCGATCTTCCGGTCTCACCGACACGCGAAGCGAAGGGGAAAAGTCAATATTCCGGGCGGCGGAACTTCATCCGGACGGGAAAATTTCTGCGCCACAAGACCAGCACCATATAGCGCAAGTATCGTTAGCGAAATTCGAGCACACGAACGCACACAGACAGACAAAACACACTCCCCTAAAAACGGAATGATCTCCAAAATGCGCAAGATTTCGAAACAACTCGTCACGTTAAATGTTCAATTACTGGACGATGTGTGCAGCCGTTAAAACAAACGCGCTTATCGAACTCGAGTTTATCGCGAAAATTATTATCATCAACAAATTTGACAGATCGATATTAACTCACTAACACATGTTGCATATGCGCAATGTGTACGTGAATAATTTTTTTTCCTGCGACGTAAACACTCCCGTTTCGCGGCCGTCTATCAGAAAGAGACGAATATATCGATTGTATTGCGTTCGAATACACGTTACGAGATGTGCGGCGATCGTGAAGGAAAAAAGAAAACAGCTGATCGCTCTACCATAACCTACAAATTAGTGCTGGCGGCGCGTACCTTTCGTGTTAATTACGTGAATTCGGCTCGTTAACGATATACGGTAAATAAGTAGAAATTGGCGTAAAAATAATGCTTCTAAAAGTGCTGGTCAGAAACTGTGGTATAATTTACTACCAGCGGCAATACAACGTTTCAAAACTATGGTGAGCATAAATCATGCATAAATATATCGATGTTTTTTTTTCATTTATAAGCCGGAAAATATACATTTATATTTTGAAAAAATTGACAACGTTAAAACACGCACCCAAATTTGAATAATTATATTGACTTGTGTTTATATCTAGCAAAAAGTAATTGGCTGATATAAAAGTGCTTAATCATACTAACATTTAAAAACTATTTAACGGAGTTTATCTATTTATATTTAATACATCATTATTATTTGCGTTTAATTAGTAAGCCACAATTTTTGCTAATATAACTAATGCATAACTATCACAAAACGTGATAAATATCACGTAATCCCGCAAATCCCCTCTTAATAGAAATACAAGGTAATTTCAATCATTGACTTGCTCAGTCAGGTTCTTTTACTTTTGTAAAAAGAAATACAATGGATTGCCTGTTATAATATTATAACTATTTACATTTCGTAATATTTTTAAAAAAAAAGTTTTTTTACAGTAGTCTGTACTTTATTAATAATTGCAATTATCAAGGTTTCTAACAGATGGCGGGTGGTGATATATTTTAAATATATAGATTCTTTATAAATATTGAAATTCAATTAATTATTTTAATTCATTTAAATCTTTAAATTAAGAAAAATTCTAAATTTTACCATTTATGAAAGCATTATGTATACATAATGCTTGAGTTGCATTTCAAACGATTTATTTCGTAGGAAATGTGGGTTAGCCATAGTTGGAAGCGGATTAGCTCTCATAAACAAAGATCTCTCTGTCCATGCCGCGTCCTCCATAAACCTAAACCAATTTATGGCCGCCCCAGTGACCCCGATCGAGGAATTGGAGGCGAATCCCAATGACATGAAAACCAAAATGGAACTGATGATAATGCGCGTGCAGGCTGAAGTTTGCAGAGCTCTCGAAAGCGAAGATGCTCCGGAAGTAAAATTCATAGTAGACAAATGGCAACGCAAGGAGGGCGGTGGTGGAATCACTTGCGTCCTACAGGGTGGACAAATATTCGAAAAAGCGGGCGTTAATGTCTCCGTCGTTCATGGAAATTTACCAGCCATAGCAGCGGGAACAATGCGAGCCAGAGGAAAAGATTTGAAGAGCGATAAGTTACCGTTCTTCGCGGCTGGTATAAGCTCGGTGATCCACCCAAAGAATCCGCACGTACCCACCATGCACTTTAATTATCGCTATTTCGAAGTGCAAGATGGCGATAAGGTTCATTGGTGGTTTGGAGGGGGTACCGACTTGACCCCCTACTATTTGGATAAAGAAGACGCCGTACATTTTCACAAAACTCTAAAAGTTGCCTGCGACAAACATGACAAAGATTATTATCCTAATTATAAGAAATGGTGCGACGAATACTTCAATATCGTCCACAGGGGTGAAAGAAGGGGTATAGGAGGAATATTTTTCGATGACTTGGAGACGCCATCGCAAGAAGAAGCCTTCCAGTTCGTTACAACATGTGCAGATGCTGTAGTACCTTCATATTTACCTATAGGTATGTAGAAACTGCAATTGTTATTATAAAAAAGTAACAAATTAAATTCTTGGTTGGAGATGACAAAGTTTCAGGTTTTTGTACTTTGTCTGAATAGATGGGGAGGAGGAGAGTAAGAATTTAAATTTTACATCATTGGCGTCAATAAAAGCTTTTTCGATTGATTTTCGGATTACACACAAATATTCTCATCCTCATCAGGCTATTATTATTTATTTAAAATGTTAATATGGGCTGTCACTAATTAGTAATTAATTGAAGGTTACTTAAAATTAAATTTCCAAATAGAAACATCAGTATGTGATGATTTTATTATGTTAAACCACAAATATTCGTTTAATATTCAAGTATTTTATTCTGCACGTTGTTTTATAGGATTACGTAGGCATTTAAGATTGAACAAAGCTTATGTGAAAAAAAAATCCGGTTATAAATTCAAATTTGGCGCTATTTTTCCATCATTTTCGCTTGAATCATTTTGTATTACGAATTTTCGTGTGTAAACTCATCTATTTCCATTAATCCTCGTAATTTTAAAGATAAGATATAAAAACAGATTCTGATTTTCAGTGCAAAAAAACAAATGCAAAAGATATACAGGCGCAGAGCGCGAATGGCAATTAATTCGTAGAGGGCGCTATGTCGAATTCAATTTAATTTACGATCGAGGAACCAAATTTGGTTTATACACACCTGGAGCTAGATTTGAAAGTATCCTTATGTCACTTCCTCTGAATGCTGTAAGTATCTACGACTACAATTAGATGAAAATAATGAATAGACTTTCAAAATTTACTTTTCAGAAATGGCACTATATGCACAAACCTAAAGAAGACTCTCCGAAGCCAAATTGTTAGAAGTTTTAAGAAATCCTAAAGATTGGGTAAAATAATTGATCACATGTGAAGTATTTTTTTGATTCAAACTAAGTTTTTTTTATATATAAATAATAAAATATTTTTATTTCAATCTATTTTTTATTTAATAACATTAACGCTAATTCCTCTGCTTGATCTACAGTCATCGATTCACTTAGTCCTTGCAATTTTTTCTTTTTCTTGTTAGGTTTATTTTTCTTGGTTTCTAATTTCCTCTTTTTGGATCTAAAAACAAACACATTTAGTTGAAATATGCGAATTATGGAAGATCTTTACTTTTTATTAAATATTTTTTCTGTGTCATCACTTAAGTCTTCGTTAGTATCTTCAATATTATTTTCATCACTCGGCTCTTCTGTATTTTCATTTTTACCAGATTTTCCGTAAATTTTATCAGGATCTGGTAACCACGAAAGATCAGGCCCTTCATCTTCTGAATCAGTACCGAAATCGTCTTCCTCGTCAGCTTCTAATTTCTTCTTCTTTAATTTCTGCTTCTTTTCTTTCTTCTTCGCTTTGACTTTCTCCTTGAATAATGCTTTATCATATTTATCTTCCTCTTTCAATACTATGCGAGCTTTCTCTAAATCTATACCACCAACGTTCTCATTCTCGTATTCCAATGCTATTTCGGACTGTTTCTCCTTTGTTGCTTGACTAATTGCTTCGCCCGTATCGTCAAAAACGATCTTCCTGTTTGGTACTATGTTTTTTTTCATCATCTTTTTAGCAACAGCCGCCTTTGTTATGGGTTTCTTCTTTTTTGCTTTAGCACTTTCTATATCCTCCAATTCCTGCTCAGTTGGCAAGTCGATGTCGTGATCTTTTCGTTTGACTTGTAATATGCCATCATCAGAATCTTCATCGTTTAACATAGAAAATCCCTCGTTTCTGTTCTCGGGAGTTCTTTCATCCTCTGAAACCCCACTATCACTAGAATCGTCGAATTTAATTACTTTATTCTCTTTATTTTGCCCCAAACTCCGAGATTTGTCTCTATTTGATTTGCTCTGAGTTTTTCCATCTTTATTTGCGTTTAACTTCTGCAAAAATCGTATCCTGGGTGGGATAGCTAATCCTAATGACTTGGAAAAGGAATCAGTATCTAAAGCGTTTACGTTAAATACACTTTTATCGCTCATTAAATACACAGACTTTACATAAGCTACAAACGCTCTTTGAGCTGTATCTTTCAACGCGGGGGTGGAAGCTAAAAAAGCCTCCATTTTTCGAAGCGGATTACGCATTTGTGCGGGATTTATCCTTTGAAAAACATAATGGGCAAATTAAAAATAGTTATTTCAACAAAAATGATTAACTTACTCAATTTTTTCTATTGGAATCTTCGAATCTATCAGCTTTGTAACCATCGCTTCTTCACTTGGAAGTAAAAGTAACAAACTTTCACCACCTTTATTATATCTGGCAGTCCTGCCGACCCTATGAATGTATGTGGCGCAATCTTCTGGGCAATCAGCTTGTACAACCCAATCAACAGCCGGAAAATCCAAACCTCTTGCAGCTAAATCTGTTGCAAACAATACAGCTGCTTGTTTATGACAG
Organism: Protaetia brevitarsis; assembly: GCA_004143645.1. NCBI lineage: Eukaryota > Metazoa > Arthropoda > Insecta > Coleoptera > Scarabaeidae > Protaetia > Protaetia brevitarsis. The sequence goes on from RXPK01000210.1 coordinate 226,597, forward strand.
AATGTGTTGTAGATTTCCATTCGACGAAGTTGGTGTAATGTTCCATAAAGTGCTAATAAACTAATTCCTGGCCTCAATCTACAATATTACAAATATAAATATAAACTGTTTCTGACTGTTACAAGGAATACAGGTGGCTACTTCTTAATAAGAACACTGTCACTATTTAGTATTCTTTAAGAGGAATATAGAGGTGATTACAAATGAATTACTTCAGAGGTTCCTCAAGCTGCTATGCTTGGTCCGTTCTTTATACAAATAAAATAACCATTCTTAGAGAAGAAAGTAGCAATTCTGCATGTAACTTACTTGCAAAACATTTCATAGAAATATTTCACTTCCTTGCATGTTGAAAAGAAAATTATAATCTTCTTCTTCAAATGACCTTTTATAAAACTCCAAATAGCTGAAACTTTATCTTTTAATTCACACATAACATAACTCTGCTCTAATCCAGGAGGAGTGCTGTGTTTAGCATGTTCATGCACTGACACATAACTAGGATCTTTTAAACTTAATCTAGCGAGATCTTTAACAGATTTTGTTTGAGTAGCAGAAAACAGTAGTGTCTGTCTTACAGGTGGCAAATTTGCGATAATAGCATTCATAGTCTGCTCGAAACCCATATCCAGGCACCTATCAGCCTCATCCAATACCAACACCTGCATATTTGCAGAATCAAATAGTGGATTCTCATCCATATGTTGCAACAAACGTCCGGGAGTGCATATCATAATATTACATTGATCCATGCGATTTCTCTCGAATTTCAAATCTTTACCTCCGATGATTAACCCAGCTGAGAAGTCATGATGTGCCCCAACTTTTCTTAATGTTTCGAATATTTGATAGGCTAATTCTCTTGTTGGTGTTATAACCAGAGCACCAAGGCCATCTAATCGAGTCCATTGTTCACAAAATAGTTTTTCCAATACAGGTATAATAAAAGCTAGAGTCTTTCCCGACCCTGTCTGTGCTGCCCCCAGAATATCTTTACCTTGCAAACTTAGAGCAATTGAATCGCGTTGGATTTCTGTTGGTTTTGTATAACCAGCTTCTTTTAGGCCCTTCTGAGTTTGTGGGGACAAAGGTAAGTCGGTGAATATATTGACTTTACTCGTATCAATCTAAAAAAAAGGAAAGTTTAGCAAAAATCCAAAAAACGACATTACTTACAAACCTGGTTGTACTTTTCTTTAAGTTTCTGTATAAATACTGTTTCAGGCTCCTTGCTTTTCTTCTTTTTTGTAAACACTTTAATCTTCTTTTTGCCTTTAGAATTAGCTTTAAAAGCTGTTTTATTTGCCATATTTCAAATACTTTTACACATGTGAAATTATAGGTTATCGCTGTTGACATACCAACATTACCGACATTACGAACGCTATTAGTTCAATTTTTGACGGCAATTGGAAAAATTTAAAGATTCGTAATCCATCATTTATTTTTTTTATAAATGTTATTGACTTAAAAGAAACTAACAATGAGTATTAATAAATTGTTTAATCCAAACTTTAAAAAATAAAAAGCAGTTTTCTTGCGGTTTTCAATAATTTTAAAGTTACCACCTAACATTTGCATCAACAGATGTCACTAAATAATATGTCAAACATTTGTCATTGCGTATTTTTGTGATTCATATACATATTTCAAAATCAAAATCATGGCAGATTATAAAGTAATAACATCAGATTTTGTAAATCTTCACATATCTACGTCCAAAGATGATGTGTTCTTCAGTGAAAAAAGATTTCCAAAAGACATTACAATCTCAGATTTAAAGGTAAAAGAAATTTTGAGTTTGATATAAATACTTACCGACTAACAATAGACATTTCCGAATTTCAGGCGAAATTAGAATTAATAACTGGGGGCAGTTGTACTACTATGCAAATCGAAGCCTACACTAAAGATAATAAATTGGTTTGTAATTTATCAGATGATACCGCATTATTAGGAACATATCCATTAGAAAATGGTATGAGATTGCACATTATTGATAAATTCTCTATTAGGAATGAATTAGACTTTGGAAATGTCGAGAAGTACGAACTGCCTGAGGAAATTTATGCCAAGAAAACTGATTCCGTTAGAGCATTCCTTGCAAAGAATAAATTAGGTGTGTTCTGCAAATATATGTTCTAAAATTTATTTTATTGATCTAATATCGGTAGGACATTATAATGAAGAACATCGAACGAATAAGCAAAAACAAGAGGAGGAAGAGAAGAAATTAGCTGAATCTATTGTCGTTAATTCTAGATGCAAAGTTCAGGTACCAAATACTCCAACAAGATTGGGTACTGTTATGTATAGTGGTCAAATTGATGGTTTAATTGGATATTGGGTTGGAATTAAATACGATGAACCCCTTGGGAAGAATGATGGAAGGTAAGTTATTTTTGAAATCTTGTATCTTTGAATAAAGTGCTTGATTATATTATAGTTGCAAAGGAAAACGTTATTTTGAATGTCCAGAGAACTATGGAGCGTTTGTAAAACCACAACATGTTCTTTGTGGCGATTTCCCGGAAGATGATTATGATTTGGATGAAGAGATTTGAGTTGGTTAACAGATGCTATAATATTCCACCATTGATTCTATTCCATCCTGCTTGAACATGATACAATACGTGCATTTTGAATAGAATTAATTAATTAAAAATACCTAAATCTATTTACACCTTTATTAATCACGATATTTTATGAAGATTTCAAATGTTTGAAAATCTTTTTTGATTGAAGAATATTAATAAACTGCTTGATTAATATAAAAAATAAAAATATATGTAGAAAAAACAAGTTTATTATTTACAAAATACAATATATACAAAAAACTTAATTTAAAACTTCCTCCTCTTTAGAATATCTGGCTTCCAATTAATTGGATGACTTTCTTCTGTTGCTGTATCATCTTCTTTGTATATTTTAATAGTCTTATCAGCTTCAGTCGTGATTAATCTCGAACCGGATTGGTCAAATATCATTGAAAATATACCAGCTTCACTGTCCATCGAACCTGGCTGTACTGGAGCTTGCAATCTTTGGAAATTGTACCCGGTTCTCCAATCCCAGAAATGTAACGTTCCATTGTCACCACCAGAAACAAGTACGCCTTCTGAATTTACAGCTAAACAATTCACAATTGCATTATGGCCAGATAAGTTCTGTATGAATTTTCCATCCGGACATTTCCATTGCTTAATATTATCTGGAGATCCTGATGCAAACATGTACCTTAAAAGAAAAATAATTATTTACAATGTGAAAATAAACATCAGCTTTTGTCTTACAATGTAGGATGAAACACTAAACTTCGAACACTTTTCTTGTGATTTGTCAAGGTGCAAAGAGATTTACCAGCAGCTAAATCCCATAACCGTATTGTAGTATCATGAGATCCCGTAATAACTTGCGGTTCAGCTGATTGACTGATTACACTAGCTACTGTATGTGTATGTCCTGTTAAAGTGTGGACGTTCGCTTTTGTTCTCATATCCCAAACCCTGGCAGTTGAATCTCTTCCTGCTGTTAATAAAACGTCTATTGTAGGATGTAAAGATAGAGAATATACAGCTGAGAGATGTCCATGATAATGTCTGATCACTTTATTATATTCCAAATCCCAACATTTAACTTGACGATCTTCACCACAACTAAATAGATATGGATGACGGCCACTCACAGCAAGTCCTCTAACTGTACTTACATGTCCAGTTAAAGATACTTTTAATTGACCAGTAGCTAAATCCCATATTTTTATTATTCTATCTGCAGCACCAGTTGCAAACCACTAGAAAAAACATACATTTGAGCTTCAAACTTACATGAGAAGATAAACAATTATGCTAAGTACATCTACATATGAGAAAAAAAGATACTTACCTCATTACCTGGTTCTACAGTAACACACCTAACCCAACCTAAATGCCCAGCAATCACACGATACAATTTCCAAGGTGCATGCCATTTTGGTTTAGGCATTGTTGGTGCTTTCCTTATCAATGTATTCAATTGATTTTGTGTACTCTGCTGTGGATTCCTTTGCATTAACGAAGTGTCAGTATATGGTACAACTGCTGTGTCATTATTAGTTATTTCACCATCCCTTGGTGTACCAGAAGGTGGCAGGGTTGGACCACTTTCAACTTCTTGTAACTGCTTCATAGCTTTCATCTTTTTAACATCGTCAAACACCAAACCGTAATTGTCCCTGGCTTTTATCAACTTTCTTGTAAGATCACTGAAAATATAACAAAAATACAATAAAACTAATAGCCAAACATGAAGAAAGTTTGCTTACGCTCTGTCATCCACTGGTGGTAAAATACCTTGATTGGATAAAAACATGTCATGGGATCGTTTTAACGATCTAAATACTAACGTATGAACGGAATGCCTTTGCACATCTTCCACCATCATAATTCAGAGAAGAGATGAATTCGTGTTTATGTTTTAACTTGTTTATAAACTTTTAAATATGCGGAATCCTAACCACAATGATGTAAACGCAACGAGAGATGACAGTTGGTAATGTAGGAAGCTATGAAAAATGAAGCTCGTTTTAAGAAGAAAGTTGGAGGAGGAAACATTTTTAATTGTTAATTCGAAATTATAATAGAAGTAAAGTTATTTAATTTCTAAACAAATACATTTAATTATCAAAATCCTAATATAAATACTTTTCTTAGGTTATTTCCGCCGCTTGTAAGTTTTATATACGACTTCCCATTTCTTCCTCATCGAAGGTTTCAATTCGTTGACACTTAGAAGTTTTTTGCGGGTTTTTTAAAAAATATGATTTAATTTTTTTTAATCATAACGAGTTGCAAAGAAACGTTTTGTGCTGTTATTAAATACCTTAAAAAATATATCGAAGTACATACGCTTTAACAGAAGTAAAAAACCTATTTATTCATTATTACTTTATCATTTCCTACTAACATAAAAATGGCGAGCGTTGAAAACAAACGCAACACGTTTACAAGATTGCTCGATATTGAAGTCTTATCACAAGAACTAATTCTCCATCAAAAGTTAGAGGGTGATGTGAGTTGTGTTGTTTGGGATGCTGCTATTGTTTTAGGAAAGTATTTGGAGGAATTGTACAAGAAAGATCTTGAATTTATACGGGGCTCCAATGTGATTGAACTGGGATCCGGTTTAGGGCTTGTTGGACTTGTGGCTGCTTGTTTAGGGTATGTATTTACCTCTTCGTTGTGGGATATTTTTCGCAAACATTATACGAACATTACGCTCATTTTAGCGCTAACGTTTTGTTAACAGATCTAACTGGGGCTTTACCACTTTTACAATTTAATATTGAGGTAAATAAAGCGCTTTGTGAGGGTTTGGTTTCCTCTACAGTTCTGAGTTGGGGAGAGAATGTTGATTTGGGATTTGTGCCTGATAAAATTTTATTGGCTGACTGTGTATATTACAAAGAGGTAGGAAAAGATTAACAAATTATACCTAAATAATGGTAATTTTATGTACTTATTTTCAGTCAATTGATTCTTTAATTGACACATTGATATATTACACATCTGAGAAAACAGAAATAATTTTAGCTCAGGAATTAAGGGATACAGGTAAACAGAGTGAAAATTGGGATTATTTTCTGAATAGAGTAAAAGAGCATTTTTCCTGCATTCAAGTTCCTTTATCAGAACAAAATTTAGATTACAGTAGTTCTGACATAGTAATATTAAAATTGTATAAAAAATAAGATTGTTAATCATTTATTATTTATGTGCTTCCTAAATTTATTGTGGTTGAAATGATTGATCCAAATAAAGTTAGGGATAATTATTATTATACGTTTATTTATTAAATTAAGTACAAAGTAATAAGTTGCAACCTATAAACTAATAATTAAATATTTAATCCTGCTAACTACAAACTAATATATTAACATCTGTAATGATCACATTTTGTATTTGTTTAAAATAAATATACATGAGTAAAAAAAAACTTGTATATTTCAATTTGCGACAAGTAGAAGTTTTTAACCGAATATACTTGAATACCTAAAAGTAGGTACTTGTACGGTATATGGAGTAACGGCCCGTTACACTAACAGACTGCAATAGGGTAAAGTAACTAATATGGCAATTCAAAATTTAAGTTTTATAAAATAAACTAGTTTACTTGACGTTCAATCAGCGAACAGATAAGACAAGAAGCTCCGTTTGTTGTCGGCACCTTTGATATTTTACCGCCGGAAATATGACTTCTAGCGCTACTTAATTTTTTTAGCACCAGGTGCATCAGTTGTCGTCCTGTTTTGTCTGTACACCATTCATAAAGAGTGTGTCAGAGAAGGAAATACAGTTTCATCTTAAAACGGCCGCTAATTTTCATTTGCTGCGTTTTAATCTTTTTGTCATTGTATTTTGCTGCTGCCAATAAAATATTATTATTATTATAAAATATAAGATAATAAAATATTACTATATTGATTAAATAACAATACAACATTTAATTATTCTCAATTACTGCCAAGGACCGTTTAGATCAACGTCAGAATAATGACTGCAGTGGCGCCCTCTCTGTAAATTGACAATGCTGTTAGAGCGCCAAAGTCGTGCCTGTTGACCATCAAAAATCACAAGTGTCGCTTCTTATCTTATCTCTTCGCTAGTTCAATGGGCCGTAAATAAATCGCGGTTACAATGATTCGATTTGTTGCTGGGCGAAGCTACGGGTTGTGGAATACACTTTGACAGTCCTAGGCAGTGACATCTTTAAAGAAATATAATATTCTCAAAACCACAAACTTGTCGCAAAGTTGATATTAAGCTTACGTACTAGCATAGACGATAAATTCCGTCAATACAGGTCTTCAAGTTTCGAAGAGTTGCTACATTTTACGTAAAATATCGACACATAAAATCTGGTAACTCACGTGAAAGAAATTAAATAAAAACAACACAACAAATTATAAAATAATTATAACACAACAGATTCTTCTTATTCAGGTATTGTAGGTCTTACTAAAGACTGAGTCGCACTAATTCTATTTCGAGGTACCCTAATATGAATAACTCTCCTATTATCCGAAGGATGTATTAGATCCGTTTTATTTCTCCATTCCATTCGTTTAATTTCGTCTCTTCTGCGTTTCCTATCAACATAGCCGATCACGCAACTAGCTGGGATCCACAACAATGCCGTAACTAAGACTACGGTGCCTACGATATTATCTCGAAGAAATAATAAAACTTTATTGATGTTGATATCCTCGATAATATCCCAAAAACGTTCGACAACGTCCTGAATGGTTTTCTCACAATTACCCTTGCGAATAAAAGCGTATATATAATTAATTCTGCATCCGCAAGATTACAAGACGTATGTCCTACCTTGTTGCAAAATCCTTGAATGCAAGGTGTGCCATCTGGAAGGACATCTATCGGTTCGACGGGGAAACAAGTTTCATTGATGTTAGTTCTACAACAGCGTCGACATGCCTTTTCAACTGGAATAATTAGAAAGAATTGATTAGATATTACCGTGGTTTTCTTTTACAGAAAGATACTTACTAATATCGCACATGCAACTCTGCAATCCTTGAGTTTCACAATAAGGAGTACATTTGCCGTTGCGACATTTTCCTTTTTCTTGGCAGTCTGTATCGTCGGCCATGGGCGGACTCTTTGGACATTCTGCCTGTTTGCCGGTGCATCTCGACTCTTGTTCGCATGTGGCATATTGAGCTTCCCTACATTTTACACCGGCTTGCATGTATTGGCAATTCTGACAGCATGGAGAATTTTTATCGCTGGAAATGACGACAAATGAATACGACAGAAAGTAGTATATACAGTGTGTCGCATTTATTATATTTTCTTTACTTGAAGGAGTGTAGGTTTGAGTTTTTGCACAGTCATAGAGATTGATGGGTAACTTCACAAACAATGAGTCAATTCTCAATCTTTTGCTTCGCGCATGAGATATCACAATAACTTACAGGAAAAAGTTTCTCAGAATGTTATTTAACCCAAAGACGTTGTATTGGTCGGTAAATATGTAATCACGCTGATTTGTTTGTCTCCAAACATACCTCATTCAATATATCAAAATGAAAACAAACTTCGATTACTTTGTGTTTACATGTTGAGTCAAGTTCTGAACCAATGAGACATCTACCAATAGATTGCAGCAAAGCTACATAACTATGGTTTAGAAAGAGATAAGAAATTGTCGCTAACGTGTTTACCTGCATACTGCCCCTTGATGCCTACGAAGTTTACAATCTTTATCACAACAAGCGTCATTATCTTCAGTACCTAAAAGACCCTGCATCGCACTCTTCATCCCCTTCAACTCTGAGATTTCCACAGAAGCTCTCTTCCGGCTCCGAGAAGCATTTTCCAGATTTCGCTTGCAGGACTTTCCTGATTGAACGCAAACTGCACGGCGAGAACCTCTACATTAACAAATTACAAAAGACGTAATACCAATAGCAACATGTCATAACCATACTTTGTTGTTGACGTCATATCCAATGACGCTGTAAGTGTACATGAGGTAAGGGATCCGCCTTGACTAGCACTGGGCGAGCATTCCGGTATGTCGGGGTCATGCTCCGAACCCCAATTATGTCCGAATTCGTGAGCCGTCACTAAATCGGCTTCCCGAGTGATGACCCTTTGGCCGTAGTGATTACGGCTCGAACTCAAACCCGAATTTAAATACAAGGTGTATCCATTTTTGAAGTATTCTAAATGGGGAAGGACGCGTTTCGATTAAAATTTAAATATTACAAGCAAATAAAATGAGTTAGTACGTAATAAGTGTGTGAAATGAAGCGATATGTAGTTAAAATAAGAAAATAAAAGAGACACTGACAAACAGGATGGAAAATATTTCAACAACTGATATGGTAATCCATATTCCATAAGCATTTAGTGTTCTTCTTGAAACAAATTGTCATGTCAGTCATTTTAACACATATAGGTATTTCAAACTAGCAAGCGACATTCGTCATGTTTGCATCAGATCTGACGTCAAATTTAGACCTATTATAACTATTTTTATACTAAAATACTTCTATTATTAAAAATATTTCTTACGCAAGGTTGTCCTTTGTTGTCAGTAAATATGTAGAATTGTGACAGAATATTAAACTGTCACATTTCCGTACATTTAGATTGTGTATTTTGGTTATCTGCAATTATAACCTCAATGATTAACATCAGCTGATTGGGTACAAATGTCAACTTGACACCATGAACTAAGGATGACGAAGGGCGCTTAAGAGTTTGAAATGCCTGTATATATAATATCTGTTGTTGAAATACTGATGTACCTGGGGTACAGATGCCCCCCACCGAATTTCGACGTGGAGAACCAACATAAGCGAGTCCCAATATACCACCTTCAAATTTTAGATCGGTAAACAAATGTGCCAAGCAGAAGTCTTTGTGACTGTATTCACGACTGAAAACCTACGCCAAACAAAAAAATGTGGGAAAACATAGCATTAGGTTTAGATGAACTTGTTATTACATGAACAAATGCAAATTTACGAAAATTAAATTGGATATCCACCGGATATATGGCGAAAATCACGTTATTTGCAATGCATTAGAACAGAATAGGAACCCGGTAGATATCAAGTGTTCAAATTTTCGTAAATCTCACGTAAATTAGTAATTTTAATAGTACATGCATATAGTGTGCACGCGGTTGACCTGTCGATGGGTATATTAGCAATGACTGTAGACTTGAAGAAAATAATAACCGAACGATTCAAGCCTGAGTAAGCAAGAGGGAAAATATCAGCTCCTTGTAATAGACGGAACCCGATATATTTCTGTCTCACTCGCTTCCGTTCGGACACTTTTCTTCAAGTGTACGTACATAGGAGTGGCTCCATCAAACTACTAGCGCAATGTCGATATACATGTACACTGACCAAGTACGTATAAAAGCGGAATAATTGGAGAAGTCATCGACAAATTAAGATTGAGCAATAATTTACATCGTTTTAAAATTAAATTCTGTACAGCGATAACAACTGCCGAAAAAAAGTTCTTGCGAAGTCGAAATTTGTTAAAACAATCACTATATTGAAGGTTGGGTGTTCACTACGAATGTCAAAAACTGACAGACTTGTAAAATTTATACACTGTGAATCGCATTTTTGAACCTTGACGTCAATGCGGCGTTGCTACTGCATCTGTTCGGCGATTCAACTATACGTCCCATTTTCTGAGCCGTTGTTGCATCGTTGTCGCATTCGCAAACAATTTGCCGAGATTACATAGTAGAATTTAATTCTAAATCATTTACATTCTTATATGGTTCAATTAAGTGTTTACTATTGCTTTTAATGTTGTTTCGAAACGTCGAACCATGTTACAAATAGTACTCGAGATAAGATTGAAAATATTTTTTTTATTATTTCCGTAGAGTCACCACCGTAATTGCTTTTTGATAAATAATCTTTGTTTCGACGTGCAATTATCCACCCGAAATGCAGTTTATTAAAGAAAAAAAAAACACGCAAGATAAAGATGCAACAAGCCAAAAAGTTTGCTAACACTCGCATAGTGTAATAATATGTATGTGTATATTATTTTCCTGTTATAATAAACGGAAACCATCTAGTATTTTTTTCATTGTTTAGTATACCCATCATCAGCACGCACGCATTCACTTGGTATATAAACTATTTTAAACTGAGAAAATATTTCAACAATATCCATGTGTTTTTGCTTAATTTCACACGGTATTGTTGTCAACTTACATGGAATTATTGATATTCCTATATATGCTTTTAAAACTTCAGTTTAATAACATTTATTACAAGAATGCATGCAAACACATAACAATATGATTTGTTGCCATATGAAGTTTTGATGACCCTGCTACCTTGGAGACCCACATGAATAACAAGAACAATTTACGATAATAAATAAGTTACAAAAAGAGTAGCAACCCCTAGTACATATTCCTCCGTGGGAATGGGGCCGTGGTGATGCAATGTATGCCAAGCCGAGTACTACTGAATCTCTGTTCCTAAAAGTTTGGTGTGTAAACAAATGTGCCAAGCAAAATCCCTTATTTTCCTTCTCTCGAGAAAATACCTTCAATATTCAAGATAAGATTAATAAATTAATAGAATTCAAACTAAATACAACAGATTTGTTCATGAATCACAACATCATACGCAAAGTCATGCAAGATTGCGCGGTTAATAACATATTTAACTCTAATAAAGTCCGTACATCCCATTTGTCTCTAGCCATATTATAATGGGCATCGCCGGCCCTAACGCGTGTTGGTTCATTATGCACAACAATTTTCTTTATGACAAATCCCATGCCTTTAAACCCATCAATTTCTTGCCTATCCTGCCATATTGTGTCATTATATATTTTATGTACTCGATCTATTAAGCTGATCTGCAGTAAAAACAAATATTTTAATTGAAAAGTTCGTTCTGTAATTATTCAGAACAAAAAAGAAGAATTAAAGAGATAGGGAACTATTTATAACTGTTTGAATATTATCTTTCATACAGATCTCAATTAATAAATATTAAAAGTTAGTTTCAGTTGAAACTTAATAGAGGCGTACGTCAAGGTATTGTTCTGAGACCATTACAATTTATAATTTATATTAATGGCTATTAATAAAAATAATTTAATAAGAACCACAACTGACGAAGGTGTCCTAATGATACATGTTAGTGCAAGCAAGGCATGGTTCCATTCCATAATCCTGTCTCAAGCCGTAGAATAATGTATAGATATTGAATATATAATATCATCATTTTTGTAACTTATTATACAGTTGCTACCATAAAGTAAATTAGCGTTTTTTCTTCTTTTTGAAGAACTGAATAAACAATTTTAATTTGACTGCATACTTACTAAATAATTTATAGTTGTTTTTGTGTTGCTTGCTCCCATTTCTTGAAAAAACCTATAATCGGCAACTAATAACAGAGGACACCTGGTTTTTGGTGGAGTGTATTCATATTGATCTATTTGTCTCTTTTCTCTGTGTCTCTCTGACAACCATGGACTAGGTTCATTATATTCCTGATCGTCTTCACCAGTTTCCAACTCAAAGCCTTCTTTGACATAACCGCAAGTTTTAGGACCCACTTCATTTGGGCCTAGATTCGCGTGATTCCAACTTAATTTTATATCAGATGATTTATAAGCAATCATAGTACGATTATCTAAATGAGGTAAATGTCTCCAAGAGGGCTATAAATGAAACAATCATAAATATAATAGATATGAAAATAGTAATGCATAAATACCTCTACATGGTATATTTCATCAGGTAAATGAAGAGATCCTGTTAACACACCATCATCTATATGTAAGTTAACATGGGAATTGAGTTCTCCAAAGACCCTTCCATTAAAAAAATTGCCATGATCTTAAATTCAAAAAGCATTACCTCATATTGGAATATACAAAGTATTTCATTTACCTATATGAACCGATGTTGCTTTACCATCTCCATCAACAGTATATGCCTTAAATTTCGAATGTAGCACTTCTTTTTTTGGTGATAATATTAGTCTAAATTCACGTCCCAGTGCATTAAAATTTACTTCTTTGATTTTGCTAAATGGATGTGTGCTTTCTTCTGTTCCCTTTTTTACTACCTTATGGGCGAGATCATCGGCGTGAATGGTTTCGAAATACTTTAAATTTTTATGTATGGATGCTAAAAACAAGGTTAAAGGTGTGTTTGATGGTTTGGTATATTGTAAAATGAATACAAACCATGCCCATATGCCAAACTTAACAGAAGGAAAACGATTTCCATATTCTTTTTGCACTAGCTCAAAATACAATCAATTTAAAATTCACATAATATTAATTAATTAGTACCAACGGACAATATAAATTCAGCTACTGGCAAATCCATTCAAATTGTCAAAGTTAGAAACTTGTCAAAATAAAACAGCTGTTGATTGACTGATAAATTATATTGGGCTATATTCATGCAAATCTTTCATCTCAAAATTATGTATGAAGTCAGTTCTAACTAATAATTTGCACTTGCATTTTTAGTTTTGGTTGTTAATTACATCAAATAGTATAGATGGAAATAAGAAAAATAAAAAAAAAATATCGAATTTTAGTGGAATTTATTTTTATCAAAAACGTATGTATGACGTGTACCTGTTTTTCGCACGCAACTTCTCTCGCCAAAAGAATATAATGCCGGCACTACGAATAGCGGTAGCGATGGAACCTCGTTATTTAAATTATTTAAAGTTTCGTAGTGTTTTCATTTCGTGTACAATATTAGCGGTATGTGTTAGTAGTTCAGAAGTTCCTAGACCCAGGGGGGTTTCATTATCCAGAGCACCCTTGTACAACCCTGATAAAGACTTTACATGTTTTGATGGTAGTTTAACCATACCGTTTAATCAAGTAAATGACGATTATTGTGATTGTGGGGATGCTAGCGATGAACCCGGCACAGCAGCCTGTCCAAACGGACTCTTCCACTGTACGAACGCAGGTCACAAGCCCCTGAACATACCATCATATAGGGTGAATGACGGTGTGTGCGATTGTTGCGATGCTTCTGATGAATATGCGAATAGTAACGTAAACTGCGTAAGTAATTGTAACGAATTAGGTCGTAGCGCCAGGGAGGAGGCCCAGAGACAAGCAGAGCTGCTTAAAGCAGGAAAGCAGATACGTTCCGAACTAATACAAAGAGGTGCACAACTGAAACAAGAAAAAAAAGAGAAACTATCCGAATTAGAAAAGAGCTTGTCAGAAGCTGAAAAAGTAAAAGCCGAAAAGGAGGGATTAAAGAATCAAATCGAGGAATTAGAAAATAAAGCTCTAGAGAAATATCGAGAGATTGAAGAAGCCGAGAAGCAGAGGAAACAGGAAGCGGAAGCTGCTAAGAATAGAGAAGAAGCTAATGATACATTCAAAATGTTCGATTCTAATGGTGATGGGAAAGTAGATATATTAGAATTAAAGGCTAGGCAGACTTTTGATAAAGATAGAAATGGTGAAGTCTCGGATGAAGAAGCAAAGTACTTTTTAAATGACAAGGAAGAGGTTGAATTGGAAGAGTTTATTACAGATGCTTGGGCCAGGATAAAGCCATTTTTGATGATGGATGCAGGATTGTTTAAACCACCAGTTCAAGGCACTGAGAGGGAAGATGATACGGAACATGTGGAAGATGATCAAGAAGATTCTGATGGAGGCCAAAGAGAAGAAGGTAATTTTTATTTTAAATTCTGTGTTTTGGTTATAGATTTTTTACGGAATTTTGAACATTGAAACCATAACATATTTATTTAATTTTAATGGTATTTTCTTTATGATTACACAATTTTCTTTTTTTGTGTATATAATTTCTCAACTCTTTAACTCCTAATGTTCAACTATAAAAAACCTTTAATAAAGCTTTTAGAGCGGTAGGTAAACAATTCATGAATATATATTCCCATAGCCAAAAAGAAGGAACTGCCAAAATGGAATTAATTTTTTTTATAGCAGAGGATATTGATGAGCAGGATCATGAAGACGCGGAAAATGATACAGATGAACACGAAGATGAAGACGATGAGGAAGAAGAAGTAACTGAAGTGCCGACTCCAGAGCCTGAAATAAAGTACGACGATGAAACACAGAAATTGATTGAACAAGCAACGGAAGCTCGAAGAGAATTTTCAGATGCGGAGAAAGAATCACGTCACATTCAATCGGAAATTAAAAAATTGGAAGAGTATCTAGAGAAAGACTTTGGTGCTGAAGATGAATTTGCTACGCTAGAAGGAGAGTGCTACGACTACGAAGATTACGAATACATTTATAAACTCTGTCCATTTGATAAAGCGGTGCAGAAACCTAAATCTGGGTCCCTTGAAACCAGACTAGGTGTGTGGTCGAATTGGGTTGGTCCAGAAGATAATAAATACAGTACCATGTTATACGATCGCGGACAGTCTTGTTGGAATGGTCCACAAAGGTCTACACATGTGCGGATTACTTGTGGTAGTGAAAATAAATTGACGGCTGTGTCCGAACCGAATCGATGTGAATATGTGTTTGATTTTATGACACCCGCAGCATGTAAAGAACCCGAAAGTGATCCATACGAAGATTTACACGATGAATTATAACATTAATGATTTTTTATTATGTCGCGAAATAATACTTGTAAGTCTACATTTCATTCCATGGATTTCATTTTTTTTTTATTTATTTTTAAATTTATTAATTAGCTTCTTCAATCTGGTGTCTACAAATATTTTTGCTATTTGTAGAGATCCAAATTGCAGAAAGGAAATCCACGTAAATTTTGGTGAAATAGAATAATCATAATGTAAATCTTGTGATGTAGAAAATGGACTATTTCTTATGTATTGGGTAAATAAATATCAAATAAGCTAGCCAGAATCTATTTTATTTTTGAACATGCCATCTTAAATATGAGAAAATTTCGAATTTGCAAATATGTATATAAAATGAGAGTTGATACTTCTTGCAAACGTGTTTTATGCTGAGAATTATTTTGAGATTAAATAAAAAAAAAGAAATTATAGTAAGTACAAAGCACCTCTATTTTTCAGGATATCAAAAATTAGCATTTGAAAAGTTTCAACTCTTTTAATATTATGCTTACATTAATTTTTTCAGCCAAAAATTTAAGATACGTTATTATTATATACATTATATTACATCGTGTATTTTGGTTATCTGTAATTATAAGCTCTTTGATTAATATTAGAAAGAAACATGGGACGTTATTAACTAACGATGGCAACAGTCGCTTTTAACTTAAAAGGGTTATAATTAATTAGCGTTACTTGGGTTGCCTACTATTATGATCACCTGACTTGGAATTAATGAAGGCACTGTATAACCGATTTTTTTTTAA
The DNA here is from genome assembly GCA_004143645.1 of Protaetia brevitarsis. Classification (NCBI taxonomy): domain Eukaryota; kingdom Metazoa; phylum Arthropoda; class Insecta; order Coleoptera; family Scarabaeidae; genus Protaetia; species Protaetia brevitarsis. The sequence goes on from RXPK01000210.1 coordinate 242,491, forward strand.
TCTGATAATAGCACAGTTTTTTTTCGTGCAGAATATCTAAAACTCTCTTATATTATTTTTTATTTTGATTTGGTAATTCGTTTAATATAAAACAGCAATAAAATGTAACCTATGATGGGTATTATAAGTAACTTGCTACTTTATTACGTGTCTGTAAATATTATGAAAATACCTTTATTTTATTTAATCAATACGTTTAATTGTATGTATTTAATGAGCAACAAACAGTTTAGATATAATCAATAATGATTCAACACGCATAATGAAAACGTAAAACCGTTAGTTTACAACTGCATAAACTGAATTTTTATACGTCTATTAAATCAATAAATTGCAGGCTTACAATGTAATTCGAAGGTCATTCGCTTAGCGCTAAATGTCATTACATATACGTATTGATATTTGATAAAATTATCGTTCCGTTTAATATAAAATTAGAACAAACGTAAACACGAGATTAAAAAAAAAATCAGAAAGATAATTCAAATATCCCGCTGGTTAGATTCAAATGATAACCAACTGTGGCGTAATATAAATTACTAAAAGCACCGAAAGCAAGAATCAACACAGTGAAGAAAAATATTTTGCGACATCAATTAAAATATATAACACGTTTTTTTTTTACATGAATCCGATAATATATTCATGTTTCAGACACATGTACGAGTGAAGGGCTTTCGAACAAATCGTGATATTTACCCCATCTTTTCGTTGATGAATTTCCGTTTTTTTTCGCAGTAAGAAATTCTATGAGCACTTCGAAAAAAGATACTGTCCAAGACGAAGCTTCAAGGTAAATATTGCACAATTTGGCACGTAAAAATAACATCCTGATTACAAAAATAGAATATTTTCGTATATCGAAATTATATCTGGCATCTAACGATAGTTTTAGAGGTTAGGTTTACGAACGTCAAACTTGATTGTCATCTCAAGAATTTTTCACCCTTTGTTATTAAACGTTATAAGCGATTTGTTTGGCGGATTATGTTAATGAACAGATCATGTGTTTTCAAGGAGTGACCAAGAGGCATCGTCAAGTACAGCAGAAACCGAATACAAGGAAGCAGAGAGTGTAGACAATAAAGAAGACGAGATGAAACGGGCTGCTGCTAAGAAATTAATTGAGAGGTATTTCTACCAACTGACAGATGGTTGTGGGAATTCTAACTGCAACAATTCTTACTGTGCATCTAGTAGAACGGTTAGTAATGTTTGTCTATTTACTTTTTTTTTGCGGCTGCCTAAGAGTGGGTCATCATAAATGTATCAACTACTCTGAAATATTAGGGAGCAAGTCTCTATAGATCTCTTTCAGCTCCCTAAAAATAGTCTGTCTTCTTGAATCGCTCAATTTCAGTGAGGGTACCAGTATGGATCTAAACATTTTTAAGAGCAGAATGTCCTGTTACGAGACCCATTACTATGCAAAGAAGATTCTTGCTAACATTTAGTAGTGCATCAATTCTTTTACCTGTTAGTTTCTTAGTAATAATTGGATCAACTTGCATTGTGCCATTGTTCTTTGTTTTTCTCAGACACCACTCTTATTTGTTATTTTGCTGTGTTTTAAATTCTTCCAAGAAAAATTCCAGCTGCATATAAGACGTTTTTTGTGATCTTTTCTTTCTTATCTTTCTATAGATTATCTTTTAGATAATCTATATTCTTATTTCCTTTGATTCATGATTATCGGAGCACACACAACAGTGACTGTATTTTAATCATTCAAATTGGCATTGATTTTACTTTGGGATTATCTTATGGTCTCAATATTACTTGGCTTTCTGTTGCAATACTAAATGTTTTTAAAAATGCCTTATTAGTTTCTGTTGCACAGTGCATAAACCTTTGCTTCAAACATTGGCATATTTTCCTAGTCAGATGATGATTACAATGTTTCTCAGTTTTTGATCTGTCTCTAAATGACGATTTCACTAAGTCTCTATCTATGGATTAATTTATAATACCTTGCTCAAGTTATAACATTTCCAGTTTTTATTCAAAGTGAAGAGTTTGTCACCAAACGAAGCAGCTGCTCAAGCGATACATTTGTTTTCGCAAGATGCCAGATTATGCGAGAGGCATCCAAATAAGATGCCCCGCACGCAAAACCAACTCGTACTCTCTACTAGTAATAGCGAACAGGAAAGTGAGGAGGCGGACAACAGAAAGTCAAGTTTCGGATAATCCCAATACACCCAGCAATGATGTCAAATTGTCTCTCTGTACAGAATCAAGTAGTAAAAATAGCAAAGATACAAAAGCCAGTGAGTAACATTTTCTTTTTACTGTGTAAACTGATAATTAAAATGCTGATGTTACGGAACTGTTAAAGTTTCTATAACCTCAAACCTTTTTGAATGGTTTCCCTAGAAATTGATTTAAATTAATAATTTTTTTTTTATATATATATTGTTGCTAATTTAACATCCATATACTACTTACCGAATACTTAGTTTTTCTCTAGATTTTTTAGCACAGTAGTAGAAAAATTACATGCTATCTTAAAAATGATAGCAATTACTATTTATTAATTATAATGTCCTTTAAAGCGCTTTAAAAATTGTTTGGTTAACCCTTTTTAGTTAATCATGTTTAGCATGGTAGGATACTCTACGAAAAATCATTTTTAGTTATTACAAAAGCTTTTTATGAAGGAGATCCACAAATTTAAACATTATAAGAGTCTGAAGCACCAATGGAGATGTGTCAAGTTCACACTACTGTTTGAGGACACATACATCGTCCATAAAGCTTGCATAATATCATTTACAACTTAAGTATTTTTGGGAAAAAAAACTCAAATTCGTTTTTAATTTCGCATTTTTTTTACAGTACAAGGTTGATATACAGGCTATTCTAGGTAGATGTGACATTATGTACGATTTTCTTAATATAATTTTTGTATATTAGACCATTTTCGAATTTTACGTTTTCTAAAGTAAAAAGATTTTGCATGACCAACTATTTTCGAACTATTGATATTTGAAATTCAAAATTTATTAGCATTTTAAGCATGTATAACTGACAGTAAAGCTAGTGTGACTAGGAAACAAGTTTGCATATTGCTACTTCACATAAATTAAATACATTTTTTTGGCATACCTAAACTAAAACGTTTACGAAATATGAGTAATTGAATAATTTCAACTATTAAAGATTTTATTGCAATATACATATCAAAAAAATAAGTGTTCGTGGGTAAGATATTATATAGTAAAGCGCAAATCACTTTTCAATCTCGGTTTTATGATAGATTAACTGTTTGATGTTTCCAAAATTTCTGAACCATGGGAGGTATGGTTTGAATACACTAAAAGTTTTCAGTTTTTATAACAAAATTTTCAAGTAGTACAATATATGCGGCTTTTCATCTAAAAGAAAATCTTACATGACGTCATATCTTCTACCAATATTTGACTCTAAAAAATGCGGAACTAATGAATTTTGTGCAAGACTTTATAGAAGCAGGTATATATGCTCATTGTTTATACCTTTTGCCCCATTTATGTAGGTGTGCGAATGCTCCAAGTATGGCTTACTTTTGTTATTGTACTTATTATTATGCTCTGTATTGTCATTTTGATCCTTTGCTGGATGCTCAGTGGCTACAAGTTTTTTGTTTTCTATTTCATTCTGTGAAATATATGTATTATCAGAATTTGTTGGGAAAATTTAGAATTTATTAATAGCAAAGTGAATCGAGACATTGTTTAAAAAATAGTTTCAAGCTAATTACTGCCGGAATTCAATTTATAATCATAAATTTAAAATGATGACAAAGAGGTATTAATTAAAGAAGAACTAATCAGATACAAAACACATCTCACCATTCGTGTAGAAAGGTTAAAACCTGTCTTCACGTATAGATATTTTGCGCTTTTAAACTCGAAAAAGTTGGATCAACTCCAAACATCTATTTATTTTTTCGACGAATACGTATGTATACTAACAATGAATTTCCTAGAGTCTACAGCCTTTCGACCGTGTTTTTTGTTGTTATTCATGGCCGCTTGGGGACAAAGACACTTTTCCAAATTTATCGAAAAGGTAAAGACGAAAACATGACTTTATAAATCGTCCAGTCGTACGATGATCATTTTGCGCGATAGACTACCCATATTTTGTCTCTGATATCTTACGCCCTATAACCTTCATTACTCTTTGATATCAGTAAAGTATATTGTTCGGTAAACGATGTATAGGAGACGATACACGCGCAGGTATAAATATCTTTTAGATGTGACAGTGCCGTATCTAACAGAGGAAAGACTCTACGATATAATTGATAAGTGCGAAGAGAAACAATGCTTTTCGCCCCTGATTAGGATGCTGGGGGAGGTCTACAGTGACATGACATCGTTATCGAAGAGTTTCCTTCAGAATGACCTCAATTCGCCGATTGATGCCATATTGGATAAGACTGGGGGTAAGTTATACCAATTTTTTGCTTTGAATTTTTTTGAAATTCGCGGTAAATGCAGCCACTATCACATAATCGAATATTACTTATTGTGTTTTAATATTTATATTTAAGAAGAAAACATGTATTTGTCAAGGTTCGAATTTAAAGGCGTTGATTTTTGCGTTAAGTAAAGTAATTAAGAAACTCCAGCCCTGGGTTTAAGAGGACCTGAAAATATAAATAGGAAAGAGTAAAGTAATTAGTTGAATCTGTTTGTGATGTACAAAAGGTATTATTTGAGTTTAAAAATAGAATTACATTTACAAAAGATTTTTTTTTAGTTTTTTTTTCTTTCTCATCTATTTATAATATGTAGAAACACTAATTTTGCTTTAGTTTTGGTTCTAGAGAAGTTTAAAAAATGAAACGCAGATTTTAGACGCTTCTACGCATTTTGAATTAAGAAAATTTGCGCTCAAATGAAACAGTTTACATATACTCTAACTTACGTTTCTTTCTTAACGTTTTAAATTTTGAATTAAATTAAATGAGAAGTGGTAAACAGTAATATAAAACAATATTTTTACATATTTATATATGTTCAATTAAGATCTTTTTTCTTATAAAAACAGCACATAACATACATTAAGTATTTGTGCTACGACAATTTACAAAGCTATGTTATGTTTTAATTTCATATAAAATGTAACAACGACTGTAATTTTGAAATTCATTCATTTTTAAAATAAAGGTTAATATACAAGCAGAGTTTTTGTATTCACAACAACCAAACATTGTTTACATGTTTGAAACCTACAAGAGTCCTATTCATTCACTCGATGTTAGCATGTTTATGTGTGACAAAATCAATTTAGCGAAATATTTCGAAATCTACACTGTTTGCAAGTATTCATTGAACTTTTTCAAATAGCATTTCTATTCGAAAAATCTCATAATTAATTGTACTTGCATTTTGAGGGGGATTAATATGAGTACATCTCGAGTACATTCAAAATTATATTGAGTATTCTCATGAATACATGTTTTCGATTACATTATGTACTCAAATCATTACTTCGAGTACATATACTCGAGTTGTGCCCGACTCTTATTTTGGGAGTAAAATGTCAGTTGTTTTAAATTTTATGTACTCTTGCATCCGCCATTATATATACATTTTCAATTCGTAAACGTCATTATTGACAGCAGTGCGTAAAAGTCTAAAAGTGTGCGTGAAGTACAATGCATTTTAAATGGAATTTACTTTATTACGTCAAACTATTCATGGCAAGTCGCGTTTGTTTAGCAATAATGCATAACAACAAGAAACGTAATGATTGTTTGAAAAAAAAAAATGTTGAACGTATTAAACCTAGTGAATTAGCTGATAAAAGTGAGCAAAATGGATTGCAACTACTACAATGACCGCCTAACACACCTGCAATATTGCAGAATAGCCAATGAAGCCTTACAAGCCAAGACTAATTCGCGAATTAGAGCACGAGCGAAGCGAGGCGCAAAAAGCTCAGTTCACGTACTGTTTCATAAATAACTATTAACGATTTCTTCCAACTACGGGCAATCACCGTGCTACACACCGTCAACATTGCAGAATACGCAATGAAACCTTACCGTTCAAAATATTCGCGAATTAGAGCACGAGCGAAGCGAGGCGTAAAAGCTCAGTTCACGTGGTTTCGTAAATAACTATTATCGATTTCGTTATATGCTAAGTAAATAATAACACCTCTAGAAACAATAAAGAGTTTCGACAACTGACATTACATAAACGTACCAATCAGTAACATTTCATTTTCACCAACATAAATTTAGTGTGTGCAGACAGTTTTTTGTTCGCACGTGATTTTGCCTTAGATATTTATTTTCGACGCAAATTTTGTGCGTCCAAAAATGCTAGAAACATTTTTGCAATATCTATTATAATATGGCAATTTTATATCTTATTATCTCTATTTTTAAGGCGACTTGACCAGATTGAAAAAGGAGGACGTACGCTCCTTAGAAGGAGAAAAAGATAAGGACGAAGACAGTTGCCTGTCGTCAACAGGTAGCAATTCGCGTCAGCGTAAACTGCCAGTGGATCTTTCAGCCGTTAGAAGGGCCTATAATGCTCTTTTTAAAGTGAAAAGTTCTGTCTTTGAGAGCGCTCTAGTAAATGCGTTGGTGACCCTTGCTGGTTACTACAAGTAGAATTACAGCGAAAACATGACACTTATACTACTGAAGATATCGTCAATATTTTGCTGATCGTTTTCGAAATTCCCGCACTAGGTGAGTTATCATATCGAGGGGTATCACCATTATTCCACTGTTTTTTTTTTATTATTATGCAAGGATCTGGTGAATTTCTCGAAACAGCGTTGCCAGCGTTATGTAGAGCGACGACATTTCTGCCTACGGAAGTCCAAGCCCAATTGGCGTTGGCTTGGTCCGGTCCTGGACGGAAGAGTATGAGGAGCATCCTCGAAAATCTCCAACAGCTCATCACCCTCCGTGTGATTCTCTCGAATATCCCTAACATCGACATTCAAGACGACAATGTGATCACTTCAGCTACGAAACTGATGAAAGTAGTGTATTATGCCAACATCTTGGCAGGAGTTATGGAATCCCCTGAACTGAGGGAAGAATACACGATGGATGATTCTTATAGTGGCTTAAAACTGTCAAGAACACAACTACCGCCCGATCCGTTAGGTATAGCCACTTACGCACCGAGTGAACGCAGATGAGCTGGGCGATGGGTAAAGTAAATAGCAAGAAAAGGCTAAGTTGGTTTCTGTTTCTTAGGGTAGGAAAATAATTCTTTCAACATGTAATAGTTTAATAGACGCTCTCATAGACCAACTATTGGTAATACATATACCCATCGACAGGTCAACGCGTGCACACTGTATATTCTTTATCGATTAAATCTATAATAGATTTTTACAGCTACCATACTTGGTGTTAATGTTCTGGACTGTCGGAAGCCATTCCTACCTTTTTCTGAGTTTTACAATGAGCCTTTGAGCGATGTTGTCGAGATGGACAGGGATTTTGCGAACTTCAAAAGCGATTTGGGTAAAGTCTTTATACATATATAGGGTGTCCCTACGAACCCCCATTTATTGCATGTTATTAATGTTCATATTCTAGGCAAATTCAGTTTTATGAATTATTCTTTCGTTTTGACGCCTCCGACAAAAACCTTGGGATTGTATTTCGATAATCGGATACGGATGTACTCAGAAAGACGTATAAGTTTGATACAGAGTGTAGCTGGACAGCCGTCCAATCCATACTTAAGACTGAAGGTCAGAAGGGACCACATTATAGACGATGCATTAGTTGAGGTACAATAGTTTCGCCTGTTAATCTTTCAAGTTTTCACAGTTATTGTTGATGTGCTAGCTCGAGATGATAGCCATGGAGAATCCCGTCGATCTGAAGAAACAATTAGTTGTAGAATTCGAGAATGAGCAAGGAATCGACGAAGGCGGTGTTTCGAAAGAGTTCTTCCAATTAGTAGTGGAAGAGATATTCAATCCCGATTATGCGATGTTCACGTATCAAGAGGATTCGCAAACGGTGTGGTTTAATCCGACCAGTTTCGAGAACGAAGCCCAGTTCACCCTGATCGGAATCGTGTTGGGCCTGGCCATATATAACAATATTATCTTAGCGGTTAATTTTCCGATGGTGTTGTACAGGAAACTGATGGGCAAAAGGGGATCTTTTGAAGATCTAGCAGAATGGAATCCGGTAAGATTAAATAATAGTGATTTTAATTAAACCTTGGTAATCTATTGTGCGTGGTTAGACGTTATATAACAGTTTGAAGCAAATATTGGAGTATAACGACCCTGATTTAGAAGACGTCTTCATGCAGACTTTCAGAATCAGTTATCAGGATGTTTTTGGTGCTGTTATAAATCACGATTTGAAGGAAAATGGAGATCAGATTAATATAACACAGGAAAATAAGTATGTAAGTATTTTTATTGTTGGTGTTTCCTATTTGAATGGATAAATATTTAAATGTAGTTAAATAATGTTCTTTCCGTTCGGGTTTATTAATATTACGTGTTTCGGCCATATTCAGACTTTTAGTCAATGTAAAAAAGAATTAAAATGTTGTCGTTGATTGGTAATAATAAATAACATAAAAGAGAATTGTGTCATCTAAGTATAAAATTGTGTATCAATTTCAGCTCTAAAGGAATGCATTTAATTACATTTTTATTGTTATATCATTTCATAAATTTCGATTATAATTTATTTTAAATTTTAAGGAATTCGTCGATATGTACGCAGACTTTTTATTGAACAAATCAGTCGAGAAACAATTCCGTGCCTTTTACAAGGGCTTTCAAATGGTAACAGACGAGTCACCTTTAGAGTTGTTATTCCGTCCAGAGGAAGTTGAACTCCTAATCTGTGGCAGTAAAGTAAGTTTTTAATACAGGAAATGTACAGGTAAAATAACTGATTGCATACCATTTTTATAAATGTAACGTACAAATAACGTTTCTATCTACCAGGTGTCTTCAACACTGATATGCCTATGTTAATAAGTAATGCTGATCACTATTTGGCAAAAATCGCTTCCTGTGTCATTATTTCCCAAATGAATTTTGAGTGATTCTCCCAAATCGTCCATTATCTCATTATCTTCTACATTTCCGTACCCAAAGTGTTGCAACCAGTCAATATATTATATCCTTAGCAGGTGACTCCAAAACATCTTCAATCAAAATATTATCTTTCTCTTCCAGAGATAAATTGTCCACACATCAACACAACAACACAACTTTTTCTTGTTGGGGAAAAGTGTGTTAAAAAAAGATCTGTTTTCTAGCTTATTACGGCCCATTAGTTCTAACAATAGCTTCTATTTTTATATATAAACAGCCAGTATAAGTAATAAACGATATAAAAAATAAATTTCAGATCGCATTGACAGTTTAAATAAAGAATAACATGGGTCCGGACTATTTTCTTTTTATGTGTAAACATGATTATGCGAGAGCCAATCAGAATACTTCTTTTTGGCGCAACTGATTTAAATCACTCCTAATTTTTGAGACAAGGTATAAGACATTCTAATAGATACAGTATTTTTAAAGCTTTTTTTTTCTTAAAGCTGCACTACAATCAGTTATCTAACCTAAATTCGCAATCTGTAACTTCCATACTTTGAACAGATGGTTAAAATGACCTCAGACTGTGATGGCATAATTTATTCCTGAGTGAAAATAAGCAGCATATAGACATTTTAAATAAATTGGAGGCAGTTTATTTTTTAGTGATCTAATTAAAAAGATATTTTTTAGTCTTGTGCACAATAAAAAAAATGTAATAATGACAAGAAGTCATCAATATTAAGGATGGACAAGATAGGATGAACGATGGAACAACAAGCAATTCCTGTTGCCTACCGATTTTTTAAGAGCCGACAAAACACGAGTATGTCTAATCATATCTTGCCCATCGCTAATCAATACGGCTGTCCCAGGTTAATTTAGAGCTTAATACCACACCAAGTCATCTTATGGGCTTGTTTAAATCTTTATCAGTTGGTCTCTACAGTTTAGTTGCAGACATAATTTATTCACTAAAAACCTTTCACTTGCTGCAAAGTTCATATTTTCAGTAATAGCGCTAAAGCTCAGAGGAATCGGAATTTAACACAGTAGTATCGTCAGCAAATAGAATGAAATTTGTATTAATATCACAATGATCTAAATCATTACTGTAAATCAAAAAACAAAGAGGGACCAAAGACGGATCCTTGCGGTCCGCCATATACGATATGTTTAATATTGGACGAGGTATTATTATATCTTGCGAACTGGGATGTATCTCATAAAAAAAAGATCTCATTAATTTTCAGATAGTCCAGAAAAATTGTATGCTGTATCTTAATTTATTACATAAAATTTCATGATTTACGCAATCAAAAGCCTCCGTTAGGTCATACAAAGTAGTGCAAGTTTATTTTTTAAGCTCAAAATTTTCTAATACAATATTACTTAAATTTTGTAAAGTTAATGTTGAAAGTTCATTCAGTTTCATTATTTTATATATTCTTATTATTATGTAGTCTCAGTTCCTTAGTTTTATCCTACATGAATAACATATGTTAAGATTGCCAATATCTGTGAAGATCTAATGGAAATTTGATGCCATTTTTATAGAACTTCGATTTCTACGAATTAGAAGACGCTACAGAATACGATGGAGGTTACACACCGGACACACCTATAATAAAGCAATTCTGGGAATTGGCGCACGCGTTCTCAACGGAAGAAAAGAGAAAGTTGCTTCAGTTTACTACGGGCTCCGATAGAGTGCCGCTCGGTGGATTCAGCAAGCTGAAACTGGTCATTGCGAAGAACGGTCCCGATTCGGACAGGCTTCCAACGGCCCCACACTTGCTTCAACGTTCTCCTGCTGCCCGAATACTCCTCGAAAGAGAAACTGAAAGATCGTCTCGTCAAGGCCATAAATTACTATCAAGGTTTCGGAATGTTGTAAACCGATCGTTTCACACGTTTGGCCTAGTTGTAACAGGAACTGTATCTGATGATCCTATTTCATTAATTCTTTTTTGTCGTTTATACCCGAACAGAGTTATACCGGTCGTGGGCAACTCTTCTCGGAAAGGAAGGTTCGCCAGTAAATAATTGATTCATTCATTTATTACGTCGAAAATAATGTAAATATTGTCACAAAAAAAAATCAGTGCTAATTGTATTATGCCAACATTACTATGTTATATTTATAAAGTATGATTTTTATTTGAATTGATTTGTCTTTTTTCCCGCTTTTGTTTTTTTTTTTAGTAACTTGTTGAGTGAATAAATTTAATTTCCTCACTCAACATATTTGTTACTTTCACAGTTTTCGAACTAAATTTTCTACAAAGCAGCGTTGAAAATGATGGAAGGATTTTCCAGAAGCTCTCTGTAGTTGGATATGGCGCTGCGTCGCTAATAGCAAGACTGCTCAATCTTGATCAACCATGGGTGCAAAATCCTAGTTTTTGATTGTAGTTTTTTTTTTTTTATTAATCCAAATAGAGACACAAATCGTTCCGTCAAATGTTGACTAACCATCGTATTATGAGTAGTTCTCATGACATTAACATTTGCGTAGGTATTTTTTAATTATGGTTTCCACGAATTTCTAATAAAGTTCAGAAATATTGGAGAGAGTACGCCCAGGTTGTGTGTTATAATTAACCATGTAATGCCATATATATGCCATATTGAGGAAAATGATACTGGATCTTCATTCTTTGGAATGTGGAAAGAAAATAAAATTACCATTGGTTGATGTTAGTACGAAAAGTTCCAATTTATTAATAAAATTAATGTAAGGCATTTTCTTAAAACTAAATTCCTTCAACGGCTTTAGTAAAAATATCAGTTAAATGCTAAAAATAAAGGTTTTGCTTTTATAATTGACGACACGAGTGGATGAAGGTGTTATGTTACAAAATCAAACTTTTTCAGAAATTAAGTTTTTTTATGTAATTTTTCTCAAAGGTAGTGTAACATAACCCCTTCATACATTCACAAGACTCGAGTGTTCTTGAATTTCTGGAATTTTCGATGATACTATGTGAAAGATATGTACAAAACACCTTCATTCATGCAAAAGTGACAGTTTTTAAAATGCGACATAGCACCTTCATCCATTCGTATCTTCAATTCTGTCCTGTGAAGATTACACATCTTTCTTAACAAATGGGGAAATTTCTGCAAAAAAAGAGAGCGTACAAGGTGTCGCAATAAATCAGCAACGCAGGAGCTGTTTTAACACTTTTAACAGCTTCTGGCCGGTAAAATGGTACCGATGAAGTGCTTCTTGACATCAAATAGATAAATTTACATATTAAACATATACTTACAATTTGTATATCTATAAAGAAATGATACGATAACTTCCGGCGAACTAGAGTCCTATTGAGTAAGCAACACTCCCACCAGTGTAATGTTAGGAAGCAGATGAAGCGTTTCTAGGGTGCTTTCGCGAGCGGATCTTTATATAAAGCGGACGTATAATTAGTAAGTTAAGAAAGAAAAAAATTGATTAGCAGTGCGAATGTTTATTTATAAATTCCCCAATTTTCTTACGATATACCGTAAATATAAATACAAACCAAAGGTACCTGTTGTATTGTGAATAAGGTAAGTGTGTTGGTTGTAAAACATAAGTATCGCGAGGACGCCCGTTTGTTCCCACACTGGCCTGCGTGGAAAAATATCGCAACTCTAAGGATTACTTGCGTCTTCTGCTTACAAATATTCAACAGGTAAATTGTGCAAAAATAAATACTCAAAATCTTTTAAAATATGCTTTAATGAATCATTACTACAACGAAAAAAAAAATTACCCATAAAACAAAGTGCAATTATAAGCTTAATTGCGATAGATTTTTTTTCAACAGTAATCGGAACAATAGTACTCGTCTCTGAACGAGAGGTCAACACACATAAAATACATTTACAAACAATTGTCGTACAAATTATGAAATTTTATCTCAAATTCATAACAAAAAATATACCTATGCTATGGAAACACAGTACAAATATATTACTCACAACTGCAATGAACAGGAAATTGCCTTCGAGGCAATATAATAAAATATATCTTTGCACATAGATAACAAATATATAAATATTTAAGACTTTTGCGTTAACAACTTTTCTTAATATACATATTTTTATGTATTCCAGCATATATATAAAAAGAACGTTTATATAATATATACTCCTTATCATGAGGTGTAACATTCCACTTGGCAAAATTTAAATTTCCCACAATTATTTTTAGTAACTTCAACAGAAAAACATCAAAATAACTAGTAATCTAATACAAAACCATTGGTAATTTCGTGTTTCAATGTTGAAGTTACTAAAAATAACTGTGGAAAATTTAAATTTTTCCAAATGGGTTACAAAAGAACTTTATCATGTTGAGAAACTCAAATGGAGTTGCAGAAATTTTGTGGAAACTATTATAATATCCCTTTATTATCTTTACATAGCTCTTCTAGGAAGTTCTACTTAGCCAACTGTTTTAACTACATTCACACCTGACTAAGTTGCTGTACACATAAATTCGCTATAATTTGCTATGTATTATTTTAATTCACATTAAACAGCTCGAAAAAATAATTCAAGTTCTACGAATAATTTATGTGTAAACTATATATAAATAAAATTAACTAAAACATACGAGTACAATTTAACTTTTAAATTGCATTCGTCTAGATTAAAAGCAGTAGAAAAATACATTGCACATCTTTTATGTCATAAAAATTGTATAAAATCTTTAAAATTCTTTTCTTATAAGAAAGTTGCAGGTATAACTTATCGCTAATACTCTTTCTAATCACGAATTTGTAGGGCGGTATGAAAAATGTTGTTGAAATGACTAATTACTCTGCTAAGGAAAAATGTTTGTAATCTCATTTAGTGTCACCCTACATACTCATGTTAGTTCCAATTTTGCTATTAATAACAAATCCGGTACGTGCAGGAACAACCCAAACTACTTTAGGTACTTACAAATGGGACCTGACTAAAAATAATTAACTAATAAGTTTACATCTTTAATTTTTTGTCGGCAAATCAGCTATTATATAATAATAAATGCCTAGAAGATATAAAAAAAAAAAACTAAGAAAACTTTAAAAAATAGCGGAATTATTAATTATCGACTTCTATTTTGTAATTTAAAATACAAATATACGAATTCTCACATTAAAATTATCTTTATATACAATAAATCAGCTTGGTTTCAATAAATATTCATTTTAGTATAAAAATATGCACTCTTTCTTCCGTAAATATATGAATTTTAAAACTAAATTTATATTTTGCCGCTAGAGGGCAGTTCGTAGAACATCACAGATTTTCATCATTTCATATATAAAGATAATTCGTTATTGATGAAAAAATTAAGGCAAATTGCATCAGTTTTCTTGGTCCCGTCTCAAGCAAAACTGTATAGGACTAATTACGTAACCTAAAATTAGATAATATAAACTTCTCTGTGCGCGGTAAAAAGGCAAATTGGTGCTTTCAAGGCACACCACGTGACTACAATTCGACCTATTCTTACGATTAACTTTAAGTGCATGTATTATTCAATTTAAGTACATCGTCACTTTCGCAATTACTTTAAAAAATCCGTTATGTTAATTTGAGCTCTTACTTTTACTTTAAATAAACATTATGTAAACGTTAACTTTGGTCTGTGGAATGTGTTTTGATAAGGAAGACGAGTTATTCTATTACACGAGAGGTACATCCCATCTTTTGAAAATTATTTGCAAGAACCGAACGAGAATAATAAATATTTACATTCTAGATTTTTTACGATCGTTTTTATGTTAAGTTAGGATTAAGTTCCTTCTTCCGAAATACTTTTGTACTTGCAAATTTTAATGATGGTATTCAGTATGTTAATTTTTGGAAAATTGAACACCGATTCATTTCGAGTACCGTCCTACCAGATTGGGATGGGTCTTCGCGACGATGGACTGCAATTTAGACAGCTGGTTCATAAGATCTGCGTTGCTGTCTTCGAGGTTTTCGATTTTCTTTTTATACTCATTGTTTTCTGATACGAGCAGTTCAACTTTTCTCTCGAGTTGATCCATGTACTCCTTCTTTTTTCTTCTACTTTCTTGAGCAGAAATCTAGGACAAAACCATATTGTAAATACAAACTACTCTTCAAAAACATATGTGCTAAAGCTTCTATGTTCAACTGTGTTTTTATTGTGGCAGTGGTATCATCTATATATTTTCAAGTCATTAAAGTCAACAAACATTAAGGGATCTACAACTGAACCTTGAGTACACCTTGCAAATATTTCATAATTTGGGCAGTACATACAGCTGTTGATGCTCGAAGAAACAGTTGGAATGCTAATGCAGTGTCTTGTGTTTGCTAAATAAGATTTTATGAGTTTTACAGAAGTAAAATGTTCAAATGCTTTATTAAAATCAAAATATCTTATCTAACAAAGATAAAACAACCTCCAAACCAAAAAAAATATTAGAAATAATTTAATTTTACCTTATTCTTAATTTTTCTTCTAACTTTCTTCAATGACTTTTCTTCAGCTTTCGACAGAGGTAGCCTGGTTGGTACGGGATAACCTTCTGCAATCAATGTTCTTTTCTCCTCCTCCGTGAGGACTAGCATACCCGTTGAACCTTTCTAGATTATACAAGGCAACCATTAACATTTACGCCAATACATAAAACTGTATCCCCTTACCGGTTGACTACTGATTAGAGGTGTATGTATAGGTTGACGGGTGGTGGTATGATGATTAGTAACCATAATCCGTGAGTTAGTTTTCCTGACACTCGGCGAAGCAGGCTGTGAAGAGGTGGGCGTGTTATCCTCACTGTCGTCGCTGCTGCTGCACGAAGGCGGTGTTGGTGGGAACTGAAAACCTGGTTCTAATTTGAGGCTGATCTGTGGTAACGTCCTCTTATGCGTGAAGATGTTGTTTGTCGTCAGCATTATGTTTGCGTGCCTCAAAATGCTTTGTGTGCTCTTCTGCAAGTGACAGATGTCAAGTTAGATTATGAGGAAATTTATTTCGACCTACCGAAGGTGTTCCTGTAAAATATGCTTCTGTACACACATCATTGAGACTGGTAGGCTGCGGGGACGAGGGGCAGGATGAGTGAATGCTTTCTGTTTCGCTGAAGGGCTCGTCTTTAATCACTACTTCAGAGGCCAACCTTGTACAAGCTGTGTTCATTGGAATCGCGGGAAAACATTCATCTTCCATGTCTGAAATGCGTTCACATCAATAATTTAAAGTTTAAGAGCTATATAGATATCAATTTAATGATAACATTTAACATTACTTGGATAATAAGGACTTTCAATGACGTTGAATTGAACGTAAACAAATTACCCAACTTCTGCTTACATGTCACTTAACTGCAACAGGTGTTCAGAGGTAGCGCTATCATCGCATATTTTGCGCGCTAAATTTGAATTTTAAATATGATTCCATAAATGTATTTATACATTTCTAGAATACCAATATTCATTAATAACATTGTATAATTAATTTCGGAATATATAAACCGCGATAAGTTTGAGTTATGCGGATGTTACTAAATTAAAACCAAATAAAGTATAAATTATCCGATGTATTGCAATTATTAATTCCACCGGGTGTTCAGAGATAGCGCTGCCACGTATCTTGCGTCCCAAATTAGTGTTTAATCCAATTGCAAATACGTATTTATTTAAGGAACGCCCATATTTAATTAGTAGCATTTCGTAATTAATTTCGAATTACATAAGGCGTCATAAATTCCAGTTATGCGGATATTGTTTAAATTAAAACGTCTGATACAACTTTTACGATCTACAGAAAGGCGCAAAGAAGCAACCATTTGTTACCTTTCTCCTCGTTCCTTTTTTAACGGTGTAACGGGACAGTTACAAAATCTGTATTTATTGAAGATTGGAAAGTTGGAGAATGTAAAATTAAGCGAAGTTTGTAGAATCGCAGGTATGAACATCTTTGTATTCCTATACAAATTTAATTGAAAATTTAAATGGAACGAAAATAGAAATAGACTTATTTCTTGTTTATTAAAATATACAACAAAAATGTGAATTATTAAAATCATAACATGAAATAAAATTAGCTTACTTTTAAATTTACAACGAAACTAGTTTGAACTACAAATTTTTGCTATTACAGACAATTTAATAAATTAGTTAAACTCACTTTATGAAACGCTCTAAATTAGTTAATATAGGATAAAAAAACGCCAATTTAACCAATAGTCAATAACTATGAACTAGGTATATATTCCTAATTTATTATTAGTAACGTTTCTGCAAAATCCACGTGTTAGGAATTGTTTTTTAATAAATTTGTCCCTTATATTAATTACTTAGGGTATCTATATTTACAAAAAAAAGGTGCAACTGCTATGTATTTCAACTTGAAGAAAGCAATGGTCTGTGCAGGTATTAAGTTGAAAATTTAGGTAGCAATTGTTCCTCAAATTTTTCTCATCAAATGGATTAACAAAATTTAAAACCTAATAGTTACCATCTATTCTTTTGCTGGACATAGGTGAATCTGGTAAGGAATCTCCATCGGAAGCAAGGCTGTATGAATGTTCTGTCTTTATCGGTCTCGTTCCTAAAGCGGCATCTGTCATCAATTTGTCATGCAATATAACTGTGGGCATTTCCTTGTCTAACATGTTCCATTCCAAAGTTAAATCGTTAGATCCACTGATCCTTAAGACGTCATGTATAGTCTGCAAAAAAAGACATCACTCAGTTAATAACATATTCTGAAAAGTATCCATTAAAAGATTAGCAATCAAAAACATCAAATACCAGTGGCGACTCGTAAATTATTACGCATAGGACATTATTATAAAACCTTGCCTAATTTTTTTGACTAATAAATAATTATATCTTTGTATGAAATCATGTACACTAAGCGTTATAACATCGTCAGAAATCTTTACGAAGGTTAAACCTCTTCTGGCGAGTCGCCACTGCCAAGCACAATGAATTTGAGTTAATGACGATTTAAATGCGAAATCTAGTCGGAGAATGGTGCTGTTTCGTTTAAGAATGCAAGCGGACTTTCAGATATCCTTCGCGGTCATATTGTTGTACTCATGTGGAGATGTGAATGCGTTTCTCTGTATTTTTATGCAGTAATCAGAATCACTTATTGTTGATTTCTCGGGATTCTTACGAAGAAGGATTTGAAAATGATATCCGCAACTCTATTGAATTACTTATAAATAGTTATTACTTATCAATGAAGACGGTTAATTGGTGTAAGTTTTAATTATGTTATTGTTTGAAAACGGATTTGAGATGAGGTAATTGTTTTGATGCCTTTATTTTCACTTATAACAATAACCATATGAGTATGTTTAGATCAAGTTTAGACATTTTATAGATGTGTAAAATTCCGGTTACTGATATATTAACACCAAGACTTTGCTGTTAATATATCAGTTCAACTATCAATGCTTAAAATGACTGTCAAAATCAAAAAAATATTTTATTTTTACGTTGAAATGAAATGTCATCTTCATTTAATTAACGAAATCATAATTTTAGTTGAGAGATCTAAATAACTATAGTGCAAGTTTATTTGTTATATTTTAAATTTACAATAAAATTATGTTTATAAAAGACATCGTAACATAAGTTGCTCTATTTTCCATCTGTTCAAGGTTGTATTTGTTGAAATTGTGTCATCTAGGCTTACAAATAGGAAAAAATAAACAAAACTAGGTGGTGATACTGTAAATATACACAGACTTTTTTTCCAAAATTAGCTCATGACTCACGCCGTCTCTTAAAATCGCTTCAATTAAGACCCAGAATGTAGAACCGGATTTCTAAAATATTAACATTAAATGCTTTTTTCTTTCACTCCATTAACACTTTCACGTGACCATGCGCTCGATCAGCAGGAAAACATTCCTGCAACATAGGTAACTAGAAATTTAAACGGTCATTGCGTAAGATGGGTGATTTTGCACTGTGTGTCAACGCGATTTTTATTTCGGTTAAGGAGTATATAGTTGTTTATTGCACATAACAAAATCGTGCTCTTTTTTTTGTCTAGCTCTGCGAGTTGATCGCATTTCTGCAGAAACGCTTCTTTTCGGTAGGCGTGTGTATGTGTGTTACAAATATTTTAATATAGGCGACAAAATGACCACCTAGATAACTAGCTGTGAATGTTGGTAGTTATGGTAAAATGTGCAAAGTAGATTGGTTTGCTTGACCCAAATTGGTTTAGAAATCTGTTTATTTACCTTAGTTGGTGTTTCTATCTAAATTTGGGCCACGGCGCTAATTAAAATTGAAACAAAACAAACTCTTTGGAAATAATAGAAGTAAGAAATTTCATGCAGACTTTATGGTTTTAAAAGGAAAAGTTTATAACTATACCCACGACTTTTTCACTATTATTGCGTCAAACTGTACCCAGGTAACCAAATTTAAATTTCCCACAATTATTTTTAGTAACTTCAACATAAAGGTATTAAAATGACTATGAATGTAATACAAAATTGTAGGTAATTTCATGATTCAACGTTGAAGTTACTAAAAATTATTGTGGGAAATTTAAATTCGGTTGCCTGGGTAGTAACATAGCAATTGTTTAGTATAATCTTCATTAGTCCAACGTAAGAAGATTAGTGGGGTAGTGAAATCTATCTTTGGAACTCATCGGAAACCGAAACTTGTTTTAATTGATTAATGAGTGAAAATTGTAAAAAGTGACCTTCTACCTGCTAGGTGGCACGAGATACTTGTAGGAGTACCAAATCACCTGTTAATTTAATTTTCCAGGCGCTTGCTAACGAATAGGCAGTTTTCTTACCTAACGAGCGCGCCCCTAAAGCCCCTTCCCTGATTATTTAAATTTGAGAAAATTTAAATTTTAATTATAAATTTAATATTAAATATTAATTATCAAATATCGTTGTATAAACACACTAACCGTGTAACTAAAAGAATGCTTTAACACAAATCAAGCTTAACTCTTTATTTCAAAACCTAAATGCTATGTTTTACCACTTTTCAGACTCTTAAATCACAGGTACGAATGTGGGAATGGTAATTGAAATGGTATTCTGGCCAGGATTCTTCTCAGGAAGTTTTATAGGAAATTGTTTGTTTGTAAAAGGTTTATGATTTTGTTTTGTTTTTCGGCATCAATTTCTGATTTGTTTGATAAAAACCGCCTTCATATATAAGCACATAACGTTTTCCAAGAATACCACTAAACCTATTATTTGTTTTTCAGTACTTGGCGCAAACTTTCTGGCGAAAGAAAAGCAATTTGTGTAAGCCAAGCTTCATAAACGGTTATTTCGCAATGTTTCTCAGTTCATTACTCTCGTGCTGTGTCGGATATCTAAACTTTACGGCGTACATTTCACTTTTCAATTCAGAATATAAACACAGACAATGGTGTCGACGTTTAATAGGTACACATTGTTGCTCGCACAAAAGATTTTCTAAACAATTTCTTCGCGCAAAAAGTATTATTCAGTGTGTTTAATTTATCAAGAATTTCTTTCATTTACTTCCGGTATAAATGTGCCTTAATGGTACGAAGAGTATGAAAATTATTTATTCTTATGTAAACTGATTAAGTTCACTGTTCATTAGCTGTATTAAACAAGCTGAAATGCAAGAACGTATACTAATTTCATCGGTTATAACTTCAAAGATGACTTTTAATAAATTATAATTAGAATATCTTTTTAGCATACTGAAACACATACATGCCTATGAAGTAACGATGCAGAGCATAATGTTAGCGTTCCATAAATTAGTCTTAATGACGTTTAAAAAAATCAAAGATTATATTTTTAAAAGATTAAAAAATAATCTCAATGCAGTCCCACATAGCCAAATTTAAATTGCCCGCAATTATTCTTAGTAACTTCAACGTTGAAACATAAAATTACCTACTATTTTGTACTACATCCATAGTTATTTTAATCTCTTTACGTTGAAGTTACCAAAAATTGTGGCGGAAAATTTAAATTTGGCTATTAGGGGTGTAGGTATATAAAACGGATAAATACAAGGAGGAAAATACAAAAAAAAATGATATACTTCACATAGAACTCCTAAAATGGGAATAAATTATTCAATCTTGTTAGCACTAAATTATTATCCAAGGAGGACTTTCTCAGAATATATTTCATAGGTAGTTAAACATTTAGTTTTAATATGCAGAGAAATTTTCACTCTCCCAAACAAGAAGAGCACTAGTGAGGGAGGATTTGATTACGCCTGAAACTGTACGCAAACTTTGAAATATAATTGAATTCAATTTATTGATCCATTTTTTTAGCTCTAGGAAGATATAGAATGATTCCATATTCTAGTTTGGATTTAATTATTCCATTAGATATATATCTTAATGATTTAGGACCAGAACTTCACCATGTTAAAGCTAAGGCTCTCGATATAATTTAAATTCTTCTGACAAGACGAAACCATATAATTATTATTAAGATTGGGTTAAGGTGGGATTCTGTGCACATCTGTAGCACCTGTAGAGTTATCTGCAAGTCTGTAAGCATCTAAAATATATGCCTACAGACTTGAACCTAACCTTAGAGGCGCTACACATGTGCATAGAATCCCACCATAAACCTAAATATTACAATACGTTTTCTTTTTCAATTAATTGAACCATTATTAATATTTGGACATTTACAAAATTAATTCCAATACCTTAACTCAAGTACTGAATTTTGATTCAATAGATAACTAAACATAAACATCAATTTAAGAAAAATAATTAAATATCTTTGTCATTATTAAACATAAAGGTGCTAAACCAAGCGTGCAACGGAAATATTTTCTCTTCTATCTTCATAGGACTCCTTCAATATCCAAGAACCGTTTTATTCGGGCAAGGTTATTGTCCTTTTGCTGAATCACGATCAGACATCCGCGATTTCTTCAATAATCCGATAACGTAAGGATCGTTATTACCTTTCACTAATACCCCGTGTTCCTTACCACTCTTCTATGTGTTTCTCGTGCTAACCTTCGAGATGTCGGTGATAGGAGCTT
This sequence comes from Protaetia brevitarsis, assembly GCA_004143645.1. Taxonomy (NCBI): domain Eukaryota; kingdom Metazoa; phylum Arthropoda; class Insecta; order Coleoptera; family Scarabaeidae; genus Protaetia; species Protaetia brevitarsis. The sequence goes on from RXPK01000210.1 coordinate 264,556, forward strand.
CTTCGAACGAGTGGATATTTTGCGGTCGAGATTGTCTCTTTTACGCCGGCATTAGCGCGTTAGAGGTACCGGTTTTCGAATGACTGACTTAGTAGTACGCATTCCATTGGCGGAAATGTCAAACCGATAAATTTCTTTAAGCGGGTGTGTTTTATTGGCGGTTTAGAAAGAGGTATTGCGAAAAATTCTGGATCGCCTCTGCTCCAGATATACAATTAATTGGGTGTTTCGTAATAGTGATGAGATTCTTGTTTCTTTTATATAATGACATGTAGATAGGTATTAGAAAGTTACAAATGTACGATCTGAATTTATTTATTTAACCCTAAATACAGAACCAAGGATAATATGTATATAATTATAACCTTCCATTGTTGCGAGTAGAGTATTTCAGAGATTTTTTAGAGATTCTCAGCTGATTGGATGGGTCATTTGCAAAAATATTATTATTATTATTTTTAATATTTGATATTGTAAGGTTATATTGGAAATAGGTAAAAATAATAAAATCCTCGTAATCCTTACACAATCTAATTTACACTGGAACCAGTTTCGGGCAATCGCCATCCTCAGCCAGAATCTAATATAAATCAATATAGTCAAAAAGTTTAAACTTCTAAGATCATCTTAAGTAAAGTCATTATTATAAAATAATTGAAACATTTTAAGTGGTAGAAAAAATTATTTTAGTTAAAGTGAGTGAACATGTAAGGATAAATATAAAACACTAAAATATAGGTTATTAATTGTTAAAAAGTGGTTGCGTCTAGTGTCGAAGGGTTACAGCTATTTTGGTAAAGGTAAGTCACATGGATTCCTCTCTTCAAACTTATACTTGAGCGCTAAATTTCAAAAATATTAGAAATTTGAATAACCAAGGAAATACAAATTGAATAAAGAAACTATTTTTTACAGTAATAGACACATTTTCTATAGGACACACAATATTATGCTGTGTTCGATAACTGGCACTGAAAAAGAATGGCATTCAGTGACTGAGTAGGCGTTCACCTACTGGGTTATTTAAGAACAACATCAAAAAAAGCCAAAATAACTGCAGTGCTAAGTCAGTTCCAGAGAAAAAACTTTCGAGGTACTTGACTACAGGTGTGCGATGTCTGTGTGTGTGTTGAGTGAGGTTTGTATCTTTGTGACAGTGTGACACCCTGACTCATTTATCACAAGTTACCCTATAGGAAGTTGTATTGTAAAACCATAGATACAGGTATAGAATAACACTCAATGAAACGTAGCGAATACTCTAGACAATCTTAGCAATTGATTTTGGGCACATGTAATATAGAAGGCAAACAATTCATACCATTCAAAAAGACAAGAGGTATCTTTCTTTTCGATCTGACTATCGCTTGAGGTTAATCCTGCAATCACGTGTTCTACAAATGCTCTTCACATTTGTGCATACCTCGATATAAGTCAGTTTTCGGAAAACAGCAGTTACTCAATTTACAAAATAAGTCAGCTAATTAAGCAAATTAATAAGATAATATCTTATTAATTTGCATTTTAATTTGAAGTACCATATGAAATAGTGTTACCCTATACATTCAAGTTCATATGACAGACTAACTAATGTTTTGAAAAGATCTGATTACTCGAACCAGTATCATTTCTGTAGCGCACTCAATACGACGAGTGTGCTACCGTCCTAGTTATGGTTGTCCCGGCGGATGAGATCAAAGAGAAAACGCATTTTCCTCTTTCGGACGCTATTTGCTATCAGAAAGAAATGAAAAAAAAATGTTTTAGTATTAGTAAGGACCGCTGAACCGTCGCCCTTGACCACCTTTTTATTTTTCCTTTTTGGAAGCCAAATAGAACCAAACAAAAAATTTAAAAAAAGAAAATTAAAAAAAATAAAATGTTGGCGCAATTTTAAATACTGTGTTCAAAACAATCTCTTTATCAAATTTAAAATATTTTGATTGGTATGTCTAAAAGCAGCGGAAAAAGGTCCGCGCCATCTACGGGAAGAGAATCTCATTAAAAGGCCGTCCAGATTCGCCTTAATTAAATTTTTAGGGTGTGCTTAGAGTATTTGTAATACAATTAAGAATATAACAACATTCGTTCTATTGAAATATGTAGATGTTAAAGCCCCAACGATAGAAAATCTATTTAAGTACTTAATTTTTAGTATGTTGTCACGATGAACAATTTGACGAATTTCATGTTGGCGCTTATAAATGTAAATCCTTTGAATTTTGATTTTGTTTGTATTTATTGGTTATATCCCACTGTGTACCATTAGAATGATAAGCGATAGAATAATGTAGATTGTATTAATATTTATTCCACACCATACCTAATACACAACACAAATAAGGTGTTCTGTTTCCTGTTCTAGTGTTTATTTTGAGAAAAACATACATAGATGTGTATTTTCATAATAAATTTACAAATATTACAGAGGTATGCTTACAACAAACTAAAGATCATTTCTATAGCCATAAGTGTATGATTAACTTATATCGGATGACTAATATGAAGATGATGATGAGACCAATGTTAAATTAGTAATATACTCTTTGGGTTCATGGTCCAATTTCCACATGACTTCTTCAACTAAAATTAATAAACTTAAAACCACAATGTTATATAAAAACCTATAATAACACGTTTAGTGAAGTTTCTTCTAATAGTACATTAATACAAACAATACTTATGCCATCATAAATAATACCATAAATAAATATTCTCAAATATAAAACCAATGTCTATTAGAACATACTTCTCCAAAATTAGGTTACTTATATGTAATTATAATAGCTGTTTTAATTGTGCTTACAAACAATAGACAACACAAATGACGGTGTTAGTAGTTTTTATAAATTCAGATTAATTTAAAATTAATAAGTAATGCTGGGCAATAATGCAAGTGACAGAAATATATTCGAATCGAGAAATGACAGGAACAGAAAACAGCGATAGTGTTACAGAATTATCATTCACCGGACAGCCATCAAATTAAAGTCTTGGCAACAAACCCATGATAGAAGGAGATAGACATATGAGTAGGTATAAAATGAAAAGGGATACATATAGCCCATAACAATAATACTTTTTTTAAAACTTGAACTAGACTGTAGTCCTTAGTTCTTCATTCACTGGGCGATCTATCCTAGTATTATTTTTGAACCATTCTTTTAGTAAAATTTCCATCTGAAAATATATCTAGGCACATAATTGCAAAATACCAGTAGCAAGAACCGATTTCTCAATATATGTGGGAACCAACAAATACATATATTGATAAAATGTGTAAATTTTCTTATCTATACATACAGGTACATTTCTTATCTAGGACTGTTTATACATTTTCCAGAATTCTCCATTTTAATATACACACGTTCAAATAATTCTTGCATAATGGGAGGAAAACTATGGTAATCTAGGAATAAATAGTATGTGTACACAATAAAGAAAATACCTGCTCTAAAGTTAGATGTATGAGTGTATGATATCATTAAACAATAATAAACAGCACTATTGTTATTGCATAAAAGTTAGCTTCGGGTTCTGTAACAAACCAACTTAAAAATGAAATAGTTACGTAATTTTAAAACAGAGATTATTAAGGATATTTCTTTCTAGTACAATTTTAGATTAGAAAATGGGAGCAAACCTATGGCAGATTTCTAACCGACACACAGAGCTAGTGGTATTTGGTCTGCATATGGGTTTGCATCACCCACATGTATTATATAGATCTGTGTTATGGCCAGAAATGATACATAGACAATACGCATGTAAAGACTTTCTAAATTCTCTTTATTTCTGTGGCAATGCACATACAATATACCTATTGTACCTAGCTAATACAGCAAAATCAATTTGTAGATTAAATATTAAACCTGGAGACATATTAAAATTGCAAGTAAGTGTATTATTAAGTATATTCATAGTTACATACGACTGGATATTCAAGAAAACGTATATTTATGATCGTCCGTAGTAGTCAAAGTGACATTGACAGTTTAAACAAGTGATTATAATTGAAAGGTGTTACCAACCGTGCAAAAATGACGGAATAAGCAGCTGTTAATGTCAAATATGTAGGAAATATGTTTTTTTAAAAAAGAACTTTCTCTAACTATAACAATCCTTCCATTATGATCCTACTCGCGTAGGTATATTAAAAATTAATCGGCGTTACTCACGCTTCAACATCGACAAATGCGAACAATGGATGCCTCGTATATACCTTTTCGCATTGTTTTTTCGACAAACGCGTTGCAAAAACGGCCTTTATCTTTATTTCTGTTACCGAATGTAAAGCGGACCGTAAAACGGGCCTTATCTGTGCACGGTGCCATTAAATCGGTATTAAAATTGGAAATAATTCTTTTCTCGGCACCACGTCGATAAGATAAGCCCGGAGGACGTGTTGAACTTTAAAATTCGTGCACTTGTATAAGTGCGTGTGCGTAAATATATGTGGGGTATGTTCACGTCTAAATGCGATTTTGTATACCTATTCGTATTAAAATGGGATTTTCTTTTTGAAGTATATACAGTGTGCACTCGGTCGATTTGACGATGGATATTTTATGGATTTTCTGTTTCTTGTAAAGCACAGAAAAGAAGGTTAGATAAAATGCATATTGACAAACTAAATATTGAAATTTTTAAGGCTTCGTGTGGACGCATGATATAAGATAAACAACTAAGAATTTAACAAAGAAGATCACCACGTACATATTTTTCGCTAATATCTGTACACACTGTATAGTACGGATAGTTTCTACTAGTGCTTTAAAGTTCTATTCATCGTCAAGCAATTAATTATATTTTAGCGCATCTAAGATTAACATTCTCTTAATGCAATATACCTTCGCCAAAAATTAGATCCCAACCACACCTAAGTTTCTTTTTACTGCTATTAATAGACAAGCAATCAAAAAAAGTTCGATATCCAATTACGATCCTGTCGAAATCCGTCCTCGATGATTAGCGAGTAGTAAAAAAAAAAAAACGGGTACAAAAATGTACAGAAGTGGGAAAAGAAAGTAACTCGCCCGGTTCGGACGAGGTAAGTTATCGACTATTCGAAGAGAAACTATCCACATCTACATACAGCATCATATATATAAAAAGTTGTACGGTCGTTATTTGCACGTCTGACATGATCGCCCTTCACTTTGCGAATATTTTTAAATGTCAACGCCTTCTGCACGATGCGAAACAAGCGAAGCTGACGCGCTATTGGTGAATTGCGATTTAAGGTTTGCTTTGGTTCTCTTTCGGACGGTAACAGAACTGTTCCAAGCATGCCCAGTTACTTAATGCTGTTTTGATTAAATCTATCCATTTTGCGTAGTTTAGCTTACGTATTTAATAACCAGCCATTCCAGGATCTTACTACCCTATACTAAACTGTACAGGTCTCTGACTGGTTGATCGAAATTACTACTTTTTTCTAAAACAAAGTAATTTGTATAAAAAAACTAAGGAGATTTTATCGTGAAACCTAGGGTGGTAACATTCGGCATTATCAAGAGATTTCCACAGGTTACCTACTTAATTAGCAATGTTGTAAAAATAATCACATGGTAGCTGAAATGGCGCCTTGCATTAAACAAGATTTAATCTTTTGATCTAATCTAATGTGGGAACAACTAACGCCAATAATCGGAGGAATTTGATAAATCTACTTGGTATAGCATTTGGGTGTGGTATAGTGGAATGAACCGAGTTGATTTTATAATCTCATGTTGTGATATATGTCGAAGAATTGACGCGAAAGAAAATAGATACGCATTGTTTTTATGTTTGTGCTATTTTTACATGGATGAGCACATATGTGGTAGCAAAATATACTGTAATCTATTGCCTTCTTTGATTTTGTCGTATACCTGCTCCGAATAATATGCATCCCAAACTTAAAGTGTGCTCATTTATCGTGTGGAACATATTGGGCACCAGGTGTGGATGGGTTAGTTTACGAAAGTTTAAGAAAAGTATAAGTTTTACTGTGTTCGTTGGCTTATATAATGTACACTGAGAAAAGAGATTGCATTAAATGAAAGGTTTTGTAAATTTTGGTTTTTATCATGTTCAACGAAAAGAATACCTTTTCTCAGAAAAGTGTTTATTTTAATTGGAAGCAGCGTGCTGTTTTGCCGGAAGACTATTTTCTACTTAAGTACATGCTTTTCGACGAAAAGTAACCGTAATTAAATGGAATGCACCTTAGTTTTGATTAATATTTTATAATGTCCTTATAACTTCTGTTTAAGTAAAACAATACACATTGCATATTATATTGTTATTATTATGTACGTATTTAACAACATAGTTTAGTTTCTTTTAAGTATTATTGAATTATAAACAGTATTTTAAATAAAAAAGCCGGACGTTTTGGTTTATTTGCGTGGACACGCATGTATACATTGATTTAAAACTGTTGCCTTTTAACGGAAAATGCAAGCACCTGTATTCAAGCTGAGTGCTCTTTTACGCGGAAGTATTTTAGTTTTATTCATGTTTCCACGTGCATAATTCTCAGATACACAAACAATAATGACCAAAAGTGAATATTTTTCGCGCGAGGTTAAAGAAATTTCAGAGATAATTGGAATCTTTTCAGTTAATGTTGATTTACTTACAAGCCAAGGAGCTTTACAGTAGCATATAGGGTTTGAAGGTTTTAAAATTATTATACACGGGAAAAACGATCTAGTTTCAATCATTTTTCATGCATTGGGTTACAGTTACTAAATTATTTCTTGATTTAGGAATATTAAAAATATTCCCGTATACAATCAAACAAATAGTTTGGTTAGTAGATTTATTTGAAGCTAGTGCAGTATTTATTAAGTTAACTAAATATTTACATGGAAGTAAAAATAAATATCGCATTTTATTTTCATATAGCAGTTTTCTCCTCATATAGTACAGCAGATGAGCAGATATACATGCTCATTGTGTAGAAGAGAAATTGTCGCATAGATGGCGCATCTCCTATTTCATTCCAGTAACAGATAATATTTCGCAAAAAATAGGCTGGAAACTACGATCGTAGTATACTAATCTGGTATATTTACTAGGACAACATTTGATAGGAGTCATCGCCATTGAAAGGACGATTTCTTTAACGGCACACTAGAGTGCGCTAAGGCGGTGGTCACACTGCAACCAACTCCCCAATACCACCAGGATTTACAACATTCTAACGGCAAATCCCTAGTTAGTGCATGGGTTTTTGGAGATAAATCATTTTAATTTCGATTGAAAATTATCACGGCATTTTGTTGTGTTTACGCTTAAGTCTGAAATGAATAAATGTTATAAGAAAAGGAAAAACCTCTTGAATCAAAATGCTTACGGTAATTTGTTAAAGATTGTACGTTTAAAAATCAGTAAGCTTTAATTTAAAGTGAAAATGATTTATCAGCCGCATTACTTACAAAGAATATGCACCACAGCGCATATTCCATTAAGTAGAAATTTATGACAACCTCGAAACAAAGCAGGAAGGGCGTCAGAATCAAAGCATCGCATCAGAAAACACGGTAGTGAAAATGAAAAAAAAAAAAAAAAACTGTCTCATGTGCACTTCTCGCAAGAAAAATCGGCACACAGGCAATTTAGAATTTGAAAAATTTTAGGGTGCAAATGAAGCGTCCAGAGAATGTATTTACATTTCAGCAGGGCGAACTGAATGCCGTAGCTCGCTTACGTATTATTCTGAAAGCTTCATTTACACCCAAGAAAATTAAATTGTTAACTGCTGGTGTCCCGATTTTTTCCGTGAGAAGTGTACATACATAAATCAATATTCGAAATGTGTACTTAGTATATATATAGTATACTGGGAATTAATTAATCCAACATGCCTCTTCGCACATTACCAATGTTAGTTGCATTATGCGTATTCCATTAACGGTACTTCACCTGAATCTCGAAGGTCAAGTTCTCGTTTATTCGAACCGCGACAATCCACGAATGTGCAGTGTGTCCACCCAGACAGTCGATTTATCAATATCTTGTAGAACCTTGAACACTTTTGTATTGGGAATTCAAACGACTTGAGTTGTTCGAAAAATAAATAATCATTTTGCTTTTTTCTATATCTCTTCTAGATTTAGTTGTTTGCGACAGGGAATGCTTGCTTGCTCCAGTATTTTGTTTCCATTTTCGTTCAAGGCCAACTAGGCGATAGTAGTAATATGAAAAAAAAGTATATTTTCGTTGATAGCAGAAATTCCATGTCGCAGTTAGGAAAGTGCACATTAGGATTATCTGTATTTTGAAGTATTTACGGTTGTGAATTAGGATATTATATACAATTAGCTCAAAAAATTATGACCATGGTTCGTAAAACGAATTCGTAGATGTAATTCGAACATATCTACTTTAAATGCAATGTCATCGTAATTTGCAACGGAGAGGGCTATCGTCTCGAAAGATAAAATCCTTTACGGTGCGCGACAAAGATGCCGCAACCTTTTCGGCTTGTCTAGCGATTTATACTCCTAGAACCTACCTGTACCTTTGTAGTTGCCGCCAAAGATTTTTATACAATAGTTTTGAATAATTTAATGTATGGTCTAATTTCTAAAGTTTAAAACTCAAAACATCTAATCCACATTTTATGCAAAAAATCCAACAAACGTAATTCGATTTTTGCCGTCACAAAAAGCAATATAAATAAAAATTAAAAAGGAATAACTATTTTTTTTTTAATATGCAACTGAAAATAATTTTTAATAAACAATAAGATTTTTTCATATTTTCTAGGCTTTTTCAAAAAACAATTGCCATTTGGCATTTATGTCTGATAGATTATTTTATACATTCATATTAAGAAATTCTTAAACAGTTTTTTGTAATTGAAGTAATGGTTTCAGTAAATTTATTTCTTCAAATAATTATACAAGAACACACATTTTAAATGTTTGCACAAATTAATGCCATCTGGTCACCTGCCAGTAATCAATGGCTAAAATAAACAATAAAGGAAAGATATATATGCTGACAATCGTTCTGCAAGATAATGCTCTTGATGTTATGCGACAAAGACGCCGCAACATTTTCAGCTAGATTTACATTCGCAGTATTTTGCTTTATAGTTTCCGCAGAACAATTCAATAACAAAATAATTCCTAGAATCTACACACGGGCAATGGCCGTGTGTAGATTACGAGTATAACAAAAAAAGATGGGTTAGAAAAACCGAAACTGGTAAAATCATTGCTTTGGTCAATTATGAAACCAGTTTTGTGATATAGGTAATGAAAATATTCAAATAATTTTGAACGAAACTGTACGTTAATTTTTAATTAAATTCGTGTATGACGAATTAAAACCATGTTATTAAATCAACTTGTCAAAATTATTATAACATTTATTGCGAACGCAATCTGTATTTTTTTTTTAATTCATCGTGGTTAAAGATATGATAAGTGACAAAAAGAATCAGCAGGCGGTAGAAATATGTTGTTATTAAAACGTGATCTAGTACAGATAGTAAAGTAATTGATGACATCCTCATTGGAAGTGAAGGATAAGTTGACTTTGTGACAATCAAAAACAGGAAGCTATTGAATTTTTTAATCATTCATAGGATTGTTACCTATACGTATGATTATAATACTCTCAAATTATTAATATCTATACAAATCCAACAATAAAAACTATAATAAATATGCGTACAATATCAGGTAATCTTGTGTGCTAGTAACACACAAATCATTGAATCTTTACAACACATTCCCATTTTCCATTAAGAATATTAGAGAATCAATTATTTATCTCCACTGATTGTGAGATAAGAATCATCAAGGGAGTTGTGTAACTCTTAATTTTTTTAAGCCGTACGTTACAATAACACAGAATCGAATTGTTTAATGTCGTTAAGTGTTACAAAACTAATTTTTTTGAGTGGCTATGCAGGTATCGCACTTTACATTTTCAGCTGACGTTCGTAATCACATAATTGGCGGTGCCAATCTATTTTCGACATTTTTTCTGCGAAAATACGGTCACCCAGATATTGTAGGATGGAATTAATATTGATTCGATTTCGCTATCTGTATAGAATATTTGGATGTACGTGATAACGATTTGTGTTTACAATGAGGGTAAAAAATATGGAACTTATGGAATTTTGTATTTCCTTAAAAAAAAATTGTAATTTGCGAAAAAAAAATTATGGTTGCCGAAGTGATGACGTCATTATTGATTTTTTTTTGAATGATTTGTAATAGGTCTGCTCAACAGCAACCGTGGAATTGATACTAAAACTTACTCTTTTTCAGCTGAGAGTACAGCTGAATGAGTAATAAATAATGTAAAATTTAAATGGCTATCAAAGGAAAAAAAAGGAAGAATGTGGGCTACATTATTTTTCCATTCTCTCTAAAATCTAAATTCTACGATAGTTACATATCTGATAAGAAAGCAAGCTCCGCTGGCTACAGCATAAATAGTTGAAAGGAGAGGACTACATATACTACCCTGTGGTACACCATTCAAGTATATCTGTCCAGATAAATTATTAATAGATTCATCTTCCTGAGAGCGACCTGATAAATGAGGGGAAAGTATGGAAATCTCACCTCTACTTAATGGGGCTCGGATGCAAAATGTTTAAGACTTGTACATATACAGTGAGGTCGTAAATGGTCCCCCCCCTGATAACTTTTGAATGGTATGAGATAGAGCAATGAAACAAAAACCAAGTGAAATTAGAGATAATTTGTGATTTTTTGCCTATAGAGATACGCACATGGCTTCTGATGTAAAATAGAGGGCGTAGCTATCTTTAAAATTTTAAATAGGAAGTAATCTCATTTAGAAGCTCATTTGGAAGATATTTCTATTACTTTTATGGCAATGCAAACAGTTTTACGATTTTCGAAATTTTTACCAACTTATCCAAGATTAATAATTGGATACTTACGTTACTTTTTCGATAGCCCTCGTATTCGCTTTTTGGATATAGTGTACAGAAACCTGTAATTACAGTAATCTGTAACATAGACACCCACCACATGAACACATACACTGGACAGATAAGACACTTTTGCTAATTTTGCAAAAAACGTCATATTGTAAAATAATGTTCATAATTTTAACTGCAATCGCTTCCTAAGTCACATAAAACCACAATATTTATACGAGGGCTATCGTAAAAGTAACGTAAGTACTCCAATTATTAATCGTGGCTAAGTTGGTAAAAAAATCGAAAATCGTAAAACTGTTTGCATTGCCATAAAAGTAATAGAAATATCTTCCAAATGAGCATCTAAATGAGATTACTTCCTATTTAAAATTTTAAAGATAGCTCGCCCTCTATTTTACATCAGAAGCCATGTGCGTATGCTCTATAGGCAAAAAATCACAATTATCTCTAATTTCACTTGGTTTTTGTTTCATTGTTCTATCTCATACCAATCAAAAGTTATCAGGGGGGAGGGACCATTTACGACCTCACTGTATAGGGCACTAATAACATGCAGAATAAATTTTGGAATTTTCATTTATTTCCCGACTAAGAAATGGGCCGATAAATTGGAGTAAGTTCTGCTACGTTCCATGAGAGAATTGTTTCAGGAATAATGAAATCTTTTCCAAAGAATACAAGAGCTCTTTATCTTACCAAGAAGTAGGTATGTACATTTTTACTCAACTCTCCATGAGGAATGGTCAAGTTTAGGAGAATCTTTGAAGTCTCTTGGAATATATTAAATCCTTTAAAAAAGTTTACAATTTTTTTACCTATAATATCTTGCTTTGAGGAGCCTCCAAAGTTGAGCATTTCAGTGCATTCATTTCCTCCAATACGGCTCCGTCCCCATTATTTTCACTGAATATATTAACAACCGCTGGTCACACCATATTTCATTTTATACCCATGGCTCGGTGTGCGATAATGAAAACACTCATAGTGCCTCGTTGGAATATACAGCTTTATGGTGACCTGAATATTTTTGGATTAATCTCACACGAATCTACCATTCTCAGGGCAGATGCCACAGCTATAATTTTTACTGACTCGATGAGTAGCATGATCAATATCGACAAACACACAACTAATAAATGTTCTGTTCTTTTGGTTTGGGAAATTAGAGAATTGCTATATAAGTTAACCTGTGACAACAAATTAACATTTTCCTATTCTGGAGGATCATAGGTCATGTGGAAATGACGGGAAATGAAAGAGGGGATTGTCTAGCCAGAGTGGGAAGGCATGATTTCACGCATATCAAATTCGATGTCTCTAATTTTTCCAATTTACATTGAATGACAGTCATGGTGGCAGCGATTAAAGGAGCTAGATTACATCGTGTACAGAATTCCGTCAATTCTGTTCCTTGGCACTATAATATGCCATGGTAGCATTGCAAAAGTAAGCTCAATTTAATATGTTAAGTTACATTTTGTACTTTTTTACGATTAAAAATAAAAATAATTTACTACTATGTCACATATAATAAATATTATTATCTCTTTATATTTTCAGTTACAAGTTAAAAATACTTCGCGATTTTCGCAAAGCATAAGGTACAATATGAGGTCGCTAGTTGCATCATCACAAATTCCTGAAGATTAAATCGCTCGGTCGAACGTTGCAGTATGTCACGCTTTCCATGAACGAGGTAATTACGGTATGGTTACTGCTATGACATAGCTGCACGAGCGGTGGGTGGTTAGCAAGGCAAAGTATTTGCGTGCATGTTTGAGATATCTGGGAAATCGAACGTTGGTATTTATGTTTACACGGTAATAATGTGTGCCTAGGCGGAATCTTTCAAATTTTCTAGGAGCTGTTGTTGTTGAAAGTATGTATTCTGGTTTTGTTCCAATATAATAGTACCATGTGATGATCAGATACCCTACAAACTTATGGTTATTTTAAAATAACTATCACAATAGCCATATCCCTAGAAAAGTACTGTTTGTAATACGGTTCTACGTTTACGAAGCAATATTTTCGTTTAATAGTAAAGACAAAATTGTTCTAGATAATGATGCAAGGGGGCAAGAAGTGAATATAATGTCATAATTGTAAAACGTGGATATCCAAAACTTTACAAAAGTAAATATAACTGTAATGTATGTTTAACAGGCACTATGTTTGATTCCATAATTAGTCATTGCTGGTTCAATTGTATTTTGTTATACTTAAAAATTATGGAAATGTCTGGTACATATGTAAAAAATAGATTTCTTTTTTTTTGTCTCGAAGGATCGCAGATTCTTCCAGTCATTTTTTTTTTGTAGAAGCCGTTTGGCTTGAAGTTGCTGAAAACACTGCAGCTTCTTGGCTTTTTGTATTTGGTCTCCCAGTTCTTCTACTCTGTACAGGTCTCGGACTGGTTGATCGAAGTAATCATTTTTGGGCTATCAAGAATTGATTTTTTTTGTCTTTTTGCGTACACAGCCTAGCATTCACAGACTCTGTCATCCTATTATACAGTCTGCAGTTGGTACCTCCAGTGGTTAACTCAATTTTCTGTAGGTCTTCTTTCAACGTACAGTGTTCTGTTGGGAGACCTGTTGCGATTCCTGTTGAACTGCAGTAGTCCTTCAGGTTTCTTCTTTGATGGTCCTTTATTAAAGATCTTTCCATGAATTTGCGTGGTAGATTTAACTAACTTTTACTAACTACGTAACTTTTTACCTGCTCTCTTACTGTGGATTTAAACAATCCTAGAACAGATTCTGAGTCTATATATGAAGCCGATGACCCTTTCCTTGCTAACTCATCGGCTTTTTCATTTCCTTAGATTGCCGAATGTCCGGGCCCCCAGATGATTTGATGCAGTGTTTTAGAGATATTCCGTTGTCTCAAGATAAAAAAAACACAGCCTGTGTAATGCGAGTTCAAATATAGGTTACGTTTTCTTTATTTATGTCAGGTCCGTTTACTTTCTTGTGTTCCAACACTGACTTACAAGGGAACCTCGCGAACTGTAAATCGCAGATTTTGATGAAACTTTGTCAGTTTGTAGACTCCATGGAGTGTTACTCAAGGACGCCTTCCGTTGCTGCAGAACTTCAACTTTAGGGGGTGCAATTCACCCTTGCAATTTGGCCCGAATTTGGTTTTTTCTGAATAACTTTTAAACGGTAAGAAATAGAAAAAAAGTTTCAATGGCGGACTTGTACCATTTAGTCAGCCCTTTCGATTGGTGTAGATATTTATATACAAAGTGTTCCAATAAACGTGGAATGACGTATGTTGTGCGTATTTTATCTAATTTCCGAAATCGATTATAATGGCCTTTTTTGTAATCAAATAGTCTATAGAAAAGTAATTTAAAAAGTTATACAGGGTGTCCACAAAAATATAAATTTTAGCATATTTCCTTATTCTAAGGAGATACTCTGTATAGTGTTATGTAGCTGCATTGTATGTCGAAAATCAGTGTAAACTTATACCAGGCGCTAAGTGATTATATGTGATAGTTTTCGAGTTATACGCGTTTGGATATATGTAAGATTATACATCCCCGACAGCAGGCAGATGAAAACAATAGGTCACATAGCACACTAACTGCTTGCTTCTACTATTTTTGGAGAGATGTGAGTAGCGAACGTCTTACTTGCAGATATTTTTATTTTATCCCGGACAATTGACAATTGACTTGGCACACATATCCCTTTTATTTAAATTCAGTTCATATAGTTTTGCAGTAGCAATAGCTAACATGGTTCATATCAATCCAACAAATATTATTCATCTGCTAATACTTTCGTATAATTATAATGAAAACCAAATGACACAAAATAATCCCAGTGAAATAGAATTGCATGATGCGAAACTCTAATCGATATAAGTGTTCGCGAAACAATGTTCGCAGTAGAAACAATAGAAGCATTAGAATTTTAAGATATGGATCGTCCTCGAGTTACTATATTGAAATAGCAGTTGAAGGCGAGCCTTCATCGGCCTACGATTTAGAACATGCTGAAGAAGAGTATGAGGAGACATGCGCTTTGGAAGATGATAATATTACTCCAGATTACAAAAGGAGAGCTGTTGAGTTTTGGACTGATTCGAAATCAAAGCGACGATCGTTAAGTTCTGTAAAAAGCAAATTTGGAAAGTAACATGGGTTCTGTACAGATGGGAAAAATACATAGAAAGGGATGGAAGGAATAGGGATAAATGGCTGGAAATTGCAAAACGCGTGTTATGTAAATTTTCATCAGCTATGGATAAAAACGCCATAGTACACGATATAGACCTGCGGCAGTTATATATATATAATTATAATTAAATTGTACGTCGATTGTACATTGTAAGTTTTTCTTTTAATGGCTCTGGCTACCTGCACATTTGCAAAACAATATGAACTCAAGTAATATCAATAAACTAATAAATCAATATTATATAATTTTATTTGCGTACCTACCCACGAACAGTACGAATATGAAAATTAAAGTTGTAATCTGTCGTTATTTTGTATATACAGTGTAATGTTAAAAGTATCAGGAACAATCTGTGGAAGTAGGTAGGTACATTTTCTTGTCTGCTGTATATGTTTGTGGACACCCTGTATAACTTTTTAAATTACCTTTCTATAGACTATTTGATCACAAAAAAGGTCATTATAACCGATTTCTGAAATTCGATAAAATAAGCACAACATAAGTCATTCCACGTTTATTGGAACACCCTGTATATAAATATCTATGCCAATCGAAAGGGCTAACTAAACGGTACAAGTCCGCCATTGAAACTTTTTTTTATCTCTTACCGTTTGAAAGTTATTCAGAAAAAACCAAATTTGGGCCAAATTGCAAGGGCGAATTCCACCCCCTAAAGTTGAAGTTCCGCAGCAACGGAAAGCGTCCTTGAGTAACACTCCATGGAGTCTACAAACTGACAAAGTTTCATCAAAATCTGCGATTTACAGTTCGCGAGGTTCCCTTGTTAGTTCAAATCTTCATTACAAACACGCGGCATATACCCCTACACCCTGCTACTATCTATAGGAGCGGAATTGACAATCTTTTTGAATCTCATTGTACAATACATTCAAATATTTCGAAAGCTCTTATAATAACTTTAATAGGAAAAGTTCAAGGGTCAATACATCACTGAATCATTCTGTATATCATACTTTAATTATCGTCCAATTTGTACTATTAGTAGTGCTTTTATCATATCAATCTGAATATCAACCAATATAAACTCCTAACTGTCCATATATCTGTACTACACTACTCGCATTTGTATACACGTCCATAGGCGTACAAGTACGCTCGCACAATGTATTCATTAGCGTGGTTATTATTGTGAATTAGAAGAACAAGGTTAAGGTTTCTAAAATCACTGACGCGAAATGGCCGAGAGTGCGTTGACTCCGGGCGTAGAGCGGACAACTCCGGCATGGAAGAGCCCAGGCAGGACAGCGCAGGACCGCCGTACGTATATTAGAAACGGGTGTTCACGGAGCCACTAACTTGTCCGGTACCTTTCTAATATTCGCCGGTTTACAGTTAGTTTTGCCCAATTCGTGAGCCGTTTATTTTTTAGGTGAATACTATCGTCTAATTCTCCACGCATATTTTTTAATATTCTCTTGAATATGGAGGAAGAACTCGTAGTAGTTTTGTACTATGGGATTCAAAATGATTGTCGTAAGAAAACAACTGTTTTCCGGAAAAATTTATCTATACTTATTACCGATTTAATCAGTGAAGTTAGCTACATACAAATTTCACACAATAAATCAATTTTCTTGACATTTAATGGCATTGGCGTTCGTGTTATAATTTCCGTCGTTTATTTATCTTATAATTTTCTTCAAACCGTTTATGTTTACATTTAATATCACCAACAATAGTATAGTAACACTGCCTTAGTTCAAACCTCCATTACAAACACGCGGCATATACCTACACCCTGTTACTATCTATAGGAGCGGAATTGACAACCTTTTTGAATCTTATAGTATACGTAAAAAGAGTTGCCTTTTTAATGACGAAACGATCATAATTTTGAAGTTTCTTAGCATTTTATAGATGTACCATCTCTCTCAATTTAAAAGCGAATCGGAGCTCCATAAAACCCTGAACGAAATTTATGCAACCGAAACTACACGAACTCTATACCTAGAGATGCGTAATTCGAACATTACGTAAATCATTTTTAATCAATATTTCGGCTTCTGTTAATGTTAGGAACATTTTTTCTTCTTCAATTTTTATCTATATCTGCACAATTATGGTATTTTAGCACAAAATATAGCAACAGTTCAGGATCGGCTTTTTGTAATGTTAGTTTATGTTAAAATAAAAAAACACAAAATCATGTTTTTTTGCGATTACAGCGCAATCTGTTACGAATCGAAAAAAGTGTCAAACAAAAACTACATACTTGATGAAGTAGATCCGAATCTGCAATACAAAATGGGGATTCCCATTTAAGATTTCAAAGTTGTCCCCCCTCCCACTCTGGGAGGGGAGGGGGGAGATTAGGTGGAGGATCGAGTTCGGCACCATTCAATGAGCCCCTTACATTATAACAAATCTTATTAAGATCTTTTTTTGATTTGATACAGTGTTTTAGAAATATTTCGTTGTCTTAAGATTAAAAACTCACCCAGTATATTCGTTCATATTCATATTTTATTGAACCTATGAAAATATAGTTACCATAACAAATATTATCCATGGACTAATCTACAATGATTTGTTATAATAACGAAAACTAATTTACTTCACTAATGAAACTTGTGTTGTTACTTAAGCAAAGATTGTAGATTATATTTTAACATAACAATGACACATTTTGTTCTGTCGATGAAAAATTCACTCAATGAATATAGATTGGATGTAGACCACTTCGCAAACAGATAAAGCTTTAAGGGATATGACTATTTCAACTGGATGTATAAAATCGATTGACACAATTGTGGATTAACATTCATAAAGACAAAATTAACAATACATCAAGGCTAATTTAACCATTATTTTACTTGGATTGCACCGGGTTGAATAGTAATGTGTAAATAGCGGTGAATAAACGCGTTTTTTTGCTAAATATTGTAAAACTCGCTCTGCTATAAACTTATCAAATGACAAACTGAATTTTGAATCTTATTTTTCTTTAAGAATAGATACAATGTTAGTTAGTGAAGTCAAACTTTTATGATGTGTGCTTCTCAAAGACAAACCATTAAATGATATCGATCTGAAAATGCATAAGTTGCATTTCTTTGAAAATTGCACACTTCAAATTAATATGTATGTATATAGTTGCGATTACATAATTTGTTTTATAATTCACTGCCATGTTATTGTACCATAAAAAAAGCATTACGTAAGCTCCTCAATTTAACGCTGTACGTCTGGTTTTAGTTTCTTGTTTAAAAATTACACTGTCTAGTATCTAGTATAGATGTTTCATATATTTACATCATAATTTTACAATCGCTTCCTGAAATTTCCTACAGCAACACGCAATTTATATATAGCCATAATGCAGTGCAACAAAATTTAACGTAAACAATATCTAATTCTTTAACATTACGTATTTACATAAACTTGCTATTTTATTTCCTTATGCTTTGTAGATTTTTAAAAGCGATAAAACATTTAATTCTTTTCTGTATTACTTGCCAAATATACTAGTATGAAAATAAAATACAACAACACTCGACTTGTAACTGTAACGATCTCTGTACAGTCAAGCTTGAAAATTATGAACGAAATTCACATTTTTTTTAAGAGACTAATTTGAGAAAAAATGTTTTTGGAGTGTTATCTCGGCGCATGTCCACCAGGTTTGGTCATTACTCTTTGTTTATTCTGCACACAGGGAAGGAATTTCTAAAACCAAGACAATTTCTCAACTGGAGTTAGGTATTTCTCATTCTTATATAAATTATTTGTTAGACCAAGAAAATTATTTTCTCAATGTCTTAAAAAATTAATTTCTTGGTTGAAGAAATTTTATATCCTTAAGCATGTAGGAAAGACAGACAGATAGACATACAAATTACACAAAAAGTAATTTGATTAAGTGCCTCAAGTTTGCCTATCTAACGGCATTTATAGTTGAATTGAAAAAAAATGTAATGTGTAACTTTGTAGTAATATTAAAGGAATTATTTTCATTGTTAATTAGAACCTGAGAAAATTGCTTTGGTGTAACTCAAATTCTGGTCATAATAACCAAAAAAATTCAGCAAGGAGTATTTTGTTAATTTCAACACAGTAACTTTTCTGAGTGTAGTTTGGGTAATTGCATGCATACGGTTTCGTAACATCTGTTAAGCGGGTTACAGCTAGAAGGTATTCATGTTGTGTAACTGTTAGTTTTGTTTGGATTTTAGCATCAGGCATCTGGTTTATCTAATCTTGTTTTGTTTAATTTGTTTGCAAAAGGTGTAAGTAAATGCACATCTAATTTTTTTTTGTTTCAACATTTTTCACAGGAACGCAGTATACTGAGAAAAATGCTGGACGTGATATCAATAATCTACATTCATTGAGTGAATTTTCATCGATAGAACGACATGTGTCATTGTTATGATAAATATGATTTAGATACAATCTTTATTTTTTATTTATATATGCACTATTTTATTTTTTTTTTTCATGAAATAAGATATAATTTAGTATAGATGCACTGAGAAAAATACTGGACGTGATATCAATAATTTACATTCACTGAGTGAATTTTCATTTTCAACAGAACGAAATTTTCGTACATTGAATAAATAATATGAATATGAACGAACATATATTGCTATTTTTACGTACAATTTTCATAAAATTATGAACGATATGAACGCGATAAAGTATTAAACGATACCTTCTTCGTTAGTTTAATGGTTTGCAATTTATTGCAAGAGCGAACAGATAGCATACCTTAATGAAAGGTGTACGGCAGAGATTGAATTACGGAATTACGCCCCAGTCCTTGATTGGGTTTGACTTAGGGAGATATCGAGTATAATACTTAAGACATGATACTCAAGAAAGTGAATTTGCTCTTGAAAGAATGCTAAAGATGCTTGCTAGGCAAAAATTCATATTTTTATTGTCTTTTCTACTTGTATGGTGGTTCCTCCACAACGCACCATGATCCCCTGCCATGGGGTGGCATTCTTACGGTTAACTGTTTAGGCATTTTCTTTTGATGGCTTTTGGTAATCACCAACTCCTAATATCAATCTTCTAATGTTACTTTTACTGCAGTCTAATTAAATAAAGCTGCAACGCTTACTCAACAGTGAATTGTGTAAATGAAATACGATTATCGCATCAATGAATTAACTTCATTATCTTAATTAGATAACAATAATTAAAATTTATTAGGATTATGAATAACATACATTAAGTCAACCACTTGCGATTAGAGCATCAAAAGTAATATTCATTGTACTGACAGCCTTCCTGCATTCTTCTACTAGGCTTCATACATAAAATTGATAACTTGAGGTCATTCATTAACCAAATAAAGTTGTTAAAACAAAACTGGTGGTCGTTATAGCAATAACATATTTCATTGAGTCAATCATTTCATTAACAATGATTTTTTTTTCATTAATACAATGAATGATTTGTTCTCAATAAAATCTTTCCTCATTTAATAAAACCTTTTTCACTGATTTGATGAACTCGTTCTTTGAACCAATTTTAACCTATTATTTCATGTGAACAATAATTTCCTTCATTTTTTTCAGGAAGCATTTTTGGTTCAGTGTATAATAAAAGCTAATCCCTATTACCCACCAGATTTTTAAGTAATCTCTCTACTAGGCAATTAACTATTCTATTACTTCTTAGCATTTTGTTCTTGATAATATCGATACCATATCGCCGACTTCCTTTGGATTAATCAAATATCCGAATTCTAACAGTTATGCATTCAAAATACGTGCCCAATTTCCGTTCGAACCGGAAATAGTAGCGACGCTACTCCATTTCGTTGAATGAAAGAAACGAATTTCCTCGACCCGTTCCAGAAGTCTTTTAAAAACACAAATAATTTAATTATACGTTTCGTATGTGCGTATGTATTAGAGGGGCGTTAATCGATAGCGATTTCTCGATGTTATAGATGCGATCTAACCGCACGCAAATTGCGCAGCAATACAGAATCTAGATGAACTGTGTTTATTTGGTTCTTATTACATACTTTTGCTGTGCTTTTTATACGCGCATAATCACGTGAAAATTGGAATAGCCAGATCGGCGTACACAGGTGGAAAAGCATGGAATTTCAATTACTAGTACGTTAACGATGTAACGGTGAAACCTGTTGATCAGGCGGTGGCTCTGTGGTTCGTATGTACGATATTCTCTTGCCCCATACGGGCTGATATACCGTAGGACGTTGCGTGCGATTGACCCAACGCGTCGTGCGTCGCCTGGTCAGAGTCTATTGTCTTCTTGTATGTATGTATGAGGTGAATAAGTGTTGCCGTGGATGTAATGCGATCCGGCTTGCTCGTCAAAGTGACTTATTGCTTGCGTTTAAGTGTTTGTTGTATGGTTGCAAAGAATTCATTTTAAATCGATTGTTTGCTTGCATCTTGGTTTTTCCAATCTTTATCGTCAAATTAAATTCTTCCATCATATATAAATTTACGGATGCATAAATAGATTAAGCTGAATCTTGATATCTGATCCTTTCATCCTTACACTGACAGAAATGTAGATGTTATTTCAACATTTTGTTTTTGCTATGAATGTGTAAATGAGAAAATAAAAAAAAATATTTTTAAATATAATTTCTTTTTTTTTTTAGATAAATCAAAAACAAGAGAATATCACTGATTTTTTTGAGATTTCACTTTTTTACAAGATTTAAATAAATAAAAATTAAAGTCATTTTTTCTCAGATAAATGTTCAAATGAGATAGAAAGAAATATAAAATTTATTAATAGTTCAACAGAGATGCATTAATCCAAATAAATTATTCTTTAGTTGCAAAGAAATGAAACTAAAATAAGTTTATTTAAAATTTAATTATTTTTTCGTAGTTCAAAGCCGGGAGAACATCGTGCAATTTTCTTTTTGGGGGATTTTAATTTTTACAATATTTAAATAATTAAAAATTAAGGTCAATCTTTTCTGATAAATGCTCAAATTAGACAGAAAACAAAAGAATATTAAATAATGTTTAAATAAAAAAATTGAGGTGAATTTTTTTCTAATGAAAAGAAGAAATAGAAAGAAATAGCAAATTTTGCATTAATCCAAATGATTATTCTTTTGAATAGTTGCAAAGAAATGAAACTAAAATGAGTTTATTTAAAATTTAATTCTTTTATCGGTAATTCAAGCCCGGGATTTTTTGTGGGATTTTAATTTTCACAATATTTAAATAAATAAAAATTAAAGTCAGTCTTTTCTGATGAATGTCCAAATGAGACAGAAAACAATAGCATAATAAATAATACTTAAATAAAAAACAATTGAATTAATTTTTTCCGGTGAATGTTTAAATGAGAACTATTTATTAATAGTTTAATAGAAAAGCATTAATCCAAATACACTATTCTTTTTCAAAAAGCTGCAAAGAAATGAAACTAAAATGAGTTAATTAAAGATTTATTCCTTTTTGCAGGAATTCAAAGTCGGGAGAACATCGTGGATTTTTTTGTGGATTTTAATGTTCATTAAATAGAATTAAATTATGCTCTTTGATGGATTTCCAAATGAGATGGAAAACAATAGCACAATAAATAATATTTAATTAAAAAAACAATTGAATTCATTTTTTATGGTGAATTTCTAAATGAGAAAATTTAATAAAACCTCAGTAAAAACTCATTAATCCAAGTTAATTATTCCTTAAAATATACAGTTGCGAAGAAATAATATTTAAAATTTATATCATTTTTTTTCAGTAATTCAAAGTCAGGAGAACATCCTTCATTTCTTTTAAACGGAATTTTAATGATTATCAAAATATGTAAATAAATAAAAAAAAATGAAGTCATTTTTTTTCTGATGAATGTCTAAATAAGACAAAATAAAATAGAAAATTTATTAAAACTCATTTTGAACTGAGACGAAGATTCTTTTCTCGTTTGAAAGTACAGTAATGCAATGAAATTATTCTTTTAAATAGTTGAAAGAAATGAAACTAAAATGATTTTATTTAAAATTTTAATATTAAATTATTTCCCGGTAAGTCACAGTCAGAAGAAAATCATTGATTTTTTACGGATTTTAATGATTTTTACAATATTTAAATAAATAAAAGTTAAAAATCCAAGTGATTGTTGTTTATATACAACTTAACTTTCCCTTAACATTTCTTCCCCAGTCTATATTTACGTTAAGAGAAATAAACGGTATGATGGAGTCGCCAATAAATAAAATTATCTTAATTTAACTTCCTAAGTATACTTTATTAACTAAATTCCATATAAATTTTATTTATTTATAGCCGTAGTTTTCCCACGTTAATTTGAGGAACCATCTTTACACCTTCTCATTAATAGTGGTAACAAATAATACCAATTGCCAAACATTAATCATAATTAATATTTCTAAGTTGAGAAAAAAATACTTAAATTGTATCGAATACCATCCTCCAGTTAACTGTAAAATCGAAAGGAATTTATATGATAGTAGCCCGCACCTCTGAATACGTAATGGCGTTTTATGTGTATTTACATGTTAAGCTCTAAAGAGGAACCGATGACATCAGGTGTTGTATACATACATATGTATTAAGATATTAAATACCACGGATTCGATAAAGAAAAATCAACACCAACGTATTAAATTATTAATCATACATAACAGCACAATTTTATTTTAGGATCGATGACATCTTGTCTGTCTGTGGATGCGTGTGTACCATGTATGATTGCGTTATTGGTCATTGGCTGTTGAGCGTAGCTTCCTTATTTATTCTTCAATGTATGATGCGTGTCCTCTTTGGCGAACATATGAATATTGTGAGTACATATAATATACAGGGAACATCCATAAATACCTAAGATGATACAAAAGTTAGAGAATGTTATTTCTTCAAATTTATTATTTAACATATTTATATTTTTACTTAAGTACAGTCAGTCTTTGTACATTAGGGTAACTTTACACCACTAACACTAGAAATCTTAGGAATTAAATATTTCTTAGAGAAATCTATACTATCATGTTTATCTAAGTTATAACGAATTTCAATACGCTACTGCCATCTTATGCGAAATAGTAGAAAGACTACATTGTTTGTAAAATTAGATATGGCTGTGTTTTGAAACTGCTTCGGACATGTTTCAATCACATTCATACTTCAATTAGTGCGTCAAGTAAGAAAAACATTCAAAAAGACGTAAGTGATGCAAAAGAAATTAATTTTATTGCATGCGGTTTTATGCTTCAATACATTTGTGATGAAAGTAGTACTTTAAATTTGTGAATAACCGAAAATTTAATTCGTGTTGTGTATTGGAGTAAATTAGGGTAACATTGGACCGGTTCAAAGTTACCCCATGCGGCACAATGTTATCCCATTCGGTGTAATGTTACCTGATATTAGAGATATTACATACTCAATGACCAAATTAGGAACAATTACAACTTCCTAAAAGGGATTAAATGCCGAGGAAAAGCTTGAGGCGGGCTTCTACGCGCTGGGCTACGCCGATGACATTACCATTCTTGTCTGCGGGAAAATTTGGTTGCGTGGTATCCGAAAGGATGCAGGTGGTACTCAGGCTTTTGCAGAGAGATGGTGTATAAGAGAAGGTCTTAATGTCAACTCTAGTAAAACGACTATGGTTCCGTTCACATGGAGGAGGAAGCTTAACAAACTTCTGGTCTTGTAGAGGCATGTTCGGTAAAACGTGGGGCTAAAGTCTGCAATGGTACACTGGCTGTACACGAAAGTTATAGTACAGTACTAACGCCTCGCTAGTCTAGTGGCACAAAGCAAATCTATGCTATGCTATAAGTGCGCTTAGTAAAGTCCAAAGGATTGCCTATTTGGGCATTACGGGAGCCACGTCCTCGACGCCGACGGCTGCTATGGATTGGCCACCATTCTTGGGCTTCCACCACATCAGTATCTTCAACTACATTGAACAGACAATACCACTGTCCATAAAAGCGGATAAGATCTTGCCCGTTTTCAGCTTCTCTGGAGGATACAGCGTAGATATCTCCAGCATGAAAACTACAATAGCGTACATCCGCAAACCAAATTGGGGGACCGTCCCGCTGGTTTGTCGATGCCTCGAAAACGCGTAAACGCACAAGCTTTAGAATCTGGATGTGGATGCCTGGAAGGGGCCTCCTTCACCATTTTCCAGGCCGAAATGGGCGTCAGCGAGCTGCCGTTCTTAGGTCCAGAATCGACATGTGGTAGCTATGTCAGTCTTTATTGCCGGGGAAAGGCAGTTGCTATGTTAGCTCTCAGCCAGATTGCGAACTTTTTTGATAGGGTACAACCTGACTGAGAGGGCTAAAATTGACATGAGGATACAATAGATCTTTCTGGCCGAGTTGCCTTCTTCGGGTTACACCCGCCCATGGTGGGGAAAAATGTTTTATTTTTACTTTTCTTATATTTTACACATCAAATCTTAGCTGCTTTCTCTACAAAGAGGTCGTTTAGTGCTTACCAAAAACTCTAACTTGTCAAAACGGGCCTCTATGTTCTGCATTCGTGGACATCAATAATTGTATAATTTAGTAGGTATAACTAAATCGGTTTTATATTCCTTAAATAGATAATTATGCTCTAAAATTACCTTTCACATTTCGTATGCTAGGATCGACATTTGTAGGTAAGTTATTTTTGATATAGTTGCAGCATTTATAACGAGATTATGCTGCTGTAGAATGTTAATATAAACATTAAAGTGTGGTCCAGAGTTACCCCAATAATAAAATATCGATTAATGTGGCCAAAATAATGTAAATTGTAAAAGTGGTATAAAGTTACCCAAGTCATGTAGATAACTTTAGACCACCACTTTTTTGCCTCTTAAAAATATATAAATAGACGAATTATATAAAATAATTATTGAAATATGTGTAAAATGAATTACTTTATATACTTAAAATAATTTTAAAGGTGTTAGATGTGTAGTTTCTTGAAAAAAAACTTAAAAAACTATTATTATTGGTGCAAAGTTACCCCAAATGACTGTACTATCTTCTAACTCCATTCGAGACTTATCTATGGAACATGCAAAAACTGGTTTTCTATAAATAGGTGACAAAATATACAGGATAATCTATTAAAAAAATCAAAGTTATCTATCAGCGTAAAAAACCATACATCTTTGCTAATTTAACCAACATCCTAGCTGCAATATTAACAAAATTATTTCAATTATCAAAATTTTAATTCAGTTATATAATAGTTACTTAATAAATTAACTTTTCAATATAAAAAAAAACACCCTATTTGACATTGTAAATTTTATTTCAAATTTCATTAAACAACTTATTTTTTTTTATAAATTATAAACATTCAATCTCTAGAGTAAAAAATAGTTTGCTATTGTAGAAATTCTTCTAAATATAGATCTTTCCTTAATTCATTGAGTCTGGGCAAATGGAACTCCACGATTTTCCCAAAGTAGTTATCTTGAATAAATAAACCAATGTAACGCGTTCATTTCAGACAAGGAAGCAAATAGCTACCTAACGAAATTTATTGTAAAAAAAATCTAACGCACTTACAACATGGGTAGTGAAAATACAAATATTTTAGTTCGGAAAATAATGTATAAATAAATTTATATTGTGAATATAAATTTGAAGTACCCTGTATATTCATGATCGTTCCTATTTATACGAGATAATTGCATGGCGCAATAAACACACATACACATATACTAGTTGCTAAAAATGACTTCCTTTATGATTCATCTAAGGCAGAGAAACACATCTGCAACTTGACCGATATAG
The DNA here is from genome assembly GCA_004143645.1 of Protaetia brevitarsis. NCBI lineage: Eukaryota > Metazoa > Arthropoda > Insecta > Coleoptera > Scarabaeidae > Protaetia > Protaetia brevitarsis. The sequence goes on from RXPK01000210.1 coordinate 291,431, forward strand.
CAGATACTTAAAGCTCAATGTCTCATACATTACAAGACACTGTATATACAATACGCGCCAAAAATAAATTAGCTAAATAATGTATATCTTCAATTATATTATTCTAAAGTAAATATATGTTAATATTTATGAACAAATTCTCTGTTTATAGTAGAATTACATGTCAGATACATCAACATGTTTTTATACGAATGAAAGTTGATATTCTGCAAAAATATTATATTTTTCAAGCATTACAGCAATAACTATCTCCAAGGACATTTTTCACTATACTTAGCTCGGTTACGGATTTCGAGATGAAAAAATAGAGTCATTAAATGTATGTAATGTTTTCTTCTTGATAGTAGATTAATTATTTAAACAATGCGATAACAAATATGTTATTGTGGAAGAAGTACCGTTTATGTAATATACTTAAAGATATCAAGAAAGGCAATATGTATTAATTAAGATAAGTGTTAATCAGGTATGTGTAATGATTTTATCTTTACAGCTTTTATAGGTTATAAATTTAAGAATTATATAAAGAAAAAAATGTTTGAATATAATAAAAATATAGTTAAGGTAATCTTTTCAAGCAATACCAAGATATAGTTGAGAACTGTAGGGGATTATTTTAAGGTATTTACAATAACAGATATGATGATTAAGGTTTAGATGAACAAATGTTAAACATGCAATTGGAATTGGATTTAAGAAACTAACATTATTAGGTTGTTTCAATCATTGAACGTGGTACAATACATAAATGATACCAGACATGGTATTAAAACAGAAACGCTAAAACTAATGAAAAATATAACGTCACTAAGAGAATTGAATATTTACGAAACTATAATATAAGAAAATACTTCAATAAACTTACTGAACTCTAAACATCCACCCCATTCATTATTTGGTGTTCATAGATTTATTAGGGTAAATGTATGTCTTCTGTCTTGCAATCATCTTTATTAGTTTTGTCAAATTACTCGCTAGAAGAAAGACACTTACAAATATCTCTTTAGGGTACACATGCAGATTTATTCAATCTTCGACTGCAAATGAAAATTCACAGAAATAATTGTCTCAAATAAATACGATGTAAGGCGTTCGTTACAACAAGGGAAAACAGAAATATAATTTCATGTACCACACTATGTTTATACAAATTATAATAAATTAATATTTAGCAATAACAATAGTGCACAACATAAAAATAAACTGCATTGCAGTTGATAAATAAGTTATTACAAGTTACTCAAGCAGGATTTCTCGAAAGAAAAGAATACAGAAAACTGCTTTGGTATCTATTTGGATGGAGATGGATATTTCTCAACTAAAGAATCATTGAAATAAATAAAAGCTTAGTAAATATTGATATTCTACTGCATACATATGTATTTACACAAGTAATCAGTGCGAGGATCGAATTTAGAATTCGTGTAATGTAGCTATTGTTACAGTAATACATGTGTAACGATGGCTACTCTGTCGATATACAGTAACTTTGATAACTGTTTGCATTTACAGTATGTTTGGTTTTAGTGTCGTAACATTTCATTATAAGTAAACAAATATTAGATTATATAGTACACATATTTAGAAAATACTTGAAAAATAGTTCGGTTATAAAATTGAAGGTGGAATTACATAAAATATTTGCTATTATTGCTGCTTCAATAGCTATCTTATAAATGCGGAACCGTTTATAAATGGTCCGCTATTTTTTTTTTTAATTAGATGTGGTATGAATAATATCTCCAATAGTTATCTACATTTACATAATCCTACTGTAATTGTTTTATTATAGAAAGTTCTGTTAATTTATTCAATATATATATGAGAATAAAATAACTTCACTTCTTTTCAGGAGACTTCACGGATTTAGAATTTAACGCATTAGAAAATTAACGCAACTCACACAATGACAGTAATTTTTATTCATCGCCATATCAAAACGCTTTTAAAAGATAATAATTCAATTCTAGGGGTCACTATTCCATCGTATGGTATGTTAACAGCATCAATAAAAATCGTATTGTTTACAGTTATTATCTACTGAAAGTAAAAATGTCATTTATCTCTGAAAATAAAACTAACTGTGTTCGGTTGAGTTGGGTGAATTTTATTCTACATCAAGATAAATTTCCAATGACAAGTATACAAGTTGTGGAAATTTAGGCTAGATACTGATAATATTTAGTTTACGCAGCTAATGAGTGTGTTACCACGTGATCGGCCACTTAGGAATCGTTATGTCAGTATCGATCTTAATTAGGTATTTCTAGATTTCTGGTAGCCAAGTGTCAATAATATACTTTAAATACGTTAGATATATCGGAGTTTGGAGTAGTTTTAAGTACTACTTAATACTTTTTCTATAAGTTATCAACCTGTACAAATTGGTTAAGACATTTGGGGCCAACGTAAATATAGCTATATATAATTCAGATTAAGTTGACAGTGAGAGTAATGTATTCGTTTATAAGTGTTTATAAGCAGTACACCCTCAACTAAATGTGACTGAAATTACTATTTTAAAGGCGAAAAGCAATTGCTACAGTTGTTTTGTGTTGATATTTCAACAGTTCAACGATGTTGGATTTGCACAGAAAAGAATAGCTGCAACAATTTATAATGTTTTTAACATTCGTTAACTGGTTACTTAATGGACTAAAATTATTGACTAAATCCTCAATTAACGTAATTTAGTGTATCATTTTTACTCTTTTCACAGCAGGTACATAATATAAGGAGTGCCCATTTCGTATGACATTGTAAAATTTGGGAATCACAAAGAGTTCATACACACAAACAAAATCTGTAGCTTGGGTAAGAAGGGTCAAGTTATGTTGTTATGGTTTTGGATTCTATGTCTTATGTTGCTACAAATTTGAACAAATTCTTTGCCGGCTAATTATCTTAAAACCACTATTTTTTTTATATTGGCCGTTCAAGTAACGATTCTATGTCTTATGTTGCTACAAATTTGAACAAATTCTTTGCCGGCTAATTATCTTAAAACCACTATTTTTTGATATTGGCCCTTCAAGTAACAAAAGTGTCAGTAGTAATTTAGCAACGCCATCTGTGATAGGATCGGGAGCACCATTTTCCCTGGAATGGTAACAATATTTCCAAGTAATTATACTATTTCATTTTTGAGGAAGACAATAAATAAACTGATTAGCTGAACCACAAAAATAACTAGCAATAAGCTAAGCTGGAAACATTGCTCGGAAATGTTAAAAAGTTATGAAATGCTGATTTGACAGCAAGATATTTTGGTACTAATCTGTACATTTAGCAGTACCACTTCATTTTGGCTTGCCTGTCTTTTTGAGTCCAGAGTCTCACACTCACACAGAATATGCTAAGCGTTTTCTGTCATGCCATTACACAGTCTGCAGTTGGTAACTCCAGTGTTCGTCCTGATTTTCTGTAGACGTTCTTTTAGTGTATAGTGGTCTGTTAGGAGATCTGTTACTGTGTGAAGACGATTCCTAGTGAATTGTTGTAGTTCTTCAGTCTTCTTCTTTGATCGTCCTTTAATAGAGATCCTTCCATAAATATGCTTGATTGTATTATTCCAGCGTTATTTGTGTTTATCTTTGACTCAATTCATTACCTGCTCTGGTGCTGTGTTTTTAGACACTTCTAAGGACTGTGATGAGAGACTTCTGGACTTATACCTTTTTTGTTAACTCATCAGTTTTTTTCGTTGCTTGGATTTTGTCGACTTGTAGAGGAGTGTACTCAGCTACGGGGTTGCCAAAAACAAAAATTTCTTGCAAATGTTATCGTTCCATTTTTGATTGACAAAAACTCAACTTGAACAAATTATTTCTTCTAGGTAATGTCACTGAATATATTTACTAACTATTAACTATATCCCAGAAAAATTATAGCAAAAATCATCATCGGCGTTCTCATCAAAAATGAGCCATTTCACACATGTTTACGTGAACACCTTTAGAATGACAGGATATCCATTTTAATCGCACCGTGTCGGTCGATTGTAATTTTTGCAGCCTGGTTTAATGCATCCTCTGAGTTTCTCATGGAGATTCATGTACACAAAGTAGCTCAGATGTATCTAAATACTGAATATCGCAGGATACGACCGAATCTTGCTACATTCACCAGACGAATCGGGCAGAGAGCCGTGCCAATTCCCATGAACCTCCTTCCAGACTATGCCGATACCGTTATTACGTGCATACACAGCATGCGTGTGCTGTATAGCAAACAGGTGGGTTCGTGTAGAAATTTCTTGGATCTCGCCAGTGGTACCGGCAACAGCCACATTATTAATCGGAATTCTCAAGGTTGTTAGTGTTCTGAAGAGAGAGATTTCACCTTCGCTAGGGAGAGCATCTTCTTGAAAACCGGTCGACCTTTATGCGCTGTCTGCGTGCGCCGGTGACTGCATCTCCATCCTTCTGTATTAATTCGTCGATTACACATAATTTGCACGCACGGTAGAATCTAATGAGGAAGTGGTCACCTACCTAATTTTATATAATGGGAGTTTTAAAATGGGTAGAGTGTAGTTGAGGAATTCAAGTCGTTTTCCAATGAAGATCGGGTGCTATCATCTCTGAATTACGTTCAATTACCTGTTTTTGTAGAAGTTTAACTTTTTATATTTTTATTGACTGGGTTTTATTTTTATCACCGACTCAATATTTAGTTATGTGATTCATTGCCACTTTGTTTGTTGTTGAAATTCTATTGCAGGGATTCCCGCGAGTTGAGTCAGTCTTGCAAACATCCTTTTCTACACGAGTTGTTATTCAGAAGATATTATTTATATTAAAAAAATTAGAATTATAATTCGGATTTCAGAAGAGTAAATTAAAGATACAGGCCCTTGAAATAGTAGCGCGGAATGTGAATGAATACAACAAGACTTGGTACTTGTTCTTATAGCAATTGATGTTAAAAATATGTTCAATACAAATAGCCACAGCATTACAATTCAAAGATTATGGGATAGAAAAATCTTTAAGTAGCAAATTAGCATCATATCTAGTTGCATAAGGAATAGCACGATTATGCTGAATAACAGAGACCATGATTGTGGGTGTGGGAGTACCACAAGGTTCTGTACTGGGGCCGATGTTATAGAATATAATTTATGATAGGGTGCTGGATTTCGAACTAATTTCAGATGATAAGAGCTTCAAGGAATCGTAGAGTAGAAACCACTATTTGTAAGAGGATGAAAGCCATGCTGGAAGGAGGAATCATTGAAACGTCATTGGGGAATGAAACAATGCAGGCCTTCAAAGAGAAGTGTTATCTCTCCTACTGTAGGATTTTGTTATTGACGAACTATTTGTAAACCTAAATAATGCAGACTATTATACGAAGGGATATGCAGGTGACATTGCAATAGGAGTATATGAAAAAAAAATGTAAGCATCATTTCAGGACTTATGCAGAGAGTTCTGAAATCTTAATCCTGCGAAAGTAACACTGGTCTCCTTTACGAAAAGAAGAAAGCTGGATGCCCTAAAACCACCAACTCTTCATAGCGAAACAGTATAATTCAGCCAAAATGCTACATCCCATTGGAATGGTTCTTGACTCGAAGTTAACCTGGAAGCAACATATTGAAGAGATGACAAACAAATTTAAACGTGTAATAATGTCAACCCACAGAGAAATTACAAAAATATGGGGATTGAAACCACTGGTTATATTGTGCAGATCCATATTAATAGTAGCATTTATTTTGTAATACAACCATTACAGGAATTCATCAATTCATATAGGTATTTGCACGTTACAATTATCAATAAGATAATAAATAAATAAACAAAGAAATAAATAGGAGTGTATATCACAATGCCAAAGATGAATAAAATGGTCAAAAATGGGTTAAAATCAAAGACAAATGACTAGATCAGCAGGAACTCCGCAACTGAGTAGCACTCCCTCTGCATCAAAAGTTTCTTCACTTCTCTTTTGAAGGTAATGGGTGGCAGTTGTTTTAGGTCCATTGGTAAGTGATTATATAATTTGGCACCCCAATAATCCATGGACTTCTGTGAGTAGGTTAGGCGGTGGTAGGCTGTCCTCATTTCATTCCTTCCGCGGGTGGAGTAACCGGTTGCCATTTATGACATATAATTGGGTATTGTTATGGATGTGCGTGACGATGGACAGGATATGTAAAGATGGTAAGGTAAGTGTACTTTCGGCTTAGAAGAATTTCCTACAGCTCTGATTGTATATCAAGATGCACAACACTTTAATCGACCTTTTTTGGAGTAAAAACACTTTATGCGCATCCGTCGTCATTCCCCAGAAGATAACTCGATAAGACATAATGAAAGAAAGTATGAAAAGGAGGTGGTTTTGCGGCTTCTAAAGTTGCTGTATGCTTTATTCTTTTAAGGCGTACAACTCCGATGAAAGTCTACTGATCAAGTCATCGATGTGATTATTCCATTTCAGCTTCGAATCAATCAGGATTTCCACTTGATGAAATACTGCCATCGATGGTAAAAGTAATATTTTGCGTCTTGCTGTGGTTCATTCATAATTTGTTTGCAGACAGCCATTCTTCAGCTATTACGATAGCCATTTGGGATTTTTCAGTGAGTCCATTGGGGTTTTCAGCATCTACTAAAAACGACGTATCGTCTGCATATAAGCAAATTTCAGTCCCCTCGATATTATAAGGGAGGTAGTTTATATAGACCAGGAAAAGGAGTGGTCCGAGAACGGACCCTCGAGAAACTCCATACTAGGTGCGCTCTAGACCTGATCCAGAGCCATTGCAGCACGTCAACTGTACTTTATCCCTGAGGTAAGATTGTATTAGTTTCAATGGTTTGTCCCTTATTTCGTAATACTTCAACTTTTGCAGCAAGATTGAATGGCTCACTGAATCGAAGGCTTTAGTAAGATCTAGCAATGTCATGCCGAAGCACATTTTCGGATCGAAAGCATTGTAAATGTTAGTAATCATTTGCAGTAACCCCCCTGGTTGTGGAGTGCTTTTGTCTGTACTCATGGTATTTTGGTGATAGGTAACCATTTTTCCAAGGCAAGTTATTAGTCTAAATGCAATCGCTGTCTCAAATATTTTCGTAATGTCTGACAGGACGCTTATTGGACGATAATTTTCGGATTTAGTTTTATCTCTCTCTTAAATATTGGCGATACTTTAGCCATTTTTAATACTTTAGGAAATATTCCCTGTAATACACATTTATTGAAAATATTCGATAGAGGTGTACTAAGTTCTTCCTTCAGTTGTTTCAATACGTAGGTAGATAGATCATAAATGTCTGTTGTTGGTTTTCCTTTAATGTTACTTAGAATTTTACTTATTTCCTCGGAAGTAATGGATTGGAAAAAAAGACTTGGTCGCTCCCCACAGCACATAGAAAATTTTCAGGGGAATATTTCGACTGAATAGCATCAGCAACGTACCCTCCAGTTTCGGAAAAATATTTATTTAAATTGTCAGAAGATGAGGATAAAATTAACCTATAGCTGCCAGATTTGGTGGACCAAGACTACCCAGAAGCATACTATTAATAAACTCGCAAGGATGCAGAGACTGGCTTGCTTGTGCATCACTGGAGTTGCAAAAAAGTCACCAACATCTGCTAGAGAAACCATGCTAGATCTATCCTCCTTGGATATTTATACTAAAGCACAGAATACCTTCTGAAGTACATCCTCCGATGAAACCAAAGCATGACTGGAACTAAAACTTGTGACAAAAATACTCACAACTGTGGCACTGATGACACTACATACACTTTAAAACATCACAATTTTTGCTACACTAAACGCACCCGATAACGCAACACAGAATCGTTATTTATAGCTTCAGTGTAGTTATTTAGACCAACGTTATTGCTGATGCTGATAGCTTTGCTAACGAAACGTGTGTCCAGTCTAGCGAAATTTGTTTATTATAAGTGTGCAGCGCTATAAAGTTTGTGTTTATGTATAGTAAAGCTCTATAGTAAGCTCTAATATTTATATACAGTAAGTTAAATTGAAGCCAGTATAACACAAGTTTCGACTAAAAATTCTAATGATTGATTAACGTTTAGTAAATATTTTTACGTGCCACTGCAAACCCACAGTTTGAACTGTTATTTCCATGATTGGTCATGATGTCAAATAAAAAAATTACAATTAATATCGTCTTCCACTCCCTTTCAAATTACAAACATATTGCCAACGATATTTGAAACAAAATACTTTTTTTAACAACCACTGCAGATAGAAATCTAGTTATTAGATTTAATTATATTCTAGTTTTACTTTATTGCCAAAAAAAAAATAGTTCTTTTTGATTTCTGGCAAAGAAATTTAATCTGTTAAATGACAGCAAGACATCGTAAAGGACTAATTACCTGCTATTTACCGAGTGGTTAGCTTTTTTTTTTATCTCAAGTACGAACATGGCCCGAAAATACCGGTTTTAATTACCCTGAAATTACAATTGCTTTAAATGCTTTTCGTCGGTAAGACCGGTTTGCTGTTGCCCATTGGAGTACGAGTTTATGCTTTACGTGGACAAGAATAAAGGTAAAAGAAAATGAGGTAATTGTTGTTGGTTATAAAGATCGTTAAAAAAAAATGAATTTTAATAACTTCGAACTGAGTATAAAATCATCACGTCTTTATGTAATTTTAAAAATACTGAATTCGTTGTGCGTGAATAATATCAGTATTACGTCAACATATTTTTAGGGGCTCAAATCCAATTTATTAAGCATGTCGAATATAAGGGCGTAGAAATTGATCACCTCCTTTTACCATAAAGTAGGACAATAACCGTTCATTATGTCAATCTTCTGTGGTTACATAATAGGAAAATATAAGTCGAAAGTCTATTTCATTAATTTCTCTATTGAAAAATCAATAACTGCCTTACTTCATGGATACGTATTTGTGCGTGACCGGTATCAAGATTGTACAAAAGTTTTATGTCAAAATACAAAATTGTGTCAGGAATATTGCCAACACCTAAATGAACCTTTACAGTTCTTCAAATGAACTACATTAAACAGCTCAAAGGAAATGTGCAGAGATTTTTTCTCTATATAATTAAGCATATCAAAATTGCATAATATACTATTATAAAAGAGACAATATTTATAAAGTTGTATCTATTTGATAAGCAAATGATTAAAATTCATCAATCGCAAGAAATTGAAGGATTAATTGCAAAAATCCATTTCAATTACATGTTTCTGATGTGGAAGATTAGATAAGGAACAGGATGTGAATGTTTTTAGGCCAATTTAATCGAATTGGGTTGCGTCAATTAAAAAATCGTTATTTATTAAGAGGCTCCGACGAATATACCTTTTCTAGCTCGCTAGCATTTTATCTAGGTCATACTCGAATATTTAGTCGAATAAGTACTACATAATAACATGCTTATTAACACCTTATGCAACATCAAGTTTATTTTTACATTTGAGCTATATGAATTTAATCTTACACTGATTTTTAATTATGATGATTTACTTTTGTGAGCATCAAGTATCGAGGCATTTCTATTTTTAAACTCGTAGATATTTATAAACACTTCACTTTCAGTATTCTAGCTAAGGTTAATCTAAGCAAACAGGGGTTGAGATTTGCCGGAGGAGACCTTATTACATCGTAGGCGAGAAGATTGGCACGCGATTTTCGATCTAACATCTACGTCAGCAGTTACTTATTTCGGCGTAAATGAATGCGAAATTCACTACCCACGGAAGAAGTAGGATGATGTCACGCCTCCACAGGGGATGTTTACCAAGTTCTGATGAAGTATCACCCACACTTCGGTTAGAAAAAAATCGTACACAACGTCCTTGAAATTTATTGGAGCGTTAATATCAAATTAAATCAGATTTTTGGTACTCAAAATTGTTATAGAAAGAGAATCATATACAATATAAATACATATCTAATATTGTTTAGCATCCGACGAGGTAAAGCTTTATCAAACCTTGGTTTCACCAGGAATAACCATATATCAGAAGCATTGAAGCATGCCGTCTGATTGAAGTATGTGTAGGCATAGTGAACACGTGTTTCTACAGCAAATTACACAGATGCAAGGACACTATAAAACGTGAATTAAATGAACTTGCAATTACTAATATTTGCCAACATATTCTTCGCTTTTGTACATATTCATACATGGTAATGGCACTTTAACCACAGCAATTTCTAATGTATTCTGTTGTACTTACATACAAATAAGGCTAAATTTATGAGGCAATGTTAGTTATATAAACAGTGAACTGCTTGATGTCAACTTATCTCTTATAGATCTTAACAATAGGTTGGATAAGGTTATAGTACAAAATACAGACCAAGAAGTTGATATTCAGACGATCATTCGTTTCTGAATCAAAACTGTTTATAATATGTAATCCCGATATTAGAAAATGTAAGAAGGTGGACGCAATTGAAGATCTTGCAGCAACAAGGGTGCAATTGCCCTTTAGAATAACGAAATACTGATTCGCATTCTAAGACTAATATCTTTTCTGTTGCTCTTGTAATAGAGTGTAGTTATGCTTGACAAGTAGCTCAGATGTTATGCTACAACAGCGCAATTGTATATAAAAAAATGTAATTCTAATAAAGGTTTCAGTGAAGTGGACAAATGTTTGAAAATTGCAAATTTTAGGCAATTATAATAAATTATATACATTTATAATTGTTATTCAGAAAACATTAAAAATGCTAAACCTAATTAATTAATTTCGAGATTTTCATATTTCAAATTTACTATTTGAAATATGAAAATCTCAAATCCTAAAATAATTTATAGATATGAGACAATCTTTTTTTTTGGAATTCCCACTTAAATAAGTGTTTTTGCTCTTACGTAAAATCAGTAATAATAACTTACCAAATTTTCCTCCGACTTACGTGCATGGAGGACACGTTATATGTAAATACAATCTTCACACCTATATACTTAAGAATTTGGAGACTGATGTTAACCACATATTTGATTTAGGATATTCGTTAAATTTTATTTGTGGCTCAGGAATTCCAGATCATATTACTGTTTTATGCATTATATCTTGAATGATTATTACTCAATGTTTTTATTTTATGATAAATCAACTAAAATTTCTACAAAAAAATCTTGTGTTTCTTCTTAATTTCATTAGTAGTTCATTCAGTAATTTCATTTTTTTAATCTTTTTCACCCACAATTTGCATACATAATGAGAAAATTGATTATTTTACTTCTTATTAGTGATGGAATTTTTCGAACACAAATGCTATTCGAAAACGATAAAGGAAGACTTGGAAAAGTGTTCTTTATTACAGAATTTATGTAAATTTTTAGTATTTAATATAATTTGTTTATTAAGATTGAAGTAATACAGTAATAAAATTTATTAGTTATTAATAATAATAATAATAATAATAATAATACTAGTTTAGTGTGGACCTGATAACAAAATCTGATTTTCAGACAAAAAAAACGCTTGAAACTAACAAATATTTGTTACTTCAATTTTCAAAATGAAGAACATTTGTCAATGTTTTAATTTCATAATAAATACAACCAATAGTTTAATCAATCTAATCGATTGTAATTTAAAATATGGAGATTTTGCATTTTCAAAATAAGTATTCTAAAATACAAAAAGCCAAACTTCGCTTCATTTATTTAGCAACTACTAATTGTAATAATTTTGCCAGAAGCAAGCCCTGTTTAGCAGCAATAACGATCTCCTTGACAGCAGTCATATATATTTTTACATCATTTGCGGTAAATATTGCCGAGCTTCACCGCGCAACGTCACAGCACTCTCAGAACCATTGAAATTAAAGCACCAATTAAGACAAGCGTTTAATTGTTTACTATGGAATATAAGTTTAGGTAAAAGTTTAAAATGTTAATTGCCTTACTACTTTAGAGGACTGCAATAATCAAGCAACTTTCTTAAAATGCTTTGATGTCCATGAACTAAGGCAAGGAGAGTATAGAGAACCTTTTAATCGGTTGGAGATGACTAGGAGTACCCTTACTTCCATGGTAATTAAATTATTTAACCTGCTTCCTCGTGCTATCAAGACTATACCTCATATAAAACAATTTAAGCACTTACTAAGAGCGTTGCTGCTTTAGCACTGCATTTACTCCGTTAAGGAATTAATAGATTCAGTGGCTCGTTTTAATGTGTTGTAATAATTTTTTAAATTGTAGCTAAACTAGGTTGTAAATTGACAGTGTGTCAGTTTTAATACTGACATATACAATAAAACTCTATCTATGTCTATCTACTTTAATTTTAACGTCTGATAGAGGCTCTTTGCGATTTTCTCTTTCTGTTTACAATATCTGAATCGTGGGCATGTCAGAAATCCCTGCATAGAGTGACTGGCATAAATATTGCAACATATGGGTTTTTTTTTTTATTATTGAAATATACCAATTTTTTTTTTCTGGTGAATAGGTTGTGCATGTCTAGCGACCTAGTGGTCATGTGACGTGTGTCAAAATAGATTTTGGGGTTCCTAGACACACAAAACCTATTCCCAAAAAAAAGGTTTAGTATTTTATTAATAAAAAAAAAAATATTCCATATGTTGCAATATTTATGGCGGTCACTGTATAAGTATATACTATTGGATCTAATGATTATAAATAAATATAGCTGTCCTTTTCTATGCGGAAAGTGATGCGCTATCTCGGCAGGAAATACAATAATAAATCTTTGTTACGATTTATGAAATGTAAAATATCATAGTGGAATTAACTATCATGATTCGTGATGTTTACATACATATGTATGCTAGAGCATTATATAATTCTTTTTTTTATTTGTGTTCAGTAAAAATCACGCTATGGTCACATTTTCATACATTCAACTATAATTATTAAATATTCACGTTGATAGAATTGATTATATAAAAATGTAATAGGCAATTGAGTGTAAATATACAATATTAAGTATTGGTTACTTGAAGACATAAAATTATTTTTAGTAGTATTATCAAAATCGCCAAGGATCCTTACAGAAAAAATAAAAAATGTCAAGACTATGTTGCTTAAGGTTTTGAGGATGTCATCTTATTTAAAACAAAAATAGTATCTTGGTGACTGAGAAAAAATTAACTGCATCCTTTTTTAATTTTTTTCGTAAGTATATGCAAGCAATACATTGTTTATTGAACATGTTGAACCATTTCACCTGCAATACACACAATATCATGAATGACATCTGTGCCATTACGAGTCGATCTCCGATACGAAAGCAACCAGTGTGAATATTAATGGAACTGAAACGATTCTTCTTTGTACCCGTATTGATAAACTCTTATTTGATTAGTCATAAACTCCGCTATGGGTCATTCCTCGAATGACCGCATTTCTCAGGGTTTCAATCATCATTCAGTTTGCACTTTTATCTCCCTACTTCATCCCGAAGATAACTTTCTTACACAGAAATCCGTAAGAAGGAAAAATGGTAAAGAGATATTTGAAAAAAAAAAAAGTTATTGCTCGATGCATTTCTGAATATCTAATACTTCTAAAAATAACCAACACCCACTACCACGAAACTGTACATGCGACGTCCCATACGGGAACGTGTATCAACTTCCGTTTGAACCAACAACGCCTCGAACAGGAAATGAATCCGTAAACACTTGTTATAGTCCTCGTCGTCGGTATACAGGCAAAAAGCCTTAGATAAAGTAAAATCGCTAGGAGGTTTCGGTTTTTCGGCATTAATCCATATTTATGAAGCTGAAAGGTGTACAGCAGTTGATATTGGGTTAGCGATAAGTCTGCTGAGGAAAGCTCTGATTGTCTAGTGTAGTATACGAAGTATAACAGAACGGAAATTATAGAGTTGAACGAACCCCAGTTAGTCGAATCTTTCGTTGCTTGTATTACTTATGTAAGTATGTGCTGTCTTCAAATGGTTATTGAATTAATCTACGTGGTACGGTCAAGGAGATTGCTGTAAAGGTACTGGAGTTAGAGATGGGCAATTCAACTCTTTTTCAAGTTTGGTGCGATACAACTCTTTCTCAAATCAAGATTTCTATGGGGAGATTCCTACACTGAGAAAAGAGATTGCATTAAATGAAAAGTTTTACAACTTTTGGTTTTTATCATGTTTAACGAAAAGCATAGCTTTCCTCAGAAAAGTGTTTATTTTAATTGAAAGTAGCATGCTGTTTTGCCGGAAGGCTATTTTCTTTTGTAGAAAAGTACATGCTTTTCGATGAAAAGTAACCGTAATTCAATGGAATGCACCTTAGTTTTCATTAATATTTTATAATGTCTTTATAACTTCTGTTTAAATAAGACGATACAGACTACATATTATATTGTTATTATTATGTACATATTTAACAACATATTTTAGTTTCTTTTAAGTATTATTCAATTATAAACAGTATTTTAAATAAAAAAGCCGGACGTTTTGTTTATTTGCGTAGACACGCATGTATAACATTGATTTGAAACTTTTGCCTTTTAACGGAAAATGCAAGCACCTGTATTCAAGCTGAGTGCTTTTTTACGCGGAAGTATTTTAGTTTTGTTCGTGTTCCCACGTGCATAAGTCTCAGATGCACAAACAATAGTGAACAAAAGTGAGTATTTTTCGCGCGAGGTTAAAGAAATTTCAGAGATAATGTTTTCAGTTAATGCTGATTTACTTATAAGCCAAGGAACTTTACAGTAGTATATAGTGTTTGAAGGTTTTAAAACTGTTATACACGGGAAAACGATGTTGTTGTTTTTAACCATTTTTCCTGTATTTAGTTACTGTTACTAAATTATTACTTGATTTAGGAATATTAAAAATATTCCTGTATTCAATCAAACAAATAATTTGGTTAGTAGATTTATTTGAAGCTAGCGCTGTATTTATAAATTTAACCAAATATTTACATGGGGATAAAAAGCCGTTTTCTCCTCTACTCGTGTGTAGTAGAGAAATTGTCGTATAGATAGGGTATCTCCTATTTCATTCCAATAACAGGTAATATTTCGCACAAAATAGGCTGGAAACTACGATCGTAACATACTTGTCTAGTATATTTACCAGAACAACATCTGATAGCGACTTTTTGTTAAACAGACTAACTAACCCTACCTTTAAATGTTTGTAGCTGGCTCTGAATGGGATTAATGTCAGATTCATGTATTATTCTTTGAATAACCATACAAGACTGTCGCTGTTCGAATAGTCATTTCTATTAATATTGCGTTGTACAAAAATGTAATTACGATGATATACATAAACATTTATGGTTAGTCAATGAATTTGGCATTAATCCCATTCAGAGCTAGCTACAAACATTTAAAGATAGGGCCACTTAATCTGTTTAACAAAAGTCGCTCAAAATCTATTAAAGATAGGTATAGGGAGTGCTGATATAAAGTGATAGGGGATGATATTAACTTCCTAATTTCGAATTAAAATACAGGGTGTTCTATTTAAAAAAAAATGAGTTTTCTGTATTTGAAACTATGTGACTTTGTACCTCAGTTTTGAACACCCAGTATGTTAGAATGTAAAGTATGTGTACCCTTTCTTAGGGTTATATCTACATTCATAACATAGCAAATTTGGTGTCTCTACTTGCAGTATTAACCGAGATATTAATTTCTCAATGATGCAATGATTATGACTAAAAAAAAAGTACTAAAAACTTAACAAACTCAAAAACGGCAACATGCAGCTGTAGGAATAGCTAATGAAAACTGACGTATTTATGGTCGTAGAATCCAAAAATGAACAAAAAATTCAAAATCATTCTATTTAAAATAACAAAGTTGACGTCCATTTCCGGTTAACCGAAAGAGATATTTTGGTTAAAGTATTTCATATTTATAGTTCCAATGGAACAGATAATTGTGCCAAAATCTCAAATATAAGTAAATAATAGAACATCATAAACTTTTAATGAACCACTTACGTGGAATACCTTGTATATAAGCTAATGCGTGATATGCAATTATCGCCGAGGGACGCTGAAGAGCTTTAAAAAAGCGAAACGCGACGTGTCTCTCCATTGCGATAATTCTGTGGCTTGATGCAAGAAGGGCCAATATCATGTTTTTCTGGTTTTGGGTTCTATGTCTTATGTTGCTACAAATTTGGACAAATTCTTTGCCAGCTAATTAATTGAAAACCAGTGATTTTGACATTGGCCCTGCTTGCCCCAAGGCACGAGATTTTGAGTATAATTTTTCTGGATTGTTTGTATTTATATTGCACTTTTTGCAGCCAGAAAATCTTCAAATATATTTTTCTCAAAATAATGTAATACGAGTACAACAAAGCTTAATCTTAATGAACGATTAAATATCAAACTAAAATAAATATTTTTAAAGGTTGCATAGATGACAGTTTATTATCGTCACTAAATCGTGCCATACAAACAATTATTAAACAAATGCAAATAAAATTCTGTCATAATTTGTTTATTTTGCGATAACATAAAAGCAAGTTAAGTTATATATTTATCAAGTGAATATCTTATTCTTAACACAATCTACCTGCATGTATATATATTTTTTTAATTTAAATATCAGTAAGTATATTATCCGCTATTCGTGTTACAGGAATTTTAATTTAAATTAAACACGTAAGGGTCATCAAAAGGACGATCGCGTGAATAAGTTATAAAATGGTCTCACTCTCCCTAAAACGAGCTCATTGGCTTTAACACTAAAAATATTTAATTTTAGATATAAACACACACAGCACAATATTTACTCGAAATATGTAGACAATGTCAAAAGTACGCCCTTTCTGTTTGTACACAAAACCAAAAATAGCGTTAATCTGTTCAGCAATTTCCATCGCAAACAAGGGGTTAGACTTTTATAATTTAAATAAGAAGTTTCTTAGATAATATAACAATTCAAATGCAAAATGAGAGTTGTTCATTCTATGCTTAATTTATTGTATCTACTATCCATATCCAGTTCTCTGTTGAAACAATTTATTTTAATTTAGTCTTTCACATTTTTTTTTGATGTCATAAAAGCCTGAAGATGGCCAGTTTCGGCCGAAACATGTAGCTTTTATAGATGTTAATAGATTAAAAATGAGATGAACAACTCTTATCTTGCATTTCAATATATTATTTACCCATTCAAGTAGAAAATCCATCCAAATTAACAATAGAAAGTCGACTATGGCTACAAGAAGAAATTGATAAAACTGAAATTATAAACTGTGTTCGATTACATCACTGATCCACAAGTTGATCGAAATTGTATCATTCGCCAACGTATATAACAACTTTCTATAAGTGCTTAAACGCTTTCTTAAAGTCATGGTGATTAGTTCTAAAAAAATGGAAACAAAAAACTGTTAATTATATATACTTCGGGTTTCGGTTTATTTATGATAATTACAAACCACAATAAATGGTGCAAAAACAGTTAAAGATATCGTGATGTCCCTGCAATAACTGACTAATTGATACGTTAATTCTTCGAAAATTTTGTACACAAATGTCGAGACAGATTTCTTCTTTTAAGTAATCAATTTTTATTTACTCGTAAATTATCTTTCGCAGTTTACAGACTTTACTACAAAAACATATCGTAATTTAAAATTACTGGGTGTGGTTAAAATGCAACAATAAATGAGGGAAATTTACTTAATGCCAAAGAAAATATTAATTTCAAGTAATTTTACCGATTTATACTGATAGTACAAATGGAATATGAAGAATATTGTTAATTAATAGAAGTGATATGAAATTAGAATTTATATTTTTATATTAATTGCTTTTCTTTTCTAGCAATCATACAGTGTCATATTATGTAAATGATACCTTCTTCGTTAGTTCAACGGTTTGCAATTAATTGCAATTAAGTAATAACAAGATTCATTAGTGATATAAATTTAGTTTTCATTAATATAACAAATCATTGTACAATTATCCATGGATAATATTTGTTATGGTAACTATATTTTCACAGGTTCAATAAATAATATGAGTATGAACGAATTTATATTATTATTTTTACATAAAATTATTCACAATATGAACGCAACAAAGTATTAAATGATACCTCCTTCGTTAGTTCAATGTTTGCAATTATTGCAAGAACGGACAGATAGCATACCTTAATGAAAGGTGTACGGCAGTGATTGAATTATCGACTTGCGCCGTAGTCGCTGATTGAGTGCGAGTTTGGGGTGTGGCCCTTAGAGGGCGTGCATCTAAACTCGTGATCTCTTAGGGGGAAATCGAGAATAATACTTGAGACATTTTTATTCCCTATGAGTGTCTGCCATAGTGGCACTCTTAGGATTAATTATTTAAGCATTTTTTTTTATGTTTTTCGGTAATCACCAATCTTTTAATATCACTTTTACTGCAAACCAATTCAATAAAGTTGCAATGCTTACTCAACAGTGAATTGAGTGAATAAAATACGTTTCTTGCATCAATGAATTAAGTTCATTATTTTTATTATTTTTCGGGATTATGAATGATGCACATTAAGTCAACCACTTGCTCTTATTTTTGGGGTAATTTTACTCCATTTTTTTTTAGAGTGCATGACTTCCTACTTCATTTTTCTTTGCTTATATTATGTCACTAGACATAATATAAAGCAACAGTCTCTAAAGTAAGAGTTTAATACAAGCTCTTAACAATAACTAAATAAATACCAGCTGTTCAAAAACCGAATTTATTTAAAAACTTCCTCCTTAATAATAAATAGGAAGCCAGAGCACTTAATTAATAGAAAGCTTGAATCCATTCGTTTTATACAGCTCCCCATATGAATTAAGGTTAGAATACTGATCAATTGTTCTTATAACCATGTCAGTTGAATGGGAAGATAACTTCGAAATTCCTGCCACGAACATTTAAGATTCAAAGCAAGGCATTCTGCGACATCAACCAGTTACTTTGCTTGCTTTCCCATAAACCGTAGTCGGTCGAAACGTGACCGGGCAAACGCTGGTGCTTTTGTCTCGAGGTATAGTTATATGAACATTATATACGGGCATTATGCATGTCGTTATCCGATTATCATTGTTTGAACTTTGGAAATGTTAAGTATCCACCACCGATCTAGTGTTGCGCTTTTGCGGTTTGTTTGAAATTGGAACGATATTAACTTACTTTAAAGTAATCTACACCACAAGTGTTGTTATTCGAAATATGTTATTGTTGTCAAAAGTGAATCATTCATACAATTTATTTGTTGACATTAACGGTAAAATCTCACACCGTCACGTGTTCTGAAACTAAATTCACCAATCTAACTATGAAGAACACGTGGAATCCGGTGAAGAAAATTGTTATTCAGCCAGCACGCTTGTTTGTCGTTTTCTTGTAATTGAACAAGGTTTCACGTCCTCTTCGCTGAAGACAGAGAAAGAAGGAGAGAATACCAGAACCATTCGTAAAAGACGTGTACAATGCGAACCAAAAAAAAAAGAGATAAACAGTGAATTTCGAAGAAGAAGTGGAAGGCAAGTTCGAATTGTTGACGTCTTATTGAAAGCGATAAATTGGGAATCGTTTGTGGTTTACTGATTAACTATGTACTTGCACAGACTAAGGTTAGAAAGTGTGTTTAGTTTTGGTAGAAATGGAATGAACTGATTTGTTATCTATGAAAACGATGAATTAAAATCATAGAAATAATCAAAACATCGAACTAATTTCTGATAATTAAAATTTCTGTCAAAATGGACTTTGACAAAATAATAAGGCACGTGTTGTTGTACAGTCAAAATTTGACATTTACTAAATGATTGATATATGATTGATACAGTAAAGGAAGTAAGTCAACACACAAATATAAATTTTCTAGTTTTGTCAAAAATTAAACTTCTAACGAAAAACAATTGGCATAATTTTGATTTTTACCATAATTTTTGCTTAACAAACACATTTTTCTATTCTAGTGTAGTTTCATTTTCTAAAAAAAAATTCAGATACAGTATTATCGGCTTGTTGATCATAGTAGGCACATCAAACGCCATTATGTTCCATTTAGTTTATTGAATTCCGTTTTGCTAAGCAATTACACTGAAAAATGCCATCTCGAAAAGAGATTTCGATTGATATCAAGACGTTAATATTATTAATAAACACAGAAATGAAAAAAAAGGTAACCGAATATATCACGAGTGTATGTGGGATTTGTCGCTCCAGAGAATATGCAATAAAAAGTTCGGCTCTTCTTGAATCCTTTCTAAAATACTATTGCAAAACATTCTTCTGCGCACATTATGGTTCACATACAAAGGCTGCATTTTTCTTGCATGGACGCAAAAGATTCTGAGATAGTGCTGAGTGCACTGTTGTTTTGCTAAGAATATTCAGTTCTCGGGTTATTTGTCTTGTGCTGGACGTCGGATCTGCATAAACTGCATCCAATATTTGTTCTTCTAATTGAACTGTTTGACGCTCTTCAGGTCTACCGCTGTTATAATAATTGCGTATAAAGGTGTCAGTTTCTCGAAGTCGCTGATCCAATCTACGGAACGTGTTGGTGGATGGGTGTGGCCGTTGTGGGTACTCTATTTGATATTCTTCTTTTGCCAAGTTTGCATTTCTGTTGCAAAATCCGAATACTATATACATGTCAGCGTATTCTCCAAAGGTGTTCAGTATTAGGAACAGCACAATACATATGTTATGTTATTTCAACAACCAAATGTCATATGAAAAACGTCAAATATTGATAACTAGTTTTTACCTTGAAACAAGCAACCTTACTGTACCATGTTGTGCCATACGTACTTTAATTTAAAAAATGCCAATGAAGAAATGTTAAAAATGCAAAGTATTGGTATTAATTGATCAGTTGCGTCAATGCATTTTAAACAATTCCATTTCTAAATCTCACCACAATGGTATTACATAGGTAAATTTAACGAATTTTGCTAAATTTTATTCGTACACCTTAAGCTTTGATAGTCTCGTGTGAATTAAGAAAGGACCGTGTAAGTTTCTTGAATTAAAATTATCGCCTCAGAATTGAACAAAGAATCGCTCTACCTAGCGCTTATTCACCCTTTCCTGGCCACCGTGTATAAAAATATTTCGGAAGAAGATTTGAAGCCATCTGTGGAATGTTTAAGTCTTGGTAATCGTTGGATATTCGAACAACATAACGATTCTAAACTGCACGCTGCACAGATTGTGAAATAGTGGTTACACAAGAGGCGTTCTTTCCGTGAGCTAGGTTACCAAGACGGTAATGGTTCCTTAATACAGTTCTTTTCATGAATTTGATTAAACTCCTCACCTGCTCACGCGCTGTATTTTTAAAGACTCCTAGAACAGGTACTTGATCTACATGTGAAGTCGATGATCCCCTTCTTGCTAACTCATCGGCTTCTTTCGTTTGCTTCGATTGCCGAGGTACCACAGTAAACTAACTTTATGCGGTCTGTCAAGCTATTCAGTTCTCGAATACATTTCCAAACAAATCTTATTGTATCCTACGGTCCCTCGGTATCGCTTGGCTGTGTTTCAATAGTGATTACTGTTGCTCAATGCGATACTGCGCATGCTTCTTCTGTTTAAACCGTAGCATATTTTCTTAGTAGAAGGGTTTGTCACCTCATTGTAGATTTCGGTTCTAATCCATTCTCGGACTTTGATACTTCTTGGCTCTGCAGTTGGATTAATTCCACCTTATCCGATCAGTAATTTCCACCCAGAACTTTCTGTTGAATAGATATGTCGCAATCATGTGGTCTGTTCTTATTCCAAAAAAGTTGGTTCCACATGACGATATTAATCTGTACCTATCCTGCATAGCTGTCACTAGTTCTTGCAATATGAGATGCTCCATTCTTGCCTCTTCTGTTATGACCTAAAGGGGAGGTAAGCATTTTTCCTTACTTTATACCAAATAAATTAGTATTTGGGTAATTTATTGTACCAGCTCTAATATAAAAAAGCAAAAGTAATCATGTACAAAAGCCTTGTAACCCAAAAAAGATTTAACCGGATGTTCTTTCATCAGCCCAATGCATCTAAATATAAAGCCGATAATGATAGACGGCTAGCCATCGCTTATATATTTTTGCTCCGCTTTCAAAACACGATTTCTGCGAAATTCCTAATAAAAAACGAAAATAAAAAACACGAGAACAATATGCTGTAACTATATAGCAGCATTCTAAGCGCTCGCTGTTCCATCATTTTGCTAACATCGTCTAATAGTAATAATAATAATAATAAAAAACACTAACCAGCTCGCGGGGAATATCGCCGATCGGCCAATCGGAAACGTCCAAGTGTACTCGATTTTCGCACAGGACTTAGGTTGCTTTCGTCACCCCCCACCACCGGCACTCGTTCTCAAACCGTGCAAGCCCGAATTGTTCGCATTACTAAAACTGTAGTGCGAACCGACATCATTAGAAAAAGTACCGTTCGGATGTTACATCACTGTTTAAAACGCGGTCCGGTATGTGATTTTGTTGGAAGGTCAAAATGCTGCACGGCTTGTACAGGTTGTCTCATTGAAGGCTGGTTCTTTGATCGCAGATTTAATTTTTATTTTAGAAAAAAAAATCGTGTCTTCAAAAAATTTATAGAACTTAGTGCTGCATAATCTGAAAATGTTTCTGACTATACAAGATGCTCAAAAAGTAGGAATACGCAAACTTACTCCGTTATTTTAAACGACACGCCCTCTATATTATTGAATGTTTTCAATTTTACGAAGAAAAATAACATGACTTTATATAAACTGCTTTATATCTATGTGCAATAACAACATATTTGTTATTTTCGCTTTTAAACAAAATGGCTCCCCTGCAAGCTTTCGGTTAAGGCATTTATATATGCATTTGTTTTGGATATTCATACCTTAAACACTATACATGCTGGGTGGTGCAAAAATAATGCCATAATTTGAACTGGCTGCCATTTTGTTACAAATGAAAAAAAGGCTCTGTTTTCATAAAAAAATTACTTGAAAGTGTAAAATTGATGACATTAATTAGAAAAAATTATATGGCTCAAATGGCCACCTCACGGGTTGATGCATAATTGCCCTCGTTTTACGGCATTTTGAATTGTTGCTCGCAAACCATCTGGCTCCAAATTAGCGATTTCTGCTTCAATGTTAGCATTCAAGGCTTGCAAGGTTCGTGGTTTGTTGTGGTAAACGTGAGATTTTAAGAAGCCCTAAAGGAAAAAGTCTGGTGCTGTTAGATCTGGCGATCTGGACGGCCAGTTCAAATCCCCAAAACGGGAAATCACTCGACCTGGAAATTGGTGTCTCAAAATCTCCATAGTTGCCCGAGATGTGTGAGCGGTTGCTTCGTCCTGTTGAAACCAACAATGATCGACACGCAATGCAGCAACTTGCGGCAAAAAAACTCGTTTAGCATCTGTCTGTAGCGCTCACCATTTACGATTACGATGGTGCTATCGACGTCTTCAAAAAAATAAGGGCCAATGACTGTTTCACTGCAAATGCCGCACCAAACAGTCACTTTGAGAGGATGCAATGGCTCTTCTTGCATTTTATGTGGATTCTCTGTGCCCCAGAAACGCAAATTTTGTTTGTTAACATAACCACTTAAGTGGAAATGGGCTTAGTCGCTCATTATGATTTTTGATACGAAATCATCCTCTTCTTGCAAGTTCAACAGAATATGGCAGTAAGTTAAGCTTGCCCGAGGGTCAGCAAGCTGCAATTCGTGAACAGTTTGCACTTTGTAGGGGAAACATTTTCAAATCTTTCACCACAATTCGTTGCAACGAACGTCTGCTGATGCCTAATTGTGTAAATCGTCTTCTCGTTGATGTTTGCGGATTCTCTCTGACGTCGTCGGCAATAGCAGCGATGTTCTCGTTCAAACGAGCACTACGAGGCCAGCCACTTCTTGCGACATCTCTAATGGACCCAGTTTGCACGAGGCGCTCGGCCAAACGCTTAATTGTTCGAGCACATGAAATACAACGACCAGGAAAACGACGGCGAAATTCACGCTGCGTTAAAACAACAGACTTAAAATTTGTCAAATAAGCAGTAACAATAATTCCACGTTCTTGAAGTGTGTATCGCTCCATGGCTTATTGACAACTAATTCTCTATATATCTACATCATAAATGTCAAAGCACAGTGACATTTGGCGCCATCTGCAAAAATTGCGGCCAATTCGAATTATGACATTACTTTTGCGCCACCTTGTACATACTTATTTTGACACAACAATGAAACTAAAATCGATATAATTATATACAGGTATTCACTATAGTCCTGCACATTCGCTTAACTTTAACTGAAGGTAACTTGATTTCTTAAATAGCACCCTATAGCTTTAATTATGCTAAATTAACATTTCCACAAAACTTTTTTTAATTTATACTAAACATTTATGATACCTCATATAGAATGCTGTAAATAATTAATGATTTTAGATAGATCCAACGAATTTTCCAATAATTTTCGTGCGGGCTTTAGTGTATAAACGTCATATAATTGAATAAAACTTCAAATTAGTAATATGTGATATCTGAAGTCACGAAGATTAGTGCAAATTTAAGTTAATGTAAAAAGTGTTCAATATCCAATCTGTTTTTATAAAATGTTCTTCTGCAGCATATTTCGATCATAAAAGAATCATCTTCAGCTGAAAATTGTCAAAATGGTTAGTTAAATATAAAAACGATGTGTCAATAACATATGTATAAGCATGCGTTAAATGAGAATGTATTAAAAAAACAATAAATAATAAAATACATTATTCTGTTGTTAATTTTCTATCGGTTAACAATATACAGAGTGTATCAAATAAAAAAGTAAATTTTGCTTGAGTGTTAATTACACGACATATAAAGCACAAACCCACCGAAACCGGATTTCATCGTTAAAGAATAAAAAAAAGTAAAATTTAGAGCCAAAAATTCTTTAGTCCGGGCCTGATGCAAGGAAACGTCATGTTAAGCACCCGCTAAACGTGGTATTATGTATAAATACATAAAGGCCAATCGGCCAGTGTGCCCTTGTAAAAATAGCAAAACTGAGGCATTTTAAATTTCTTTTTATAAAATAAACATTCCTTTTTTGTTAAGAGCATTCTACGTAAGTCTACAAAGCGTTATTTTTAATATTCTGATAAGACGTTCCAGTTTCACCGGATATGCGACTTCAGTAGTTACAAAAAACGTAAATATTTTTCTTTTGCTTTGTCGAATCGAGAGTTAGTTGTTAATAAACGGTACCACATGAATTTGAGTTATTGAGTATAAATGTAGATACAAAAAATTTGCAAACACGCCTTTTTACTATCTATACATTCCCGCGCTTTTGCCGATGCATCAAGCTTCGATTTTCTTTATATGAAATCATGATGGTCCTGAAAAGGATCGTTTTTTCGAGACGGGAAGAATTTAAATAAAATGTTCGAAGTGGCTTGCACTCCAAGCGTCGATCCACACAAAACTAACAGCGGTAATGGCTGAACGATAGTGGTATGTGAGGGTATACTCGGGACAGCATTTAGGTTGAGCACAGGTGCGGCTCTAGCCCACGGCATTTATAAAATATTTTTTTCTCTCGTTAATGCTTACAGATAGACCATAGACATTAAGACTTTTTGACTGTATATAATTACAGCTGCTACATATTATTATATTTACCTCTGTATCTGATACACCCTGTATATAATTTTAATGTATTTGTTATTGTCTTCTATTTATTTTTTTATTTAATAAATTCTCATTTAGTGCATATTTATCTATATGTTATTGATACATCGTTTTTATATTTAGTTTGACATTTGACATTGAATTTTGACCATGTTCACTTGAAGATGTTTCCTTCGTGATCGAAACATGTTGTGGAAGAAAATTTAATAAAACCAGATTGGACATTGAACTTAGTAAATAAGTGCTAATATCAGATGATAAAATATAAAACTAATGACAGGTTTTTGAAGAAAAAATGAAATTTAATTAGAATTAGCAGGAATAATATCTATTTTTAATAGGCCATGCCATGCCAATTATTTCACTAAAATAAAACATAATAGTTAAACGTCAAAACCGTCAGCAATTTTCAATGTAATACCTTGTTCTTCTTACATCTCAGTCATTGTTTATTTATTTTCTTATTTATTTATTTAATTACTTAAATAATGTATATTTTATTCATAAACCGTTAAAATGAAAAATAAACATTAATATAAAAAACAAATGAACATTAAACCACAACAAAATACATCCTTAATTAAAAGTATCTACACGTAAAGATCATCCTTACTAAAAATTCGCATTTAATTTGAGAAAGATACATAGCTATGTATTACAATAATTTAGAGCTTTAAAAGGACTCCAAAAAGTTTTAAGAGATGGAAAATTACTTTGCAATTTTTTTCACGGGCATTTTCGTATTCTAATTTTTGCATTGTAATTTCAAACATTGATTGTATCACCACCCCTAAGTATCATATATAGAGTATTTACAACCTATTTTCTCCCGCAAACAAAACTAAAAATTTCCCATCAAAGTTCTGCAAAAGAATTTATTGCTACATTCAAGGTCCCTATTTTTCCAACTGCACTAATACTTACAATTATTAGTTTATGTAACACACATCTCGTAATCCAGACGTCATCGCTTCAAACAGATGTAAAACATCTCTTCTTTGTATACAAACATAAAATGAGTTCTATATAACTGGGATCAATTGCGTTGCCTTGCAGTCGGTTCGTTTGTATTGTAAGTATGTATGTATAAACATGATTCTGGTAGATTTTTTGTTGACGTTCTTAACGAGCCAACAGTCGTGATTCCGTGTCACAGTTCTGCGATCTATTTTTAGCCACGCAAGTTGAAGCAAAATGGGCATGACACAATAATACAATGGTAAAATTCACTTTATAATTGATGCAAATTGTTACGAATACCATAATAGACGCAACTGTAAGATATTCTACGATGTTAATAAAGAGAAACATCATAGATACTTACAGGATGTTAAAGGTACCTTGAAAAGAGATAATGTGGCTTTAAATATGGAGATAAGTCTTCATGAACATGGGTGAACAAATGCTCAGTTTCGGACAGATACACTTATATCTTTCACCGCTAAGAAATTTTTTATTGACTGAGGTTCTATCAAATAAACAACTTAATTAGCACTCATTGATAACATTGGCAAACATTTTTTTTTAAATAACTGTTGTAGAAATGGGTATTATATTATATATAAAGTTCTTATAGTCTTTAAAAGTAAAGTAAAGTAAACTTTATTTCCACAGACTACAAAAACAGAAGTATAGGAAACGTCACAGAATGATGATACATGGCAACTAATGATAAAAGAAAAAAAAAAAATAAAGTGAAAGAAAACCGATTAACTGAAGGAACAGCCAAAAACCAAATCTTCCATTGCATCTTTTGAGTTATAATATAAATTTTTGATAATATTCCTGTACGATTTTGGGACTTAAAAAATATATATAAAAACCATACAGGTATTTTACTTCAAGATTTTTTCATGTAGTCTGGAATACTCACAAGTAAAATTTCTGAAGTAGTGATATTTTTCATAGAAGATTTACTTGTTTAAAAGTAAAATTACAAAGAAAAGTTCAGTGTATTTCAGATTTTTTACCTAACAAAAAAAGCCTTATTGTTAGTATTAATAATTGTAAAAATCCTGGAGTTTAAGGCTTTAAAAATAACCTTATTAGCATGATACAAGAAAATAAGGTACGCTCTTGCGCATCTAGGTGTGACGTATTTGAGGGCCAAATAGTACTACCAATCTAATAATTTAATAGGTATCACCAATGTAAAGAAAATTAACTCCCATTTTTTTTTAAATCTATCCTATTAAAATCAATAAAACTTGTTTTTTTTGCCATTTCCTTCAATCAAACTTGCATTGAAACAAAATTTTAGAGAATTCACAATTTTTAAATGTAATTTTCAATTGAATGCAAAATTGTTATTGCTTTGTGATGAGTAATTCTGTTGATGTAAAGTATTTTTTGCCTTTAGTATAAAATTTCATGTTTGCTTATTTTATGAAGTAAATAAAGCATTAATAATTACACGCTTTACTTTAACTGAACATGAATGTTCTACACTTCTTTAGCTCTTACCTTCATACTTGTTTGTACTTACACGTACTAAAATTTCACTAATTGTAAGTGGTCATATTTTTTTTTTAATGGCATATGAAATATCTATTAGTCTGGTACAAACATTAATGCAGACAGTTTTATTTTTCTTTTTTTACAAATTCATTTATCAATTCTTTTTATTCTACTTCCTCAAACGAATGAAAGTCACTCAAGAATTTCCACTACAACGTTTATAAACAGTTTATCCACACAAAACCTAAAACGAACTTATAACACCTAACTAAAATCACTATATACACGTAAATCGAAACTACTACAAGCACAAGCTGACACAAAACATTAAATAAAAACTAAATAAAGGGTTCTAATCGATTTGAAAATAAACTGAAACTTGTTTAAATAAGTATAGTAATGTGGTAAATACATCAACAACAATGGCGACAGCCGAATGATGACGTATCTGAGGGCCATGCGCGAAAAAGACGAATTTTGGTTTTCAGATGAGCATACCTTATTTTCTTACATGCTTATTAGAACATCTAAATTGTTTTCATTGAAACAATTCCTCAAGTGTCAAGATTCAATATTTCAAGTTTTAAACGAATTTAATAAATCAATCATAAAAAAACTACTTATTTCTTTATCATTATAAAACAGGGGCGGTACTACATATTTTCACTCGTTCAATATTCATTCTAATAAATAGGGAATCTGGCATAATTAACCTGCTAACTAAATTTTAAACGAAATTTAATTGGCACTTATATAACATATACTGGTAATTACTGTCCGACTATTATTATATTGCGGAGATAAATCGCTTTCAATTAGCCGCAGTTAGAATGCGATGTAGAAAGTGTCTGGCCGAGTATTGCAATCGGATTTGGTTTTGAAAAGGGAACTTTCTCCGTTGTATGGGAGATATTTTTCTTTGTATCTATGTAGAAAACGCACCGGTTTGAATGATAGGTATGCAATTTGTAATAATGATTGTTTGCCTAACGAACGCAAAGGATTGCAAGTTCTTATTTTAAGATTGTCCTTGTGTGTGCTGTTGTTTAGTTTTGAAATGTTTGTTTTGGAACAGAAATTGCATTGCGCATACAATAAAGTGATTTCGAAACTGCAAGTCAACGATAATGGTTTAATATTTAATTTTTAAAAAGAAAATATACAAGACATAGAAGAATCTGATTTAAATTAAAGACCTGGAAAGATAAAAAAATATGTCAATAAAAGAAGAAAAATAGGATTTTTTTTTGTTACCTCTAAATATTTCATAACCATTATTTTTGTATAAAAAAATATTCTGAAAAACAAATTTGACATTTTTTTTGATTCTGTAATTATATACACTGAGAGAAAAAGATGTGTTAAATTAACAAAAAATAAAATTCAAATAATTATTTTTTGCTTAAACACAATCAAACAAAAATGTTTGTTAATGTAAGAAAATGTAAATGTTAAAATAATTATGTGGATTTCACAATGTTTCTAGCATTGTTTTAACAATCAAAGTAATTTTATTTTAATCCTCCAGAATTATTAAGGGCAATAATTGTCCTGGATAAAATAAGCAGTTATTTCAAATCTGCCAAAAAAATTGATTAAAATAAAAAGCAGTTAAAGTTAAGTTAAATAAAGATTTTGAGTTAAAATAAACAAATGTTATCTGTTATCTGTCAAAGTAACTATTTTTGGTGTGTTGTTCTTCAGTTAATAATATTGTTACAGCAAGCTATACGGGCATTTTTCAATTCGCTTTGCAAGTTCAGGTATTGTACATTTATCACCTCACCTTCATGATATAAAATGTAAAATATCTCTAAGACGAAATTTTATAACCCTAAAAAATAGCAGTTTTAATGTTCACAGCTGCTATTAGATATTAAATACACAAGCTTAATATTTTAAAACCCTGACTGGTGTGGTTTTTATGACCAATTTACATCGTTACTGGTGTGAAATAAAAGAAACACCATCTTCACACACTGTATAGAAATGAGAAAATCCGTCCCGATTACATTCGCTAGTTATATTACAATTACATTCGCACTCGTGGTGTGTATCTTGTACATACGAGACTTTAAGTTTAAGAATACGAGCTTGGTTTTGTGATTCCCGTTGTATATACTTATAGAACTAAGTTTACTTTGTTTTAATTGCACACACGTACAATATATTGTACTTTGGAACCTGTGCCAGCATTGTTTTACCGCTCATTCATGCTACCTACCATCTATAAAAACATGATCTATATGTTACTGATAATTTATCGATAGAACACCCACGAAAGAAATTAAAAACTGTATCAACATGAAGATACGAGATTAAAGGTTATATATGTTTCGTTGATAGGTAGAAATATGTTTTTTTTTTAATATTTGAGAAATTTTATTTAATATCTTCCACAAAAATTTCCTCTATAATTATCTATATAATCTACAGAATGAGTCTAGTTAAAGAATTTCTAAATCTTGTTCACTTAAAAATGTTTACCTTATTTTTGTTTGTTTTCCTTTTTAATAAAATAACATAAATAAAAGTAAATAAATAATCATAAATTATAACTCTTAATAAAGCAAATATTTTTCAATAAATATAAAATTTGAAATTCCACAACAATATGTAATAAACCAACCTAAAAAAACGTAATTTCTAAGTAATAATGTGTATATTTTCCCAGATCAGTTTGAAACTTATATTTCCGAAATGTATTAAAATTACAATGTAAAGATTATTTTTGTTTTTGTGTTTTATATTATATTTATTTTAGTTGGCGTATTTGACATAGGTGCCATAAACGAAGTGGAGTGGAAACTCTGTAATCCGGACTCTAAGTCCGTTCTATATATGTACATATTCCCTAAAACCATCGAAGGCGGTAGAATTAATAACGGATCACAGTAATTTTATTTTTTTTTAATCATATTTATGTAGAATTGGGAGGGTTAATGATTCGCATTGCGAATGTGGTGGGGTAGATACAAGGTGCACAGTATAACAGTAAGAACAATGGATTAGTCATCGGGGTCTGAATTTCTAAGCCTAACTTCACTTCAAACAACAGCCTCCCAATACGGCAGTTTGTTATTGTTTACGTTGGTACCTACATAAATTAGTTTACTCATCTGTTTAATCTACCTGATTTACTTGTTTTATTTATTTATTTTACGTATTTTATTAGTTTTTACCCTGCAGTTTTAAAAATAATTAATGAATCTTGATAAGATGCATTATGTAAAAGGTAAGGTTAGTGGCTATAACATTTACATACTTTGTTATATATTATATTGTTACGTTTAACTGAAATAACCGTGAAAGAAGACGCCAATGGGCATCATGCTATTGTGCCATACGCTCTTGCAAGATAAATTCTGATGTTAACGATGCAGGATCAGCAGTCTTTATGTAGAGGCACAGAGCTGGTCTGCAAAATACGCTCTAAAAGTGCTAGAACAATACAACCAGGTGATTTATGGAAAGAGATTTATTAATGAATGATCAAAGAAGGTTGAAGAATTACAATTAGTAGGAATCACGTCTGCATTACCTCAATAAGAGATCACAACGCACACACAGAAAATGGGGATCAACAGTGTAGATCCTCGCTGCAGATTATCCAATAGCAAAATGAGAAAGATCGTATACACATCATGTGTAAGTGCTTTGGACACGAAAAGGCAGGCAATTTTCGGAATAATTGATGAAGATTTTGGAAGATCCGGTATGATTTAACGCATAACGAAATGGAAAATTAAATACGGAAAGCCAAGATGCTATAATGTTTCCGGAAACAATTAAAATAATAAAATGCAAAATCAGTAATTTCTATTCCTGTTTTTTTCTTTTTTGCATCATCATATGAGAGTTACGGATTCATTATGAATACAAAATATCGCAAGTTTTTGTATATGCAATTGTTATTCTAACCGGATTTCACCGTATATATAATACTAACAATAAAAATCTACAAAGAAGGCAATTGTGTAGACTCATGTGCATTTTATGAATACAACAACGTGTTATGTTATGTAATACGTGCTTTACAGATAATAGTTATTTAATAAATAAACTATAAGAACCATTATCTATGTAGCATGTAATATATAATATTTATATGCATAACTACAATGTACTCGACACACTGTTATTGCCATGGCTTTATGCTACAGACTATAATCATCGTACATTTCAATTAAAATATTAAATGTGTACATGCGTGTATCGTAGCCTACTTTTGATAAGATTATCCGTTACTACTATAAATCGCGTATACAATCATTGTGCCACAGACATGTGTGTAATACATTACTGTCCTTGATTATGGTGCTGGTTGAGATAAAGCCAGCCGTCTGTTGTCTTCAAGTAAAACATGATATGA
This sequence comes from Protaetia brevitarsis, assembly GCA_004143645.1. Classification (NCBI taxonomy): domain Eukaryota; kingdom Metazoa; phylum Arthropoda; class Insecta; order Coleoptera; family Scarabaeidae; genus Protaetia; species Protaetia brevitarsis. Next base: position 323,884 of record RXPK01000210.1, read on the forward strand.
ACTTAAAACGCATCCCAATGATGGAGACAAACCCAGATAAAAGAACATCAGATAACTTAATTGGCTAAAGATCGTTTTTTTTTTTTTTTAAATACATGTAATGTATAAGATTATATGTGTCTGCGTTGATTATTGTATAAGTGTCATAAAAATAATAATTCTAAAATATGATACGAAGTTTACAAAAAAAAAAGATAAAATTGAGAAGGTGCTTGTGGAATAACACTGTGTCTGGACAAATAGGTATATTATATTATCCCAGACGATCAAAATCTAATGGTGCAAGTGCAACAATAATTACCGTTTAAGTGTTATCAAAACAATTTATTTGTCTATACTGCCGTTATGACAAATGACAGATGCATATCCCTAATACATATCTTGTAAATAATGGAATTATTTAAACAGATCACACAAAGGCTTGCAATTAATATAAGCTACAGACTTATTTGATGCAATTAATACGGAACAAAAAAAAACAACTAGAGTAATTATAATGATTTATATATTAATGTTCTTAAAGAGCTGATTAGACGTAAAGTCTAGTCTTAAAATAAAGATAATAAGAAAGTAATTACCGCAAATGTGATATTATGAATTGCAATATAAAATATATTTGATGATCCAATAAGAGCTAATATACACAAGGTGGCTAGCAAAAAATACAATGCATACTACCACGAGATAGAGGAACGAAAAATAACAAAAAAAAAGTTCCTATACACCAATGTCCGATTGCTTTGTTCTTCAAGTTACAAACTATTTTTATATTGTTCTTGTATTTTAGTATTACCTAGGCGGTAAAAAATATTTCAAGGTAGGCTGTGATTTCATGAAACAAAATATTTGGTAAATGTCAAACCAATATTAGCATAGTGTCTTGAAAGTTTTATTTTAAAATGATGCGTTATACTTTCATAGAATACAGGGACATGATCATGTGTTACAGCGAAGCTCGTTCAAATTTTTCCGAAGCTCAACGGATCTATCGAGAGAGATACCCATTAAGGCAAGTTCCTAATGGTAGGACATTTATTGACGTACACAGGCGTTTTGGGAGAAGATGGTTGCTTTAAAAAACCAAAATTTGATTCTGGGGTTAACAGAACTCGTCGTACTGTTGCAAATGAAGAAGCTATTTTGCAAATAGTAGAAGACAATCCTAGAATAAGCACCAGAAGACTAAGTGCAGCTGTACCGTATGTCGATCGTGAATCTGTTAGGGAAGCCCTCAAAGAACAACCGCTTCTTCCATTCCATTTCGAAAAAATCCATCACCTATTGGAACAGGATTTCCTACCGCGTTTACAATATTGCGAGTGGTTGCAAAATAAAGGGCAAAACTTTCTGTCATTAATTTTGTTTACCGATGAAGCCGGTTTTAGACGTGATGGCATTTTGAATATTCACAATATGCATTACTGGAGCGATGAAAACCCTCATCAGAACGTAATACTGAATCACCAAAATGGGTTTTCCATGAATGTGTGGGCAGGTAAAATCGACAATTATCCAATTGATCCATTTCGAATGCCCAGACGATTGACAGGCGAAAATGAATTGAATACTTTATTAGAAGATGTTCAATTGAATATTCTAAGAATATACTACATGCATGACGGCGCACCAGCTCACTATTCTAAGAGAGTAAGGGAATTTCTGCAAAGAAAATTTGGAAATAGGTGGATTGGTCGTGGGGGACCTATACCATGGCCAGCTCGTAGTCCCGACCTTAATCCCCTCGATTTTCCATTTTGGGGATTTTGAAAAGTGAAGTGTATGCCGCAGAACTAAATAGTGAAGAACAATTATGGAACAGAATTGTGGAGTCTGCTGACAGATTTCATAATAATGCTAACAAAGATGCCGTCAGTCTTTAACACCAAGATTGGAAATGTGTATTCAGGAACAAGGTCACCTTATGCAGAACTAATATGTACTTTATTCTTTTAAATGTTGTTTTGTTTAATAAAAGCTTTTTAACTTCAACAGCTTGTAACTTGAAAATATTTCTTGGTCCTCTATCACATGTTGCTATGCATTGTAGTTTTTTCTATGTCACCCTATATATAATTTCTTTCCTGAAGTTATCCTTAAATTATTACAGCATTATTTCAGTATTCCTGCTATTACATAATAATTTGACGAAGATTAATTCTTTTACACATAGTAGATACTCTTTTTGGCAATTAATTGCAAACTTAATCACCGCATATTGGAATTTCTACTCAGCATACTTTGTAATTACTCAAACAGTATCCGCATGAACCTTGATAACACGGTTATCAAATCTTCGTCAGTGGTTTTCTCATTTTGCTTTTGTTTAATGCGTTTGATTTCGCGACTTCTCTGCGTGTTTTATATATATTTTCGATATGATGTGCTGTTTTTAAGTTTGCAGTCTTGACGTGTTTCGGGATTTTACTTGAACAGCTTCTAGGTAAAACCGGTCATTATAATGCAAGGATTTCAACGGTAGAATCATAATAAAGAATATAAATAATGAAAAAAACACACATATAGTAAAGATAAATGCTTCTCGGAATAAATACCAGTTATTTGCATATAAAGTTTTCTTCGGTTATAGTATTTTGAAAAAGTAAATGCACATTTAAAGAAATGATTTTTAGTAACTTTTAACTTTAGTAACGTTGAATCATGAGATTACTAATAATTTTCTATTACAGCAATAGTTATTTTAATAGCTTTATGTTGAAGTTGCTATTATGTTTATTTTTATTACCATTGGACAGTCTACAATGATGTATCGTAAATTGATAAATCGGGGATAACTTTTGTTTTTCATTTAATCCGCGATTCACGTGGAAACATTCAACATAACCAATAAAATGAAGAAAAAAAAACAAATGAGCCAATTGTTCATTGGCGCCAACTTAAATTTTGTATTGTCAACCTCAGTCAGTTTTACTTGATAACTCCGTATGTATACTGTAACTGATCGACTGCAGATAGTTGCCGCACCCTGTATATGTATGCATATTAATAATTCTAGTTATATCCAAATAAATAACGGAAACAATTTATACCTGAGAATATGGTAGCACCTCAAATTGTTCAATTAGGGTATATATGCTAAGTCGTTTACGCATTCATGGAAGAAGATTATATGTTTACTTTCAATGATAACTACATATAGTTACCTTAAGTCATTGAACTGACGCAATATAAAGATCGCGTGCTAAACTCTAGGTAACGCTTCAGGATGTTGGATATATATACGTACAGATGTCCCGCTAAAGATTTAATATTGTAAAGCTATGTTAATAGCTAACGTTAAATGACATACGGGCGTTTTAAAAATTGACTAAAAAGCTGGGTACCTACTTCACTCTTTGACAGTGTCGGCTCTTAATTTTAAAGTAACAAGCATTATTCAATTATTTGAAAATCATCTATCATCCCCATGATACATATTATATTAAATGTGTAATACACTGATTTAAACTTCATTGACTTTTAGTCGACACTGTACGCACGTACACCACGAATTAGCGATTTGCAGACCTTGGCCTCGCCAAATCGAAGTTGCTTTACGTTTTTCAGGCTTGCTACGATGTCAATAACCGAAAACTACTAAAAACAAGACGGTTGGGTTGGGTCTCGAATAAATATTTAACGTTCTAATTCTAAACTGTTACATCTTATCGGATGAGAAGTTTATCTTTTTCATATTTTTTTTTTTACTATATTCGACCTATGACGACCCTAACTCGTTATTTTGTGTTATATTAGTCCTGGAATTTTGCTAAGTGGGCGTTTTAGAATCTGCTCGATCTCTTGCTGAGAATAACACAAATTCATACTACAAGTTCACTTTAAAAATTACGTTCCTAAAAATGCTGTACCACTAAGAACTGCAATGACGTCCATTTACGATAGAATTGGATTATTTCCTGCAAACCTTGGTGGAAAAGTAATAACATTTGAGATGCAACAGTATATGCACCGATAATTTCTGCAAGCTGGTAGACCAAGTGGCCGTAAAGAATCGATCGAGCTGTCAAATAATTGCCTATTATTTTGTAGTTTGACATTTCGATAACTGCAGCAGCTACTTTTTAGTGTGTTCCCAAAGTAAGTGAAGTGTGTAAAAAATGCATTTAACAAGAGAAAATTTTAGAGCCGTGATTTTAAGAATCATTTCCTCGTGCTGCATTGGTGATGAAGCGCCTTTTCAAAGGACTGCTTACAGCTGGTACAGCGAATTTAAATTCGAGACGGCTGCACTCAGCGACGACTTAAGAGAAAGAAGACCAGTTTCTACAGTTACTGATGAAAACGTAGCTGGCGTTCGAAACATGATTGAAGCAGACAGAATCATCTGAAGAATTTAGAAGCAATTTGGGTATTGATCGATGACTGCAATTAAAAAAATTCTGCATGATTGTTTGGAAGTAACGAAGATGTGTTGTGGTTGGATACCACAATTTAATAGATGTTCAAAAAGTCCAGCGTGTTGAATGGTGCAAAGCAACTTTAAAAAAATATAACCACAGTAAGTCAAAAGGTGTCTGCAATATTATTACTGGCGACGAAAGTTGGATTTATTCATTTATACCTGAATCTAAGTGGCAATCGGCGCAAAATCAAAACAGCCTCGAAGTGTAGGAAAGAAAATGGTTAGTTTTTCTCGAAATCCGGATCAGTTGCAACTGTTGCGCTTGAAGACAGAAGCAGTAGTGATTGCAGAATGGTGTACAACAGTATGCTTGCCAAATGTGACTGAAAACTCTGGTTTACAGCATCCTGAATGTCAAATTGTTCTGATGTATCAAGACAACGCATCAACCATACCACCAAATAAACAAAAGCGATTTTTGCAGGCCTCTAAGGATGAATTATTGCAACACCCGTCGAACAGTCCCGACTTGGCACCTTGGGATTTCTTTCTTTTCCCTTGTTTAAAAGATAGTTGTGCGGTATAAGATTTTCAACGTCCAAAGAAGCAGTGGAATACAAAAAAAAAACCTTGTTTCCTAAGTGACTCAAGAAGACTGGCACTTGCTTTCAAAATTGGTTCTATCAAATGCATAAATGTATTAACTCATCAAAGGTTATGTTTTACAAAAATAAAAAAAAATGCTAGGCACCTATGGGTTAAATTTAAATATGTATATCTCTTAGTATTTCTACTTTCCTTCAAAATTTTATATTCATCTCATAAATCATAAATGAATTGTATTAGTGTATACATAAAAATCATTTGTTTACATATAAGCAGCGAAAACCATTCTGGAAGCTGATTTATTTGATTATTAGTGATATATTTTGTTTATAATCTTGTGAATTATGAATTTTATTATTGTAACATTCATATTATCATCACAACACTTTATCTATTGATATGTTAATTGAATGCATTCGATTATAAAAGTCTGTGGATTATATTAAAATATACAAGCGTATTAATTTAAGTGTTTATTAAAGATAACTGCTGAAAACAATTGAAAATCCCTTCAATAATAAATAATGTATAGATGATATCGATAAAGTAATACACAACATTGATAATTTGGTTAATAAGTGATTCTCTGAAAAATGCTGCACTCTCTTCTAGAGCCACATAAACACAGATCTATTCATTACTTTGAGAGAAAAAAAGGGAAATGGTTTAAGGACAATGACACAACACTACAATGCCGGACATATTAAAATCTGGACGTTAGCATGATAATCTCTTAATTTTTAATAGGGCTATCGAACATGTAGTTCGCGAACGATTCGTGAACACGTGAACCAGTCAGAGTTGTCTGATTGGTTCACATGATCGTGAACCATTCGCGAACTGCATGTTCGAACAAAGCTAATGATAAATGAAAATATTTTCAAATATAGTAAGTTTTAATATATTAAAAAAAAAATCCCAAAGCACCTCACGCGATGGCAATTCTTTTTTTAAATACTTTCAGAATTGTATCTAGGATATATGTATTAGAGTGTGAGCAAAAAAAAATCGTGTTTGCTCTGTGTATTTGGAAATTTCAATGTTGACATCAATGGAGTTTCCAGGCACGTTAATATACAAAACCTTAAAGAAACAAATCTTTCATTTCTTCTGAAAAAACCCGATAATCTTATGTGTGGTGCGCCAACAAATTGCTGTAGATATTTTATCATTACTTTACTTACATACTTTGTACTTACAACCATAAAATATATATTATATAGAGTGTGTATAAATTGGCGGAAAAATTATACAGGATAGAGAAATATATGGGATTAACAATTAAAAGTAAAAGTTCCTTTTCCAATCTTGAACTTAATTGTAATTTTTATTTTGCTACATGTTTCGGTATAATACCATCATCAGGCAAAATAAAACATCAAATTGTAATATAAAAAATGATATGACATTAAAACAATGTGTATAGAGAGAAAAACGGTATTTTAAAAATCAAAAGCAAACAACAATTAAAACAATCACATTTAACCTATTAAAATATAATTCAGAATTGTGGATACTGTGAATACTGTACTCGAAGCAAGGTTCTACTCAAATTCGTAAAAATATACAGAGTGTTGCGTCAAATCTACACGCCCATATATGTATGTGTATACAGTTTTAAAAGTCACACTACATCTAAACATCTAAATTTATTGTACCATCAATTTTAGGAACAGACTGGGGTCAATTAATGAACTCGTTTAGCCACTGCTTTTCGAATCAATTCTCCATCGCACAATGATCTTCATGACATGACCTTTCATGGGACATCGTCCATTGTTTCATCACTAGGGATTTGCACTGTTTTTGTGTGGATTGTCTGATGTGTTTAAAACAACATTTTATTTTCGCTCACGATTTACAGGAAGTGGCCATTGCAGTATTTATTACTCAAATACATTAATACAGGGTTTGGTAAATATTGAGATAAATCGATGTATTGTAACATAAATATGATACATTGAGTTAAGTCTTCTGCTATACAGTGAACGCCAAGGAAAAAACAACGATTTTATTTACTTTGTTTCTCATACATGAATGCTTTCTTTGAATTGATAAAATTCTTGGCATTGCCAGTGTGTATTTCCTCTACAAATTGATAAAAAAAAATATATTAAAAGTATTAAGAGCGAGTGTATGAAACAGATTTGATAGTAATCCGAAGATTTCCCAAATGAATAAATGCAATTCGTTGGTTTAAAATAAAATGTTTTAATTCAGAATTTGATATCATATTATCTTAACGTAATGACATCTTACTTATACAATATTACTACAACATGATTATCATCCACATGATTCCACATGAATCATCCACATACATAAATATCAAAACATCTATTTAAAGTTAAGGCTTAATAGACATATTTGGCATAGGAATATATTGTCAACATAAACTATTAGCACTGTATACACAGTAATGCATTATTTTTTTGCATAATCTACTTTAATGCAGCATTTTAGTTTTTCTATTTTTTGGAGAATTAATGTCCTATCGATTATATTATATTTTGCCATTAGCTCCAACAATTTTTGAACGTATTCATAATTTCTTCCCTTAAATAAAATCTAGAATAATTGCTAAATAACAAAGGTATTTCCATGGAAGATAAGGGGAAACAGATTTATTTATGATATACCCAGGACTTGTCAAGAACTGTTGAGATCGAGTATCATATAGATATATTATATTCATGTATTTTTAAGTGATATTCTTTAAGGAAACGTCATAAGTTTCGGGTTTTCAAGTAAATTGACGAATTTTCGTTTGCATCTTACCTTGTAATAAACGACAATTTGCTTACTCCAACCCGTTTCAAATATATATCTGGCGTTCCTCAAGGATGCAACTTGAGCCATTATTGTTTGTAATATTAATAAATTATATAATTACTCGTGAAAAAATCTAAATGTTTGCTGTTTGCAGATGAAAGTAAGATTTATAAAACTATTACCTCTATTATTTGGTTTTAAACAACAATCATATTAACATATCAAATTGGTGCGGTGGCCACGTGTTCTATTATTACCTTAAAAATAAACGTGCAACTGTTTACGATTACAAGGTGGGTGGGGTGGTGTTGTGTTTTTATCATCCTTAACAGTAATATCAATCTTTCTAAATATGAACTAAATGCGTGCAATGAGGTCTTTACGAACTTTGGGCGTTTTTAAACGAAACATTATATTTCTTACAACTACACAACTGTTTCATTGCACAATTATAGTTTGTGCGTTCTAAGTTAAAGTAAGTGTCGACAAACTGTTCGATTCTAATACGGAAAATTAATTATAAAGATACAAAATAATTTTCTGCAGATTGTTTATTATAAGAAATACAAACATCATGAACGAATTTGAAATATGTCGTCTCAAATCTGAACGTGAGATAGCTATGTTGAATGTATAATCAATATTTTGAGTACATAGAAGTGTTTGACGTCTTCTAACAAACATTTACAAAATCCGCGTTGTTAGTATCATAATTATAACTAATCATTATAATCTCCACTCTGATCATTTTTATAATTAGTACCTTTTGGAATATACACAATCCAAACTAATTCGGAATTGTCCTGTTTTTTTGTTTTTATTTTAAATAAATAAACAAGAAATCGTTATACTCAACAATGGCAACAAAATCTAATACAATCGTCTCTTTAAAACGATATTGTATAATTTAAGACAAAATGCATATGTTTTAACGAAGTTGATAATCGATCAGGAAACGGAAATTACAGCATTGTATTTGCGATGAAGGTCGTTAAAGCAACTAGAATCGGAGGGATTATAAAGAGAATTTTTAAATATAAAAACATCGAATCAGTAATTCGCCAACTAATTTCAAACGTAGGCAAAGAAATATAATGTGTCAAATATCTCATTTTATTATCAACATTTTAAGAAAATATTTCGTTTTTATTAAGTCAACTATTTATTTAGTTGCATCCATTTAAAAATAGTAATTTAATCAAAAACGGAAATGAAGTTCTAAGTTAATTTTTCGCAAAAAAAAATAATTAATTGCTATAGAAATATTTCAAGAATTTATTTTATATTCCAGACCAACGGACCCAGTTACTCTAATGTTCCTCAAAAACTTTCTTTTAGTGAAACGTTCGAAAATTATAGTTATAGCATTTTTATTAATTTTATGAACCTTTAATTATAGTATTATATGTATACATAAGTATATATATTACTATGATTCATTTATGTCTGTTTTAAGTGTATTCAATTTGTTTTATTCTATGCTATAGTTTTATTTATTATTTATTCTTCCTTCCAATTGCTTCAAGATGTTTACTTTATCTCACATAGTAATTGCATGTTATTATAAGATTTTGAATTATATTTCTTTTAAAAAAAATTTATTATATATATTATATCAAATTATGTTCAATTTTTGTACCAGACATTACATACAAAAATTTCTACTTTATGTATCTAGGGAATAGAAAATCTTGCTTGATGATATTAAATATTTAGGATAGTAAATTATGGTGGATGAAAAAAATGAAAGGTTATAGCCACACTGAAATACAAAATTCCAATATATCCAATTTAAATGTAAACATATCTGAGGCAGCGCCCTACGAAAACTTGAGCGCTTAATGAACAGGGCCCATGTTTTAAAGCAAACAGAGAGAAACATTATATTCATTAAATAGAAAGAAATAATATTTTAGAGAGACATGAGTTTTGAATTTAACTGTACCTATATTCTTTCTTTTTGACAAGTAGCAAATGAAATTTTAAAAATTAGATATTAATTTAATATACAATTAGAAATATAGTCATAGTTTGATATACAACTGTAATAAGCAAGATATTTAAAGATGAAACTATGGATCCATCTTTATAAAATTTGGACAGAAATTTGAAGATTACACAGTAACGGGAAAACTACAGACTTTGGAATCAGGATTGAGTCTGACAGACATTGTTTGAGTAAAGAAGATTCTTTCCATAAGTAGGATCGCAGGTTGATCGTATTGTTTAAAAAAACGTTTTATTTAAAAACAGTGGGTACTCAGGTACTAACTCTCATTTTATTATTTTATGCCAAATAAATAAATAATAAAAAATTAAAATATACCAATAATGTATTTCCTAATTTAATTTGAATGATATATATATCATAGGGATTATTCTAGGACAATTATATTAGGGACTTGTAGGAAATATAATTCAAATCAATTCTTCAGAACATTACAAAGTTTATTTGCAATTTAAAAAAAAATAGAACTCTGGTTTATAGTTAATAATACTAGATATTGAAACTAAAGATGCATAATCTATATTATTTCATAAACAAAATTAATGTTTAAATTTATTACAAACATAATATACAATACATCAGAAGTGTTCAATATTCAAAATTAAATTTATTTAAAATGTTTGGAATGTTTTTTTTTTTTAAATTACATAAGTGACATGAAATTGTCAGATGATGTATGATAAGTGGGAAGCTGTATACAATATAAACATTCATCCTATATGTTCTGGTACCCATAGCAATATAAAAAAGTCATTATTTATTATTGGCTAGAAATGATTTTTTTTTGATTGAAAGTTAATATAAAAGGTGTTGAATTCAAAATCGAAAAATGTATATTGTATCATACAGTTTGGGAATTTTGTTTTTTTTTTTTAAAGAGTTGAAGAAAAGCTTATAACGAAAAAAAAACTAAATTAAGGCGTGGAAAAACTAATTGAAGAGGAGGTTGTCTAATTTAAGGTCGGACTTTTATTTCTTCTTACTAATTACTAAATTCAAATACACACGATCACACAAAAATTTGACTAGTTAGGGATTGAGATACGTTTTTATATAAAAATTGTAAGAATTAATATAAATTATAAATATGTGTCATTAATTGAAATATTTTCTTTTATTATTCAAAAATTTGATATCAATTGATGTGGAACCAAAGGCATATCTTTTGATATTAGACTCACAAAATAATTATCCTTGCGAGAGTAACATTACAATAAATGTATAGCTACGATAAATTACTTTTATTCGGATTCATTTTTTTTATTCCATGGTTCATTTAGAAATACTGGGAATTTATGCTAAATAAAACTCACAATGATTTACCACCTAAAATAATCGATTGTTGGGTGGGTATATATTTTATCGCTTATCGTATAAACGTTTTTTTTCCCGTTCATTACTTGCGATTGGAATCCTCTTCAAGTGTAATAATCTAACATCAACAGGTGGATGCGCTCCGTTATCGCGAAATGTCCTATTTTCAGATAAATATCCACATTTTCTTTTTGACGTATTTTTGCGAATTTCTGGGCGTGAAAAATTTAATTATCCTAATTTACTCACCGGATCCAGATCTGATTCGAAGAGTTCCTTCAGCTCCTCAGCGGATGCGATATCGTAAAAAGATTTATCCACGGCGAATGTCTCCATGATTCAGGTTCACACAAGTAAACACGCCAAATTATATATAAAAAAATACCAATACAATAGCACAAAAACAGGTCGCGGCTATACCTTTCCCTGAACTAATTAACACATGCAACGGGCGATGTTTGTTTTAAAATCCGCGTGGATTTTCCATATGGCGAGGTCTCTTCAGGACGGAACGGTTCTTGTATGTATGTTACGTTTGATGGAAGTCGTTTTTCCACGGTATCTCGGTGTTAAATCCTTGCGATCCCACAGCTACTTTTCCTTCTACGATAGCGGTGTTTCCCCACAGCGTGCCGTGCCGGTGTAGTTTAACGCGAAACGCACGTGCGGCTAACGCAACTTACCCACACAACGGCGCGCCGGTAAATGAGACGGAGTGATCGCTAAAACAGAAGCGCATACTGGTGAATGTTTTGGAGTCGATCGCTGAGCTAGATAGAGAGCGGCTTGACGCTTGCGTCAGCTTGAAGCGTTATTTTATTCAATTTTAGATGCATTTCTTTTATGGCTTTCCTTGTATATCTATTCTATTTAATTAAGCGTTTATTCGCCTAAGGAATCACGAAAGGAGGGATACAGGATCGATTTTCAAGCGGGAAAATTGTTGCGATATTGATTAGAGGAAAAAAACGTTATCATAGCTTAAAAAACTGTAAAAGCAAGGATTGAAGAATTGTATAACTTAGATCGTGTTGACAGTCTAACTACATTTTCCTAAATAAATAAATAAATTAAATATTTAGCACTTAATACGATTTAAAGTATTAAAGAAGCCAATGTAACCTCAAAATCTGTACAACATTAATTTAATATACAGTGTGTTCACGGGAACATTCTACAATAGCTAACTTTTGAATTTTTAGAGATACAGAGTCGGTTAAATGGAGAAAGTTCGTGCACTTTACCATCTGCATTTCGTGCTATGGCATAAAAAACAAAAGAGCGCTTGGTTGCTAAGATACGACTAAAACATGTATTTTTTTAAATAGGACATCCGGTATATTTTTACATTTTTGAGTTTCTCTAATCATTGGCTATAACAAAGTATAAAACGACTTTTCTGTAAAATCACGATTACGAGAGTTATAAAGAAAATCATGCTCAGTTCATTTGAGGTGTTCACCAAACATTCTACAATAGCTAACTTTTGAATTTTTAGAGATACAGAGTCGGTTAAATGGAGAAAGTTCGTGCACTTTACCATCTGCATTTCGTGCTATGGCATAAAAAACAAAAGAGCGCTTGGTTGCTAAGATACGACTAAAACATGTATTTTTTTAAATGGGACACCCGGTATATTTTTACATTTTTGAGTTTCTCTAGTCATTGGCTATAACAAAGTATAAAACGACTTCTCTGTAAAATCACGATTACGAGAGTTATAAAGAAAATCACGTTCAGTTCATTCCAGGTGTTCACCAAACATTCTACAATGGCCAACTTCTTTGTTTTTTGAAGTTACAAACTATCACATGAAGGTCTAGATAGACACTTTTGTATTAATCGTGTTTTAAGTGTTGCCACTAATGTAATCTTTCACATAAATAACGGAAACAGTATTTACTATACTAATTACAACAAATGGGAACTAGATATTAAACAAAAACTAATTGTATATTAAAGTAAAAAGACAACAAGAAAATGTTTTAAATTTTTACTTCAAAATAACTGCCAGTATTTTCCCTGTAAACTTCTCCTAAACCCCTCACCACAAACTGCACTAAACTGGACGTACGTTTCGATAGCAAAGCTATCATCATCAGCAGAAACACTGAACTGTTCAACACATGAAACGCTATCGAAACGTACGTCCAGTTTAGTGCAGTTTGTGGTGAGGGGTTTAGGAGAAGTTTACAGCATTACCAGTACCACAGCTTGGAGTATTTTTGTTATTTTCCCTACACAGGTTTACCCGTCGCACCAGATTACTGTGTACCTTTTGCACTGTTTGTTCATTAAAATCACGAATACACTGTGTAATTTTGATTTTTAAATTTTACAAATCAACGGTTGGTGTATCATACACCGTGTTTTTAATAGCTCCCCATAAAAAGAAATCCATGGGATTTAAGTCGGGTGACCTAGCCGGCTATAATATCAGGCCTCGATTTCCGATACAATGATCAAAATGCTGTTTTAAGCGGCTAAGGCTATTTATTCATTAAGCGTGTTTCCCATTTAAAAAAATACATGCTAAAGTCGTATCTTAGTAACCAAGAGCTCTTTTGTTTTTTATGCCAGAGCACGAAATGCAAATGAAAAAGTACATGAACTTTCTCCGTTTAACCGACTCTGTATCTCTAAAAACAAAAAAGTTAGCCATTGTAGAAGGTTTGGTGAACACCTGGAATGAACTGAACGTGATTTTCTTTATAACTCTCGTAATCGTGATTTTACAGAAAAGTCGTTTTATACTTTGTTATAGCCAATGACTAGAGAAACTCAAAAATGTAAAAATATACCGGGTGTCCCATTTAAAAAAAATACATGTTTTAGTCGTATCTTAGCAACCAAGTGCTCTTTTGTTTTTTATGCCATAGCACGAAATGCAGATGGAAAAGTACACGAACTTTCTCCATTTAACCGACTCTGTATCTCTAAAAATAAAAAAGTTAGCTATTGTAGAATGTTCCCGTGAACACACTGTATACAGGGTTGGGATAAAGTGTGGAACCAAGCAAATAAATTTAAAACGGAGAGGATGATGTTGATGAAACTTTGTAAATAAGTGTCACGAAATATAATACATCTAATTTCGATTTTGTTGTTGTGACTGTACTTCCGGTTCAACCGGAAGTTTTCTTTTTTTTTTTTTTATTTAAATGGAACACCCTGTATATTTTTGCAAATTATAATAGACCTTGTTTTTTCGAATTCGACCATACTGGTTTTAGCACCATTATCTGTAAATAATGAAGAGATAGAACACTCCACATTTACTGAACAATTAATTTTATTTATCGTAAATTATTAACAAAATGGCAGTCATCTTATAAACGAACTCATTTAAAATGTTCAAAATGCTCGCCGTTTACTTCCTGACGATATGCAAGTCTTCTACCGAAATTCCTGAGTTACCTTTTCCTAAACTTCTCTGCGGATTAAATCACATTCGTCGACTATTCTTTGCCTCAACTCCTGCAAACTAATTGGTCGCCTAACGTAAGCACGAGATTTGAGAAAACCCCAGATAAAAATCTAATGGACTAAGATCTGGAGAACGTGCAGGCCACTCTATGAATCCTCTACGTTCAACCATCGATTTGGGAAAATAGCATCCAAAAAGTTCCTAACTCGCCTATCATAGTGGGGAGGCGCCCCATCCTGTTGAAACCAAAAACTTTGAGGCAACTCCCCATTGTGTTGAAGTGCAGGAATAATATGGTTTCTCAGTAGATCCAAATACTTTTCCCCACTTAAGTTTCCTTCTGTAAAAATGGGCCTATAAGCCTGTTTTCAACAATTCCTATCCAGACATTCAACTTTTGAGGATGTTGAGTAGGGGCTTTATGGATCCAGTGAGGATTCTCATTGGACCAGTACTTGGAATTATGACGATTGACTGTTCCATTCAAACAGAAAGTTGCTTCGTCAGAAAATACCGTATTAGTTGTAAAATGTTCGACTGCATTACAAATTTCCATCATTCTTTCGCAAAACTCCAGGCGTCTGTCAAAATCATCATCTGACAGTTCTTGAAATAGGTGTATTTTATACGATCGCCAAACCCGATCATCATTAAAATTTCAATACGCTCTCTCATTTAAATACACCATTTTCATCCGTACAGTTAGTAATTTGATGGACGTGGATTAAATAAACTTGACAGTTTGTCAACAGTTACCATAATACCTTTTGGGGGTTGTGACCGACATCTATGGACTTCATCATGGTATCATCCCCACTGACATTTTGCCGAACTAATTATCTCTCCATTATTTACAAATAATGGTGCTAAAACCAGTATGGTCGAATTCGCAAAAACAAGGTTTATTATAATCTGCAAAAATATACAGGGTGTTCCATTTAAATAAAAAAAATAGAGGGAACTTCGGGTTGAAGCCGAAGTATAGTCACAACAACAAAATCAACATCAGATGTATTATATTTCCTCACTCTTATCTGCAAAGTTTCGTCAATACCGTCCTCTTCGTTTTAAAGATATTTGCTTGGTTCCATAATTTATCCCAACCCTGTATTTGTACTACCGACTATTGAAGTTAGGACAACTAGTAAATTACTGCTAACTAAATAAAAACGACAGGAATTCTAAAGAAAATAAAGATGTATTCATAGAAACAAAAATATAAACAAACAACAAGAAGAAATGAGAAATAAAACAAAACATTCTCATCAAAATATCGGTCGCTCCCGTTCCCTATTCATTTCCGCTGCGATTTCGAGCGCCGTCAATCGCTGATTTCTCTTACACAAGACTTCAAGGCGTCGATCTTCCGCGAGGGTTGTTACCAATAACGGACCTGGGCCATTCCGGCCTTCGAAAGTTCCGGTGTTCCGGTAGCGACGAATAGTGTAATGGATTGTAGATTTTGTCGCTACTAATTTTGCTGCTATCATACGCACAGAATGTCCTTCCCCGTGTAATGTGACAATGGTCGATCACTTTTCTACACTTATCAGCTTTCTCTCCAACATTTTTTAAATACTATTTTCACAAACACCGCGATTGAACAACCGCATCGTAACTGATTTACTAATGCAATAATTCACAACATGTGCGATATCTATTATTCCCTGCTATAGTGGGAGACCTTTAGGAGACACCCCTCTATTGTAAACATGCTTGTCGACGTTCCTTTAAATATCATTTGTAATGGCTTTAGTACCTGGTATGAGGTTAAATTAAATTTTCTCTTTAATAGGCTTATTTCTAATGATTATTGCCATTTTAAATACTTTGTTGTTATGCTTACTTCATTGTTGAAGTTTTTACAATAATGTTAAAAGTATTAAATATTGAAAGAAAATGGATTTTTTAAAATTATACTAGTTGTCTTAACCTAAACGACCGGTAGTGTACTTATGCTCCGAAGTAGATTTGAAGAAAGAAATTTCGGTCGATGTAAGCCAGAGCAAGTATTATTGGGTCGACATGTTAACAAACGGTTAAAAATTTAACTTACAATTAAAAACAAAAAGGCATTTATCCATCTCAGTCAGTGCCAGTAGTTAAGCATAGTTTTCATTGGTCGAGTAAATGGCAAAGTACGCAGCATGTAGGCAGTCAAGTAAAAAAAAAGCACGGCTACTCTACTGGTATAAACGGTTGATCAAATAAAGGTTATCGCACATTAGCACGTTACATCACAGCAGGGTACGTCCCGTCAAAAAATAAGTAGTATTAAAACTAGGAAAATAACCAGCGCTTGTTCATTCATTTGCATTATATTAATTCTGTCCGGTTTTTGACGGGACACATCGTGCTGTGCTGTGACGGGCTAATGCGCTACAACTTTAAAGGTAGATGGCTCTATTAATATTTTGTTACAAAAGTGTTTCTTTAATTTTATTTTTTAATATAAATTCTTCCTAAGTAGGCATCTGTTTTTAATAATGAAACGTAGATGCAGTTGCTTAGTACTTACCATTTTGGAATAAAATAAAAGTAGTGTAAATACAGTGCAGAAAAATTAGAAACGAAAAGTGATATTAAAATGCTAGCCCGAGCTACTGGGCTCAGCTATCTGGAGTTAGTTTTTTCTCTAATCTGTACCATTCAATGCGACTGTGAACGAACAATTTCGGTATTTAAGAACTATTTGAGCATGCGACAAAGTAAAATACATTATTTCTAGAAAAAAAGCACCCTGCATAATCTAAATTTCTACTTTTAAAGCTCTATATAGTCCATTACACTTTAGTAAACATTTGTATTGTAATTCGTAAACAGATGATATTTTAAGTTTAGTATGAATAAGTAAATGAAAAAATTAAAAGTACTTACGAAAATTATATAATTATTCATTCAAACTCCCCAAAATTTATAGTAAATCATAAATCATAACTACCACTCATACATTTGAAGGTTTGCATAAGGGCAACGCTTAAAGATTTCGTTATGCTATACTAAATTTGTTGTACATAAGTTAACTCCACAATAAATTCAAACTTACATAACTCAAAATCCAAATACAACAAATACACAAGCCAATCTGTTTGGTTTTGTTGCAGCTAGTTGTGAACTGATTGAAACCACTTGAAACTATGATTGATGTGTGAACGTGACTGATTGTAGAGATTGTCAGTTTTGACGTCCATCTTTTTTCCTCCACCACTTATTTAGTTCCGCATGTGTATACACAATATCCTACCCGCCAAATCTAAATTTTAAGTTTAAAATATTAAAAACGTAGAAATATCGAAAAATTCGTTTAAAACACAGCGACAAAAGCGCTTTGAAAATAAGAACAGCATAAAAGAAGTAAAAATTTAAGGATATATAACAATATGCGCAAATACGTTATCTCATTTCAATTTTTATTTTAACCTATATAGTGAGAAATGGACGTCACAAATGCGCGTTGAATTTCCATTTACCTCCCAAATAATTTACGCTGGAATTGCAAATTCTATTAAATTGGAAACAATGGCGCGTGGATATAACAACACCATTATCAGTAAAACAATAATTGGCAAACGTACATGCATGGAATTTAAAAGTTATGCAATTTAACAATGTGTTTTGCTTGAGTTGCAGATAACTGAAAACTTTCATTTTTTTACTCTCCAACGATATTAGTCTAGTAATGATAGGCATATTCAACAGATTTCAATGGTCGAATGATTGTAATTGTAATCGAGTGACCCTTAATAATCGATTACTCATCCCTGACATTTATTTCTGAAATGTTTGACGAAAAACGCAGTTATTTGTTACTCGGCTATCATTGGCAGAAACGTTTATAACTGAGTTTTGAAATGATCCTTATTATAACCATATGATTCAACCAGATTCAACTTCAGTCATTTGTGCTTAAGGGGGCGTACAAACATAAAAAATTTCATTTCTGTCAAAGAGGTGCGAGATTAACAATCTTTTAAAATGTAGATGGCGCGGCCTGTTTCAAAATTGTTTCGGCGAAAAATAATATATACATTCGTATATTTGTGTAAACACATGGGATATATCACGTGGTCAAGTCGAGTGAATCACGAGTCGGATGCTATTTTTGTGTATATGAGAGAGAAATTCCCTTTTTAGAGGGTAGCTAGAGGAAAAAAGTTTTGTTTTAGAGGGAATTATTACATGAAATATTACTATTATTATTATTGAATCAATAGAAATTAAAAAAAAAAAACTTTATTTTTATTGTTTCTTTTTTGTATTTTATTTTTTGTATCGGTACACTTATTTCAATTTATTAAAAAAGTTGATAAATTTGTATTTGCCGCCTAAAAAGCAGAAAATGTTCGTGTCGACGCGGCGCCGGGAATTGCCGATGAAATGCAAGGCATATGAAGTTCGTATGTCATTTTTGAACATAAACAATGCTCGCTGTAATCCGTCAGTATTTACTAGAGAGTAGGTGTAGAAATAAACGTTTGCACTACGCATGCGCAAGAAGCCAAACGTTCTAATACAGGCGGATACAAATACAGGTTTACGGCACATCGAACCACATTTTATCATTTTCATTATGTTAATTTTTGTCACGTGTTTCAATAAAATATTATGATCGAAGTATCTGATAATATGTGAGTCGATTGTAAGGTGGGGCTTTAGCATTTATGAGAAATAACATTTAGAGAGTGGGGGTTCTGGATATTTATAGAGTGTGATTGATTATTATGATAAAATCCAGTATCTTCTATGTCCTTTCAGGCATCCAAGATTGTAAGCAACATCAAACTTCGCATTTTAAAATTAGTTAAAGCTAGTGTTCTAGCTAATTTTAAAATATATGGACCTTGATGTTGGCTACAATCGCTCTAATTTTCTACTTTGATAGCTCGAAAGATGTAGAAGATATTGTACTTCATCGTATCAATCATTCACACTGTATGTTGGAATTTGAATTTACTTTGGTGTTTGAAGACCAAAAAGTAATTAAAAGAGATATTGTAATAAAAATAATGGTTATAAAAAACAAATTTATGTGAAAATATAGACGACAATGGGGATACAAATACTCGAATGAAGAGGCTAATGTAACAAGTATTTTAAGTATTCATTACAAGTTAATAAAATGAAATTGAAGAAAATTTGAGCGCAGTATAAAATCTGTTTATGACAGATAAACATAACATAAACGAGCGTGAAATGGAATCAGAATATTTTTTTTTTGTAAGGAGAATTGAGAGTGCTCGAGACTTATCTGTGCTTGCCTATTTACTAGATTATTTATTTGTTTTATAGAAAAAGCACTGTTGTAGGATATATTGATGAGAATCAACAGGTTGATGAGAATATGTGGCAAATGTCCATGTTGGTTATATTATCTCTGTTACTGAAATTGAATAATTCAAGGAAAAACTTGAAATGAGCCCAGCCGCTCTGAGGATCGCACTGTTGTGTAAGTCTAATCTAAAAGGCACTTATTGCGAGTACAAACGCATACATTTTTGTCAAAAATAATACATGGAAAGGTGTTAAATTATTTCAACAAAATAAGTTAGTTGGGACAATTATTATTATAGCTATTATTGCTAGAAAAGGTCAATCTTTTCGTGATATCGACGTGTTTTGTGCAGTGACATAACCTAAAAATGCATCTTTTAAGAAATAAGAAAATGTAGTCTGCAAAGAAAAATATATATTCCATGTGAATCTGCAGTCGTTCAATATCCATATAGCCAATACTACGATCACCAAAAGGTTGAGCTAGATGTTTCTCTAGAGAAGATATAAAAAATCATATCACGAAGAATATTGTGCACTCACATGCCTCCAACTGTACTGTATTTTGCACATTGACTTTTTTAAATTCAATTTAGTATTTTGGAGAGACATTATGGTTTGTCGTTAGGGTGAAAATAAAATATTAGAGAATTAATTGCTTGCGGAGATGGAACACATAGACTGAAGAGATAACTGATAAAAAGGTAGTGGTGGACATAATTGGATGATGGACAAGGCATCATTCCATTGATGATCATTAAATAACTCGATTATTGCTTGCCCGTAATGAAATATTCTTGAATTTAGCAATTTCTGTATTATTATTTTTCTGATATGTATAACTACACTATTATTACTTTCTTTACTATAAAATATTTGTATAGACGCAGTTTTATTTTTATTTGTACAGTACAATTGTAGCTATGAGGGAAAATAAATACTTTTATAACGAATTATCTTTCAATTGTGAGTGATTTTTATAAGGAAATAATTTGGACTAACGCAGGGAATACATAACTGGAATGTAAGAATTTATCTTTCAGTTTTTTTTCATTTTATTTACAAATTTTCGGTATTATTGTTATTAATGAAAATGCAGTTTACGTAGGCTATCAGCAATGGATTAAATCTACATTAATAAAATTATTTTTCTTAAAATTCTGTGGCGCCATCTTCGAATAAAGTGCTACACTTCTATGATGGGCATAAAATCATAAATTTTATAGGATGGCCCACTGTTTTACAAAATGCGATTTCCTCAGTTTCTCCCAAATTAGTGAATATTTTTCAATTTCTCTTACACATACATAATATACAAAATGCAACGATCATAATGACACACAAGAAAAATTGAAAAATATTCATTCATTTGAGAGAAACTGAGGAAATCGCATTTTGTAAAACAGTGGGCCATCCTATAAAATTTATGATTTTATGCCCATCATAGAAGTGTAGCACTTTATTCGAAGATGGCGCCACAGAATTTTAAAAAAAATAATTTTATTAATGTAGATTTAATCCATTGCTGATAGCCTACGTAAACTGCATTTTCATTAATAACAATAATACCGAAAATTTGTAAATAAAATGAAAAAAAACTGAAAGATAAATTCTTACATTCCAGTTATGTATTCCCTGCGTTAGTCCAAATTATTTCCTTATAAAAATCACACAATTGAAAGATAATTCGTTATAAAACTATACTTTAAATGCTTTAAATGTGCCCGTCAAAACGTTGGTATAATATACACAATTTATTTATATTTAAATTTTAATTATGTACTTAAAAAGGTATTTTTGTTGGTTTCAATTATATTTTAACAACAAAAAGAGCAAATAAATATTTAAAATATACGTATGGCATCTACAATTCGTATATCTACTTATGTATAAATCTATTACAAGAGTTTGAGGATATAAAAATTCTATCAATTAAACATATGATTCTAACCTCAAATTCTTGACAATTTGTATCAGATTTCATTGTATACTACAGCAATATGAAGAATTTAAAATTATTTTTTGTAAACATTAAATAACGTTATTACTTCATTAGTACTAAAACTTGTTCAGTATTATCAGGTGTTAAGACGAAAATGTTGTCTATTAAGTGTAAGTGTTAATCAAACCTTTTTTGTTTGTACGAAAAATTCGTTTCTTATTTTCCGTTCCCTCAAAAAAAAATCCCTTACCTATTTATCATCTTTAACTTAAAAGTAATTTAGCAAATCTGGATGAGAAAATAGAAATCATGATTGCTGCCACAGATCCACAGGTTTGTATAAATGAAGAAATATATCTTTTGTTATGTATCATTTTTTTTTTATGACTTAAAGGAGTTTATTCCAAGTGGTAGGCAGCAAGCTTTAAATCATCCTGGTCCTGTGGAACCAGTGAATAATCAGCAAGATTATGTAGAAGATGATTTCTTGCTGCGGGATTTTGAGAAAGTATCTATTGGCGATAAACATACATCAGAATGGTGGATTTTGAGGAAGACGCCTAATCTCTTTGAATCAGAGTCTGATATTTTTAACACGTTAGTGATGCTAAAAATTCTGGTGTTGCAAATGACGTACAAGAAGAATCACTTCACATTAGAAATGTTGATATTTCCCATAAAAAACGGATGTCTGATGTGAATGCCTCAAAATTTCTGCAAAACAGGTTCTCAAATGAATTTGATGGCAAATCTGTTAATAAACCAAATTGCGGTTTTAAGTTAGAACCATTAGTTTGTAAGTCGATGTTAGGTTTCATGGAAGAAGAATTATATGTTAAGGGAAACGTTGTGATTTGGAGTAAAGGTTTATCATACAATAAAGAAGACGATGCGACTCGTGAGACAGTGTGCACATATTCATCGACATATCCCGTTAAACACGCATTGTGGTGTAAATTTTACTGTGAGAGGCCTAATATTGACAGCTCACTTGTCGCACTTGAATATAAACCTGATGAGCCGTTAGCTGATCCCATTTGTTGTGTTAGCATTATAGATGGTCAAAGTTTAAGGGTGTTTACTGTAGACAATGAAGATTTTTTGACTTCATTACCTTTTCCTGTTAGTCGTGTATGGAATATTAAATTTGGGATGTTGTTGGAAAGAGATATCAGTGGTATGTTATAACATACTATACTAAAGTGGCTACTTTTTCACATAGAGATAATCTAAATAAGCAAACATTGTGTATTTTATTATGATTAATTATAATTACAAAAAAAAAAAAACAATAAAAAAATATTGTTATTATATTCAAGAAGTAAAATATCGCAATGATAAAAACAGTACAGAGCTGCATTAAAAGATGATGTTTTTTAAAAACAAAATGTCATATTGTAAATTCAGTTTTAAGGGTTCACAGCTCATGTATTTTTGTATATTTAGAAAACTGAAAATTTTAAGTAGAAAAAAATGGAAAATCAATTTGCAGTTTTTCTTCTATAGGTCCAATGTTATTTTTCCACTGATTTTGGACTGTTTGTTTCTAAAATATACAAGTTATCATCAAATGCATTTGTTATTTTTTTCGAGATATGCTGTGTAAACCTAAATAATTATATAAACAATTTAATTTTCATGTTGACGTTAAAATTTTGTAGATTATATGCAGCAGCTTCAAGCCTCTATCGATTTCATACTGTGATTTGTTTTTTTTCGCACAATTACACCTGTTTTTGTCTCTTTCTATCTTCATAATTACTACATATTTCCCCTTATTTTTAGTCATTGGTTTTCAGTAATTTTTTGTTATCTCTCTCCTTTCTCATTGTCTCCTCCTACTTACCATTCCACCATTCATTGCTAATTTTTCTTCTGTTTCTACCAATTATTGAATATTAACAACAATATTAACATTGAACTTTTATATCAGAAACTTCTAGTGGTGATTTATATTAACAGCTTCACACTTTCTGAATTTTGAATTGTCCTGTAAGATTAATCAACATTTCGATTATCACAAAAGATATTAAAATAAGCAAAACCTTTTATGAGCAGTGATTTTTTTCTATAAAAATTGGAATGTTTATATGTAAACTCAGACCTTTTGGGGGCAACTGTGTGGAAAAATAGCTACTGTATCTGTTTAATTTGTTTTATTCTTCGTTATTTTATGACTTCTAGGCGAATCTAACAAGAACAAAACGGAGTATTCCTTTCCCATGATTTATTCTTTGTCTCATCCCTTGGATGAAGTAGCTCCTGTCGCTATGAAGAATGACATTTATCATTTGATAGATGATCCGCTTTTTCAAGTAGTTTTCACTAATGAGAACCCAAGTATATGCCTTGTATTCGATGGTCGTACTAGTCAGCACAGTGTTTACAAGATTAAACGTTTGCCGATAACTGAATGGATACAGAATGTTGATAAATCGAAGACTCAATTGCCGTCGATGCTAAGTCATTCTAGCAAGGTGAGTTATTTTGAATTTTTTATTGGAAGAGTGACTCTCCTAGGTGAATGTGAAAATATTACATGAAACCTTATTAAAGAAGCTTGTTTTGATTGAATAATCCAAAAATGCAATAACATACAGAAGGTTCCATTTAGAAAACAAAAACAATTTTTATACTTTTAAGACTTTTGGAACACCATGTGTAATATGAAAATAATTCTAAAAAGTATAACCATAATATACCCCCCTATTTATGAAGCCATATGTTCTTAATAATCAGAACTGTTTTAAAGGAATTAAATATATGGAAGTATTTCAGCCGAAAACTCGACTATCATTTTGGGAGAATCACAGAAGCAGTGGAACGCATTTAACTGTGCCAAGTCCGTTAGTAGCAAAACCGGAAGTGTTGGGAGCGCCCTAAGCCAACCTCCATCGCGTACACACAGCCCACTAGCTTCAGTTAGGTATAGCATTTTCATTGATGATAAGTTTTCTTTTTAACATACTTTAACATGTTCTTAAAGCCGCAGTAACACGCCAATGATATCAGCTAGTGTCGCAAGTGATACTCCGTCTCTGTTGAAGTCATCGAGGTTGAACAGTTTAAGAAATTTCGATTATAATTTTGCATCGACGCAAGAGAACTTGCAGTTCGATTGCTCGCAGATTCCGTACGTTAATCCCAGCTTATGTTTGGAACATGTTTGGAGTGACACCGTAAATGCTACGAGGTATCCATAAGAAGCAATTAATTCCATCATTTTTTAATTCTGCAGTTATTTATTTTTTACAGTGAAATTTCTTCGAATGGTGCTGCGCGCAAAGCATTTTTCATTGACGATATGGTCGGCCAGTGGTATTTGTGCTATCTAATCGCGAGTAGGATGCAATTATCGATAGTAAAGGCTGAAATTGTTAGCAAGGATAATCTGCTGTTTGGAATGGCAACTAGCATCGGCGCTAAAGATGCCGTAGAGATTCCTGTAATTGGCTTTTGGTGTGTTGGTATAGGAATACGTTAGTTTTTTTTATTAATATTTTAGAGTCTGCACATGCTAGCCATCCTTGAGCATAGTGGGAACGTAGTGTTATATTCCGGGCTTAGTATGGTCGGAAAAATTCATATTGGTGGAGTACTTCCGCAGCACATACCATCACCAGGCGTTAGACAAAATTTAAAACAATTTCATTCTCCATTTCCAAGGTAATCAATCGTGTTTTCTATTATACCATGTAGAGCGAATCCAAAATAAGAGGTGCCTGCCTATATCGTCAACATAGGGTAGATGAATTAAAGTCATCAGTGGTGGGGATAATTGTTTTACGATAGTAAAAGGCACGTCACAATACATGCTTCTTTTAGATTTCGTGGTTTTATTACTATGGAAACTTTATTGTATTTGTCAAAAAAAAAATTGTACTTTTTTTTTTAGGAGAAGTAGCCTCTTGCCAACTTGCGGATCTTCAGTACCAGATTTACGTTTCGATGAACATTTGCTATCTCCAGTATTACCAGCTGTACCGTTGATTAGAAACACAAACACAATTCATTTATCATTCCAATCGGAAGGCTTAAGTACTTTAGGTATAAACCATTAATAACAAACTCTTAACGCATTTACCCAATCATTATGTGATTTATTCGTATTCGTAGGCGAATCTTCCAAAATACAGTTAAACGGTTTGAGGGATCCTATTGAGAACAGAATCACTCTACAATATTCAGATGGGACATGTTACAGAATCAATTTACCTTTATTGTCTACGTCGAAATTAGTCGAAAACTGTCTCAATGCCTTGCGGGAAACTTTGAGCAGAGATGCGAGTATGACGTTACTAACAAGGTGGTATTCTGTGAGAAATGCCCCCGGGCCAACTGATGTTACAGATGAGAAGGAATGGGAAATGTTTAGTAATCTTATTTTCCGTAAGTTAAAAGATTTGTTTTATAATTTACACATTTACATTCTTTAATGTAGAATTGCTTGGATACGAAGAAGATCAAACCACCGAAGTATCCATTGATCACTTAGCCACACCAGCTAGTTCGGCTAAGCGTCTGAGGCAATCGTGCAAGGCGGACGATTCTGATTGGGCTTATTTATTGAAATCGGAGGAATATCGAAGTATCGCGAAACACCTGTCGGACATTTTGCATTTTAGTGTACCTGATCAAGTGGAAGAGAATCATAACAAAGGAAATGAGATAAAAATTAATCACAATTCCGTATTCTTCGCTAACATACGAATGATACACTTTACGTTGCATCTTCTGTACGAAGAATTGAAATTGAATGTGTTGCGGAAGAAAGATCTGATACCTCTTGCAGATTTTCTAAGTAAAGTTTCATATGACTTAGGATTGAAGTTTTATCAAATGTATTATTGGAAAGATTATCCGAATGACTGTGATATTAGGAGATACGGCAACAGAGTACAATTGGACCAGGCTAATTTGAAAAATGTTATTCATTGGCCGTGTATTGATAATAACAAACCTGTATCGATATTTCAATTTTTACATGATTTATTGTGTGATCAAACTACATACGCTTATCCATATATTCGAAATATAAACCCCAGATCAAAAGATGTTATACAAGTTGGTAGTTCGTTTCAAATTTCATCGAAAAAGCATACTTATGATATATTTTTAGTTATGGTGCACTTATATAAAGTATACTGGGGAATCTAAAGAAGAAGCCTACATAGACAAGTTAATTAATGTCGTAGTTCCACCAGGCTTTAAACCCGAATCTGTTCTACATTCCAGATCTATTCCAAAAGCTAACACTGCAACTCACCGTGTTATAGAATTAATGACCGAAATGGGTTTAACCAATAGAGAACTGGAAACATATCCAATAGCTGTGAATTTGTTACTTTACGACGCCATATGGCAAAGTCGAGAGAATCCCCCTGGTGATTGGCCGGCAGAATCTTACACATTGCTCCAAAGACCTGATCTAGCGACTCAGGCGCAAGTAACGGAAAAGGTAAATGCTATACATCGAAAAAAAAATGTGTTAAATCGGTAAAAAAATGTATTGTATACAGTTTGTTTGTTACATGCAGAGTCAAATATAGTTGTTGGATAACTTTGACTGACTCTGGAGTGATTGCACGTACTGTATATTATATAACAATAAATTAGGTGAATACAGCCAATAATTAAAACAAGGTAGTGTTGAAACAAGTTTTAAAAAATGTCTCATTACATTGTTTTTTTTTTTATTTGCATTCACTTAACACATTTTTTTTCCGCAATGTAGTTTTATAATTTTTTTAAAAATACAACTGCAGTAGTATTTTTGTAACGGTTCATAGAAGAAGGAATCGTCAGCTTTCATGAAGTACGTGAATCAAAGCAACGTGCAAGAAATTCTCCCGACAATCACACAAGTCGAGGCAGAACAAGAGGACGGTATGGAAGATGTAGATAGTGCCCTTCTGAAGTTAAGATTCCCAGAAGATCTGCGCGTAGCTGAAGCTAGGAGGTTATTGCAGAGCTCGAAACCAGTTTCGATTGTCGTGGTGCAAAGACCTGATGTTTCAGATCATGATTTCATCGAAGAGCAAGAGAAACATTTATATGCCTTGTGCACTAGGACCATGGCGCTACCTGTTGGGAGGTAATTACAATGATAATATATTCATAGTGATGAGTTGTAAGTACAACATTCGCATTGTTCACAAAATTATAACTATAACCAAAGAAACAGTAAAAAATTTAAAGGCACAGAAAGTAGATCCTACTAAAACGGTTTTGATAGAATAACACGTGTTTCCGAGAACTAGAATAAGGTAATGTAGTAATGGAACGATTTCTAGTTTTTTTCAAGGCTTCTGACAGCGTTTCTCATGACCTGCTGTTGCAGAAACTCGAAAAAATGGGTGTTCGAGGGATGGCTTTTGTTGAGAGTTATGTATCTGACAGATCTCAAAGGATAGAGAATTTGAAATCGGCGTCAACATGCTGCAAGGTCGATGGAGCCTTAGGGCACTTCATATTCAATAATATGGAGTGCCTCAAGGCTCCATCTTAGAACCCGTTTTTGTTCATCCTATATATCAATGATATACGCAGACAAAACTGTATCGCGGCATCTGACAAGTGTTTAAAAGGTTTGGGAATGCTCTCCTGTGGCAAATTGTCTCAAGTCTGAACACATTTTTTTTAAAACTAAGCCTACATTAAATTGAGAAAAATCAAAATCGTTAATTTTTACTTTAAATCTCCACCTATACTTTAGTTGAAACATGCCGATAAAATATCTAGGATATTAGATGGACGAGTGACATGGAAGGCTTGGGTTAATAACCTAACAAAGAGGCTAAAGAACTTAAAGCGGAAATTGTCACTAAAGTTATTTTATTATTAACCTACATTTTGTTTTTGTTTTTTCTGTAGTATTATGTGTTATGGAATTTTGTTGCGGGGTGGATCTGTGAACATGAATCGAGTGTTGGTTTTACAGAACCGCAGTTATGGTTTTAAATAACGCCCTTGAGAACCCTTGAGGAAACTAGCTCGTTGTTCAAAGATTTGGACATATTTATGGGTGTTAATCAATACACTTACGACTTAATCATGTAGATATGCTCCAATAGGAATGATTTTATTAAATAAAACTGATTTGACACCCGCTGGAGACTGGTGGCTACACCATACTTTAGAATGACCAGAACCTGCAATCTTTTACTAAATTTTTCAATAACCTCCCTAATGAGGGCAAAAGTTATTATTTATATATATTATAAGACTTCCAAGAGTTTATTGACTACACACTGTAGACTTTTTTGTACTGTATGTATGTTATTCCATATTACCTATGCGTATTTTTATAATTTTTATGACGAGTGTACACAGATTAAGACTGCCACATACTGTAAAACATCTGCCTATCTATCTTTTAAATCCAAATTTTCAAAGGAAGAGATACAAAAAAAGCAAAAATCATATCATTCCGATTTAGTGTTTGACAGCACAGGGAAAAGAATGTTACTGTATGAATACTCACTTTTTTTTTAAAAAATCTCTTAACACAGCAACTGATTTGATTTCCAAGAGCAAAGTATTATTGCATACTATGCAGCAAAGCTGAAGATCACGTTCATATAATGATATTCTGTGAGCCGGTACGTTACAGTTATTACCCACTCCAGTACAATGTCCGTAGAATGACTCACCACTGTCACGAGATTTTTGTTAAGCTGTACCACACCGCTGCTTTTTTTTAATAGGTAAATAGCCTTCTTGTATAGCTCGTTGACGCCCAAAATGCAATAGCGTACCGTCATCAAAACATTCGAGTCCAATCCTAAGCGAGATCTTAAATTTCTCATGCTGTAGTAGGCCGAACACAATTTCTTTCTCCAAATTATGTTGGGTATCAACAACCAATACCAGAAACTTAACACATCCACACTCAGGTGTGTGCTCCCATATCGAACGCAGATGCTGCAGGCCTCATGCATAGCGCACACAGTTTCAGTCGACCGCACAACCACATCGCTGACATCTGTACCAGAAACAATGCAGCAATCATTTATACAGATAAGAGATAGAGTAGGTCCAAAGATAGAACCTTGCGGTACGCCGCAATTAGTATTTTTTTAATGGGCGAATAATATTCACGATATTTCCCACCTCGTGACGAACAGAAACAAAAGACTTTCGATTTGAAAAGTGAGGTTTAAGCAGGTGGTAACCGATATCACCCCGTACACAAACATTTTACTAATTAGAATAACGTAATTAAGAGTGTTAGATCCCTTCGATAGATTAAGTGTTTCCAACATCGATTCTCTTATAATAAATACTAGCTAAATCCTGATATCAGACGTAGATCTACCTCTAATAGAACCAAAATGTGTATCGAAGATTATATTTTCCCGGGTGAAATATGTGGTTAGTCGAGAATTTTTTTTTTCTTTTCAAACTTTTGCGACTGCAGTCACTGTAGGTCTAAAATTACTTTCATTGGTCTCATATAAACAAGAATAATGTTAAAGTGTTTTGATAAATATAAAAATTAATTAAAATTATAACTTTTCTCTATCTCTAGGGGAATGTTTACATTACGAACGGCTTCTCCCGTAATCACAGAACCTTTATCGGTACCACCGCTATGTCTCTCCGGTAAAGCGCCACCTAGAGGGACAACAGTCGAACTAACACACATTGACACACCTCCTAATATGAATCTATGGCCCCTTTTCCATAACGGCGTGGCGAACGGGTTGAGAATAACTCCGGATGCTCACAATATCGATTCAACTTGGATCGTTTTCAATCGGCCGAAGGGCAATAACGAAGTTGAACACGCCGGATTCCTAATGGCGCTGGGATTAAACGGGCATTTAAGAATTTAGCCGTTCTGAACACTTTCGATTACCTATCGAAATTCCACGAAATGCTCAGTGTTGGATTATTGTTAGGTATGTCGATATTTTTGCCAGATTTCAAGCTAAACTTCGGATTTTGAATTAGGCCTAGCAGCAGCTTATCGAGCTACTTCCAACATGGCTGTTACTAAGATGTTAAGTATCCATATCGAAGCATTGCTGCCTCCCACGTCAATGGAATTGGATATTTCCCAAAATGTTCAGGTTGCAGGTTTGCTAGGTGTTGGTTTATTGTACCAAGGCACTGCGCATCGATACATGACGGAAGTTCTGTTAGCGGAAATAGGGCGGCCTCCTGGACCCGAAATGGAGAATAGCGTTGATCGGGAATCGTATTCATTATCAGCTGGGTTAGGTTTGGGATTAGTTACATTAGGACAGGGTGGTAAACCGTCCGGATTGTCTGATTTAAATGTACCAGATATGTTGCATTATTATATGGTTGGAGGTATCAAACGACCTTTAACGGGTATGAATGAAAATCTAAAAAGTTCATTGTGAAATTTAAAGCGACGTGCAACATTTCAGGATCTCAGAAAGAGAAATACAAAGTGCCATCCTTTCAAATAAGAGAGGGGACGACTGTTAACCTGGACGTGACAGCACCTGGTGCGACCTTAGCGTTGGGCTTGATGTACATAGGCACTGGTAATAAAGCTATAGCAGATTGGATGGCACCGCCAGATACTCAGTACTTACTAGATTTCATTCGTCCAGATTTTTTGATTCTAAGGACGTTATCCAGAGGTACACGCAATAAAATTCTAAATATCTAATTTACCTGATAATTTTCCAGCTTTAATCATGTGGGAGGATATACAGCCGACAAAAGATTGGGTTGATAATCAAGTTCCCAGTAATATTAAGCTCTACTGCATGGTAAAGCCATCCCCTCTAATGGATGTCGACTATTACGAGACTATGAAGTAAAATTCTTTCTCAAGATATTAGTGCGTAAAATTATTGTCTTTTTATTCTAGTCAAGCTTATTGCAACATAACAGCCGGCGCATGCTTTGCCTTAGGATTGAGGTATGCTGGATCAGCTGATGCAGATGCGTTTCAGACACTTCTGCACTATTGCCACATGTTCACGTCGTTAACGATGAAGTCCATAGCTGAGTTGGCGGGAAAGCCCACGATTGAAACTTGTCTGAACTTAATTGTGATATCAGCAGCTATGGTAAGCTGTTTTACATTACAATATTTACATACTTCGTCTGAATGTAATATCGTTTTAAAGGTGATGGCAGGTACTGGTAATTTAGAGATCATGCGAATAGTGCGACATCTACGAAAACGTGTTGGCGTTACAACTAGCGTAGTCGTAACTTACGGTTCTCATTTAGCTACTCACATGGCTTTGGGTTTGCTATTTTTAGGAGGTGGGAGATATACGTTGTCGAATTCTCCAGCTAGTGTTGCTGCTTTGATTTGCGCATTTTATCCTAAATTCCCAACCCACAGCAACGATAATAGGTATGATAAATTTGCGAAAGTAATTAATACTGAAATGATCCGTCCTAAGGTATCACCTTCAAGCGTTTCGACACCTATATGTATTAGCTGTCCAACCTCGACTGCTCATACCTAGAGACATCATGATGGGAAGAATGTGCTACGCCAACATAAAAGTGGTGAAAATAAATGGTACAGAGTTAAATATCAGAGGACCTGGTTTAATACCGGAACTAAGTTCTTTATATAAAGTTTCCATCGATGACGAGAGATACTGGCCTGTAGTTTTTGAACGTGGAAGAAATTGGGATTTGTTGGAGTGAGTAAATCAATTTAAATAATAGCTTTGTTCGCTGTGCAGTCAGAATATATTCAAAACTGTACGGCGCATGCGTAATAACAATTGCACATTTGCAGTGCTGCAATTTCGTATTTCGATTTCTTAAATAAACACAATTTAACTTTTAGCGTTGCCGTAAGTGATTGCGTTATTTATTCAATTTGGAGTTAATGAATTGAATAAAGATTGAATTGATTTTTTGTCAAAAAGACGCCATCAGCAACGATATAACCTAATTCTCTAAAAAATTGCTTTTGTCAATGTCAATATCTTTTTTTCGAGTATGCCTTTTCAAACGGTTGAGCCTTTGTAGATTATCTGCTTCTTTTCTTTTTGTAATTATTTCAAAAGTTTGTTATATTACATGATGATTATTTAGTATTGTTAGAAGACAGCAAGCATAAATGTTTTCGATTTTAGGTTAGTCACCCCAGGTTTTTTAATTATTAAGTTTACTTAAATTACCTTTTGAAATGTTGCCAAATATGTCACTACATTTAGTTGATTTCAACTTTATTTTTCGTACTCATTTGAGTGCATAAGAGTTTTTTTTTTTTGTTGAATATATAATATGAATTGGTGTTCTACTGTAGGAAAGTATTAAATTCGTATGGGTGTATAGAAGTTAAGCAACGGGCTGGTTGTTTGTCGTATTTGGAAGATAAGCACGGATATCGAACTGAATTGGCCCACACTTTAACACAGTCTACGACAGCCCTCTGGGATCCTTCCGCGAAAACCATCACGTCGTTCTCCTCAGACTGCACGATCAGGAATTTCTGCGATTATTTCTTATGCGATCTGAACGATTCCGTGGACGTCGCGGAAGCACAAATGAAAAGAAATCTCACCAAAGTCACGTACGATTGCGTGGTGAAGGATAAACTAAACGTATTGCCTATATTTATTAGTTTATTGAAGGTAATAATACCGCATTCAATATCTGCCATTGAATTACACATTTAATGACTGCAGGTGATCAAAGATGGAGACACTAATCCAAATTTCTTGCAACTATGGCAGTTCAAGCTGATCTACACGTTAATATTAAAAAAATCGCTAGCTACCAACCTCATATCTCCGGAGTGTATCTTGTCACTGCACCAAAGCTTGAACGGTATATTTGATAGGAAAGAAGAGAATTTGAAGAAACTTCTCACTTCTTACTTGAACGGAGCAAATGCCGCATTGCAGAGGTAATATATTAGGAGATCTGGTAAGTTATATTATATTCTACGACTTACCATTTGATTGTGTGCCGAATAAGAGTAACTATTTAGAGAATGTAATTGCCTTAAAATCTTTATCTCTGTCATTGGATACTATTAGGAAGATATTGCAATTAGTAAGTTAAGATTAAATATTTTTGTTATATATTTTTTTTATAAGATATTGAAGTAAAATTTTATATGTTAAGCAGGAAAGGAGTTTTTTTTTCAATAAAGCAATTTTCCAAGTCAATGAAACACGTGAATAATATTTTTTTAGATTTTTATTAATGCATTAGAAAATACAAATAAATATTACAATATACACTTTTTTTATTTTATGAATCACCATAATATACAGTTAGGGTATTTTAATAATTACACATCTGCCTCTATACATCTCATTAAAAACGACTAAATTACATGACATCATTTTAATGTATACGTACTTCCATCTTCTTACAGAACAATAGTAACATATACACATACTGATTTGAACATTATTTTTATCTATATACATGTATATATTACCCTACCATGAGATTCACCCAACCCTATTTATATATTTTATGTCCACTATTTTGTGTTTATCGTGTTTTGCCGACAAAATAATTTCCCTTAAGCTAGGATGTCCTTACTAGATAAAAAATCTTGCTTCATCTTATTTAAATTCAGGTACAGCACAATCCGGAGAGAGACTATCCACCACAGATGGTGGTAATCTCAAATGCATCGAACCAAATTGTCTAAATTTGGCAGTAATCTATCTCACACCCAGTATTTCTCTCTTATATATCATTTTCTTCTCGAACGATACTTGAATCTCTTTCTTTGAGGTATACTAATACAAAATTAAGTATTTAACATTCGTAATTATCTCGTTTAAGACTACAATCATATTATGTAAATCATCATTATTAGTATAGACGACTATAGATAGTTTTAGATGTGTTTGTGATGCAATTGGATTCATTTAGCAGACGAATACTGCTCCAAACAATTGCCAACGTATCTGTTGATAGTATATGCTAGCATCCGTTACATCGATAATAGTTGGGAGGGGATATTTGGCGTGGATGTATTAATATAGTAGATTCGTGATATTTTGAAGCGGAAATTTTAATTGTGGCGATAGGTAGAGTAAAAATCAAAATGCGAAGGTTATATATATATATACTAAATCAGCTGATCAATTTGGCAATCTAGATTATCCAGTAGCGACATCTACCGATGGATCGAAGCATATTCGTCTGCCAAATGCGCTTATTTTTATAGTATTTTGATATCATATTTGCACAAACAATTTTTTATGTCAAACACCCGTATTAGTCGATGTATTACAGTCAGAAGAAAATAAATGCATATTTTATACAAGGATTTGATTGTTGTAAAAGTGAAGCGATGTTAAACTTACTATAATCTCCACCTCATTTATACAAACACCTTAGATCTTTAGATATAGATTGTTAATTTCCAACACAAACAATAGTGTTTTTTTTTGTTATGTTTATATGTCTCGACTACTTCAATTTTCTTACATCTTGGTTTTATAAAGTGATCGTGCAAATATTGTATCCACGTCCTTGAAAAATAATATCAAAATATATATCATCACTTGCTATTTGTATACTAGTGACCAGAGATATTGAAACAAAATTCTATAGAAGACAGAAAAAAATTCAACCTTAGCAATAATCTCAGTTCACGATTATACATTCACATTACATTTCTAATATTAATAACTTAACTGTTTATTTTTAATATAATTTACTTTAAGATTGACTAATATTGCAGTTAATAGTATTAAATTAACTATATTAACCAATAATTATTTTCAAACTATTCCTTAATAGCCAAATTTAAATTTCCTGCCACTATTTTTAGCGACTTCAACGTAAACCCATTAAAATAACTGTTACTGTAGTACAAAATGGTAGGTAATTTTATGTTTTAAAGTTGAAGTTACTAAGAATAATTGCGGGCAATTTAAATTTAAATGTGGCTATGTAGGATTCAGCTTTTTTTAAGTTATATGTTATGTATCATATAATCAAAAAATTAAGATCATTTAACAAAGTTTTCAAATTAATTCTGCACAAAGACAATGTCACGTTTATTAAATTAATTATCGCGGATTGTATCAAGTTTTCCACATCTGCAAAAAAAAAAATGTGTGATTCGTAAGATTGCGTTTTTTTTTTAACTTTTAGTACTTATTGCAATGACTGTTACATTTCTGTTCATAAATAATTAGGTGCGTAATTCCACAATTATGATTTAGCGGGAAAAATTAGCTTTTATCAGTACTGAATTGATTTATTTTTTTCAGCGTGCAATGTCTTATTATTATTATTATTATTATTTCAATTACGTATATTATTTCTGTATAAAACTAAAATATTGCAAAAGATCAAGTGCATTTTGTATATAATAATCAGTCATTTTTTTTTAGAGTAAATGCGCGTTAGTGATATGAAACATCTATGAGTCACTGTTGTTTTCAAAATACAATAGTCAACTATAAAATACAAAATCCATACCACAATAACCAAGTTAAATACGGCGCAATTTCGGCAATTTTTAATTTTATTGTTGTAGTAAGGATTTATTATTTCAGTTGAAATAATAAAAAGAAATGTATGTGATTAATATTGAAATAAATTAACCTGAACGAAATCAAATGTTGATGACAACAGTCGATTTCCTTATCTTATTGATTGTAAATGTAATTTTCCTATGTTAAATCTTAATATTAGAAATGTTCGTTTTATTTTCAAACAAAATGTGATGTAAAACATTTTTATACAAGACATATTTTGTCATACACCATCTTTCAGCATTTTAAAACTGATATATCAATGTTCCCACTTCTTTTACATATATATTATACATTTTTTTTCTTAATAACTGCTTGTGTAAAGCCACCGCAATTAACAGTCATACATTACATTCCTTTAGAATACTTTTATCCTTCATATCTAGGAATTCTTTCACAAAATCCATTACGTACATATATTTTTTAATTACATTAGTGCGAATAACAACTTGTGTCATTAAGAGTTGGTTAAAGTTTCTGTATATTTAAATATATATAATTATGTTTTATCACTTAACGAATAAAATTGCACATAAACTTTCTGGATTAACATCGAATATATTAATCACTAAAAATGGACATAATAAATTAAACTATACTACACACAAAACATACAAGTTGCCATTTATTTATTACTTAGCTGAGAGGAAAGATATAAAAGGAGCAAAATAGTAAAATATAGAGGATGAAAGAGAAGTCAGAAAACGTGTTTTTTTTTTACAATACTTTGCAGATTCAAAGGTAAGATATAACGTAGCGATCTTAATTTAGTGATTGAAAAGTAAGGATGTAATGAAACCATCGACAAGCACGTTTAATGAAAGTAGATCGTTATTATGGAAGTGTATTATTAGGGAGTTTTTCGATGAAGAAGGTGTAGACTTATGCTTGGTTGTTAAACGTGAATTTGCTAATGATGTACACATCACGTTTGATGATCAGTGTAACTAGCTAAAATTAAAAGATAATATACGTTGTAGCATTTTAGTTTTTCGAGAGAAATATATATCCTAATTTTTTTTCCAAGCTAAATGTTATATAGAATAGGGTCCTACAGTTCTGGAAGTAATATACAATGTATATAAAAACAATATTTTCGTAATGGATAAATTTATTGTAAATCATTTATGCCAATTTATGAGTGAATGTCATGTGGATTTTCAAAGGTTTACAGAACAGTCTTTTAAAAACCCATGTGTGGCGTTTCTTTTATCTGCCGCTTTACCAACGTTACTTTTGATTTCTAGCAACTATATATCAAGTATTATAGTATGTCGATTGGCTGTTGCTATTTATAGCAACCTGTATGTGATAGCTGCCGTTATATGGGAGTATTTAATGTATTTTTACTTTTGTACTATATGTTAACGTTAATCTTGACGCACTCCGTAAATTTTAATTTTATTGAGCGCTTCAAAAAAATATTAATAGCTTCTTTTATGCATTATCATAGTTAAATGTTTGTTGGTTTAGTCAGGGATCCTTACGACACTGGTGTTATAATACAATACTAGCTATTTCTTCTTCACCTTGGACATTAAAATTTACAGAATCAGTATCTTACCTATCGCTTATAATCTAAAACATTTAACAATCGGAAAGTACTTAATAAATACAATTGTGACATGAAAAAAAAAAAAAATTAACGAATAGCTGGTTTGCGTTCTACGACAAAAAAAAGAAACAAGGAAAAACAATAGAAACAAAATCTCCCATATCAATTTTGACGACGTATAAGAATAAGACATGTATCGAATCAGTGGTAAAACCATATTTTTTTTATATATAAAAATATATGTATAACACAATTTGATTATTTATAATAACACATCAATATTTATAATTAATTAATTTTAAGGAGGAAAAGACTCACAAAAGGTAATACAATAATATACAAGTTTTCCAAAAAAAAAACAAGTAACATATAAATATAATAATATTAAGTTGATATAATGTGTGTATATAAAAAAGAATCATACTAATAAAAATGCATTGCAATTTAGATTAGATTTAAACAAAGTTGTCCACTATTCGTAAGAATTTTTCATCAGATAGATGAGGCTGCAATCACTATTCGTTATAACATTTTCTCAGAGTTCTCAGGACCAATAAATTAAAAAGGGTAAAGTGGAACATGTACACAAAGATAAAGAGAGAAAGTTCATCGTGAAAAAATGAAGAAATATCATAAAAATTACACCTATGCATACATACAAACAGTGTTTATTTCTCCATCATCTCCGACTCCACACACCGGAGTTGCTTCACTGAAGCAATAAGTTGCGTTTTTGTACATTCCATTTTTCTTTCTTTTTTTTTTCTTTAAGAGAGCTACATATTTATATATATAACAAAGAGGAAGATGATGGAAGATAGCCGCACTAATCAACTATAATTAGTAATAACATTAGTAGTCGAAGGTATGTTTCTACCTGTTCCCGCAGCATAAGTCGATTGCTCGTTGAACAGCTTTCGTGATGTTATCAAATACTGATACTTGTTTACGTTTGGCTAAATCTGACAGATACACTCTGCCTCGGTTGTAGTCTTTCACAGCTTGAGTCGTTAACTGTAACAAATAAACAGTCATTAATCAAGTCGCGGTCCAAAACAGATACAATAAAATCATTGAGTGAGGGAATTGTAAAGAGACGCAATCATGCATGCACTTGTGAAACCTAAAAGGGATCTGGACGCTAGATGGCGCTATGATGGCGGTATCCAAAATTCTACATAAGTGTCAACAGAGCTTAAGGGGGCGATTACCTATTACAGGTCGCTACATGTCGGTAATTATTGTACGAGAATGTCTTTTAGACAAAATAAACATTAAAATTGAAGTATGTTTTTGTGGTGTGATAGACATTGATTCAGTTATTATTCTAAATAATTTTGTTCACGTTAGCGATGTCTGGATACTTCAGAAAAAAATCATGAAAACCAAGGATTGAACATCTGCAGCTATAGAATTCTTAGAAAAATGTACTGATCACATTCATAATCCGTAATTGTAAAACTAAGCGCTATTTTTCTTGAAAGCCAGTCCCGACCATTAGACTAATAATTGTGTGCTATATATACAATAGGTTTGTTCCAACATGCTGTTCGCGAACGGTTCACGATCATGTGAACCAATCAGACAACGCATTCCAGTTCGCGAGAACTCCAATCTGTTCTCTGATTGGTTCACGTGATCACGAACCGTTCGTGAACTGTATGTTCGAACAGCCCTAATATTTTGTACTAGAAAACTTTGGAGCGTCTGTATTAGATGTTACTACAGTTCGATCACGTTTAGTTGCCAGCATAAACAATGGACCAATTATGGGTAATTAAGAAATCTATCTCAATTAGCAAAATTCAAATTTCCCACCATAATTTTTAGTAACCTTTCCAGTCCGAAATTACCAACGATTTTGCACTACATTTATACCGGGTTGCACCGATGACAAAATTTGTTTGGTCGCACACTTTTCTAAAATATGCCTAGCAGTGACATCTATAGTACGTCGAATATTCCGTCGCGCCATCTTTGCACCATCAGTTTAATTAACATGTTTCCCCACTTACCACCAGATACTCCTACTTGTCAAGGCATAAATTTTGTCTCTCTCGTTTAATCTTTTAAAGTTTTCTTGTCTAGGTAATCGCCCTCTTAATATAGTAGTATCAGAATGATGACTACTGCGGATCATATTGTTAAAACAACAAACAAGAATATTAGTTTTTTTTTAAGTTTTCCGTGAAAGATTACGATAGAGTAAAAATAGATTAGAAATTGCGGTAATGTTAATATTATCATGATTATGCCGCTCACATCCAGAATGCTCGAAAATGTTATGAGTAAATATGTACCAAGTTTTTAAAATTCTACTGCACTTATCATCTGGTAACCAAATTTAAACTTCCCGCTATTATTTTTAGTGAATTTAACGTAAAGATATTAAAATAACCGATAATGTAGCAAGAAATGGTGTGTAATTTAAAATTGGTTGTTTGGGTAGGTGCATCAACCACGTTACAAATTTGTGAACCGAGCTTACTAGTCGGTAAGTTTGACATAACAGAAAATTTTAAACTATTTCATATTTATAAAGTCGGTTGATGTTAAGAATGTAGTAGATGGCGCTGCAACCGCCGTTTCCATCACATTGCCAAAATGCAAATGTGCTAAACAAGGTAATAATATAATGAGGAACACAAGAAATAATTACCCACTTAGCCAAATTTAAATTGCCCGCAATTATTCTTAGTAACTTCAACGTTGAAACATAAAATTACCTACTATTTTGTACTATATTGATAGTTATTTTAATGTCTTTACGTTGAAATTAGTAAAAATAGTGGCGGGAAATTTAAATTTGGCTATTAGGGTAAAGAGACACTTAAAAACAACGAAGAAATTTTACAACTGATATCACAATAACCGGGAACACCTGGGCTTCCGAAACACTTGTCTCGAATTAATAAACTTTCATGTAGCGCGGAGTGATCGGATATTTATATGTCTATTACTGATTACTATGCTAGAGTCCGTATGATATCTTTGTATATCTTTAGTTCTTTAATTATGTAGTTCCAATAATTGTGATAGTAATCTTCATTTTCTCAAATCTATTCAAGAATAGTTCAAATAATAATAGCAAAAGAGTTTAGAAAGATTTGGGAAATGCCCCAAAGATATGTGTAAATTAATTAACCGGATCAATTTTCTCTGAATTTTGTGATTACGTCAGTGAAACGCTAGATACCTCTAGGTACAATCTTCGTAAACCCTAATTATATTTTTGTTTTATTCGTTTATAGATGTCCCTTTATATCAATTTATTTACACTTTGGTAGTACAAAACCGAATTAATTTTTTCAGGCCTCTAAGGTCGCCAGACCTATCCCCAATGGATTTCTTTTTTTGGGGTTACATAAAAAACAATTAAATTTGAATTAGATGACATGCAGAGGTAATTTCTCATATGCTGTGCACTTTCTGCCGGTCACTGTATGTATCCTATTTAA
Source organism: Protaetia brevitarsis (assembly GCA_004143645.1). Lineage (NCBI taxonomy): Eukaryota > Metazoa > Arthropoda > Insecta > Coleoptera > Scarabaeidae > Protaetia > Protaetia brevitarsis. Next base: position 365,068 of record RXPK01000210.1, read on the forward strand.
TTGCGACTCTTTACAATTCAAGTTATACTCAAACTGTAAAACGGTAAAAAATCTTACCTTTTCATTTCTAACTATCGCTTCAGTTTCGGATAAAGGCTCTACGCATAAAACCACGTCTCTACCCAACCCGACATAATAAGCAGCCAAAATCATCGTCGTTAATGACCTGGTGTCGTTCGTTATCACGAACAGGATCACTTTACTACTATCCATAGTCCTTTTCCACGTCAGTAAGGTATCGTCGCTGACGTTCGCGCATTGGAAAGAGCTGCAGTTCGTTGAATTACCGCCCGTATCGGCGCAGTAATAACCGAAGATCGAGTTGACGTTGTTGCCCACGATGTCCGCGTCGAAATCGAAACACTCTCCTTCCCTCATAGCCGGATTGTAGTATCGAAGGCCGCGTTTCTTGATCAAAGTTACCGCCTGTTCTCGCCATGGGTTGCTGCTGTGACAGGAACCGCCGAGATATATGTCGTAGGTGTGATTGTTATCTGGGATCGTGTAGTTATTGTGGGCGTCGACAGAGGGCGGGACGGTATTGCAGTTTTCGTGTTTGTTGACGTCGTCGCTGTGAGAGTTGTTGTTGCGGGAACACTGCCGTTGGAGGGGAGTGCTTACCCATTCTGAAAATAGAAAGTTTTATTTATATATAAATTATTCATTGGTAATTTGTTTGTTAATAATAATAAAATGACGGTTTATACAGAGATGACTAAATCTAACGTAATAAAATATCGAAATAAGTAACGAGCATACTGGATGGAAATTGTTTTTGCGGTAAAAGAATTGATTATTGTACAAAATATTCAGAAAATTAAAATCACAAATGAAAATGGCTTCCCTATTAAAGAAAAATAGGGGACAATGAAGTCGTTAGGGCTGTATCTTTATTTAAAATCGACACAAACGCGTTCAATGTTCATTTTGTTGTGACTGTACACAGATATTTGGTTGCGTTCTTTATAATATACAATATAGAGGACGTTTATTTAGAAATGTATCAAATTTTAAAAGTAGACAAATCTTTAAAAGATAAAATAATTATCTCTAAGCGAAAAAGCTCAAAATCTTAATGGAAATTGTTTTACTACCGCTGATATTGAAGTCAAGCAGCGGCTTGCTTTCATGATTAAATGTGTGGAAATGTATTCCCTATCAATAAAAAAAAAAAAGAATATTATCACGCCGTAAATAAAATTCAAGAGTACGTCTGATTTTTTTTGGTTATAAATGACGTATTCTTCCTCTAAGCACATTTTTTTAAGCATTCAAATTAAGTGTATTAAAACAATAAAACGTAAAAATATTTTGTTTGTGTTACATGTTTGTGATACTTACAAATTACTTATTTATTCACAATTTTAACTCAAAACCCTAGAATTAATTTAACTCCTTTTAAAACATTTTTTCTTATTTACAATTTATTAATTTTTTTTTCATAAACCCAGAGCGATAGAATTAATTATTTTCCCATTACACTGTACTTAACAATACTTCAACATTCATTGATATATCAATTTACAAATGAAATATTGAAACAGCAGAGTATCTCTTCTTCCACTTTTACTATTAGAAAGAATCAGCAAACATAATAATCCGATTCATAAAATTTCTAAATAACATCTCTCTATGTACTACTTCGCTTTTAACTATTTTTTAAGCAGATCGAATATATACATAACATATCGTTTGTAAAGTGCACGTATGCTAATATAAATAATGATATTTTTTTCTGGGTATGCATTTTATTAGTCAGAAACAATAAAAAAATGATACGGTTGAACTTAGTGTAGTGACTTTTAGTCAGCCTTTAAAACTTGGACATTACTTAACAAACAAACACTCTATAATAAAAAGTTTTTGGTAAATTATAGGTCACTACAGTGCAATTTTAAAACGTTTAAGGTTTTAAGGTACATGCGATGACAAAAAGCCTAAGAACACTACTAGAGTTAAATCTGTTCACAGCAATAGCTCGATGTGGCGTCCTAAAACTTCTCGTCATTGAGTGTACAAAGATATGCACCCCAACTTTTACCCGGTTAACCAGTATTAAATTGATCGCGCGCAGAATTTATTTACCCAGAATAAACAACGCAATACATCATTCTCTTTGTAATCCTATTTGTTTCGAAGATCATGTCGAACCGATTACATGCATATACAGTGTGCACGCGGTCGACCTGTCATGGATATATTATTAATGGCTGGCTGAATGGAAATAGGAAGGCCTGCGGTAAATTACTAGCGCGCCCATTCAATTACCGTATTTTTCGGATTATAAGACGCGCTTTTTTACATAGAAAAATGGACTCAAATTTTGGGTGCGTCTTATGGTCCGAAAGCAACATTAAAATGTTTTTTTCAATAAATCGTCTCTAAATTTAAGGTGCGTCTTATATTCCGAAAAATACGTCTTATCATCCGGTGCGTCTTATTGTTGGAAAAATACGGTATAGGCATCCAAAAGATATTTAACAATGCTGGAAATAAACATTCATTTTACTATAAGAGTCGGCTATTGTCTCCAAGTATAATTATCTATAAAAAAGCACTCCGGTTCCAAGAAGCAGCAAAATATATTTTTGTTTAAATGTAAACAGCACCGTATTGAAAAACACATTTCATCGTTGTGATCAGCGTGTATTTTAAAGTGTTAAAATCGCAATGTTGTAAGAGCGATACAGTAAACTCTCTATTAAACAAATACATCCGGGGGACTCTGAAATTTGTTCATTTAAAAAGAAAGCAGTGGTACGGTAGAATACCTTCGGATATGATCGGGTACCTTCGGAATCTTATCGGTATTATTGAGAGCCTGAACATGTGGTTTAGTTAATTTTTCTAATCGGTATTTTGACGGTTTTCAGACTTCTATTTAGAATTGCAGCGCCATCTATCAGAATCAAAAAAAATGTTTCAGACGAAACTTTCGTATTTTTATACGTACGCGATTAAAATAGGGGTTCCCGCTTTTAAAGTTACCACCCATCCCACTCCCCAAAGGTAGGGGCGGAGTGTTGTGTTTAGTATCCTCGGATAGATCTTCGAAAATGATTAAACGCGTATTTTTTGTTTGTTTTCGATTGGATGTGTATTTCTATAGATATTTGATAGTTGTGGGACTTTTGGAACACCCGCTATAATTAAGATTTTGGGCTAAAGAAACCTAACATTGTTTGATGCACACTTCTTATTTTTAAAACTATGCCTTCGAAGCGTTATCTAATTCAGACGCCAACTCAAAATCAGTATCACTATTCTTAATGTTAAAAAGTCTTATATCGTGTAAATTTACATGGTATCGTAATATGTGATTGTACTTTCTTCATCATTATCTATACAATCTATCGCGGCTCAAATTTTTGTCAACACTTACATATTCATTAAAATTAGCATCATTTGTTCCAGATTGGTAAAACATCTTACAAATTTTAGCGATAGTAAGATAAAAATAACTCATCTTCGGGATCAAAGTCGTTATCAGTTTGAAAAACTTCGGAATATGTAAAAAGTTTAGACAGCACTGGAAGTTGCTGCTGTAACAAACGGAAACCATCTTTCGCTCTGTACCCATCGCCAGCTCGCATGTGTTCACTCGGTATGTTCTAAATTTATGACATTTACTAAAAACGCGGGTACAAATATTTATATTACTTAATATCTGAAATTGTCGATGTTCCAATGTATGTTCATTATAGTTTTTTTTCTATTTTTTCAAGTGCAATGATTTATATGTAATGTGTATAATGTAATGCAATGTAGGATTGTATAAGCCCCACTTAAGTAATGAAGTAACATTGTCGTGTAAGCTGAATTAGTGCACTTTTTACCAAAAATTTTGAGTTATAACAAGAAAGCAAACAAAAAAGAATATTTTATAAAAAAAATAATAAAAAAAAAAACTTTTGAGGACCAGCATACTGCACAAAATAAAATTAAACATGTTTTGTTAAGCCAAAATTTACGAAAATTGGAACGACTGAGGAATTTCGAAATAGAGTTCATTTTAGGTTCATTATTACCGGAAGTAAAATAGGCTATACATTGAATAATAATACGTATTTCGTTGCAATAATTATTTCAAGACTTTGGAAGAGCTTCTGAGAAGCGAATTCCAATCCTTGACGATCTATAATGGTAATAAATCTCGATCCAATAATCGTGAATAGAAATTTAAACTGAAAAAAAATAGATGCTAGATAATATTTGAGTGCGAAAAGAGACAAATTTAAAGGTATAAGTTTGGACACATCTCATTAGTTCAAAGGAACCAACTCTTAGGTCTTAGTACCTACGACATTAGATATAGGACGAACAACGTAATATCTGAGCAGATGTCTGGTAGTCAAAAGTGCACTTGTCCAATATAAACGATCAAAAAATCTACCATCTGCCGGAAAATTCTCGCAACCCTCGGTGCTGAACTCCGCTACTAGAACGCAGAATTGCTCGAAGTTGATCCTCATCTGGGTGAGGTCCGATTGGTTCGATGTGCTCAGGTACCTGTACAGGTCATAGATCACCATCGACCTCTTGGTTAGGGTGTAATAGGCGTTCATCACCCCCTCTAGAGTCAACTCACCAGAACCTTTGGTGTCATGTTGATCGAAAGCTTGCCTCAATTTCCTGCATCACAAAAAAAGGGAATTAAAAAAAGATGAGTAAAAGCAAATTTAAAGTAAATTACCTTAATTTATATGTTATTAATTCTTCAGCTGTCATACCGTTGTTCAGAGTAGAATTTTTCAATAGATTAGCTGTGCATTGTATAGCTGAGCATAGATTAGCGTGTACTTTGATCCCTCGACTCTTTACTAATGCCAATAAAGTGGTTTGTCCGGCAATTAGATCTACACATTCTCTAAAAGGAGAGATATGAGATATCTTAGGTATGAACTTTGGTTTACATGAGTACTCACTGCTTTGTAATAGCTTCCCCCATTATTGTTTGCCCTTGTTTGTACGGATAAGCTACCAATACGACACATCGACCTGTTGCAACTAGATAAGCCACTTCAATCATACCTCCCACACTCCTTGTTTGACTATCGATCACATATAGAAGAACTGAGGCTGATTGTTTCGCATCATGTTCTTCTGCGACTAGTTCAGGTGCCCACATAGAAACTTGCTGTTGAAAAAAGGTTACGAAATAAGAAATTCAATAAAAAAAATAATAACAAATAATGGAGCTGCCAATGCATGAAAGCAAACCAAGTTAATGAGATTTGCAACTACATATCAAAAGGAGAAAATAAAGATTTTGTTGCTACAAAATCCAAAAAGTAGAAAAATATATAACATGAAGAGAAAATTTTGAGAATCACAGATACCCAGTACAATACTGGGACTAATAAATATCAATGAAAATGAATGAGTTAGAGTGAATCATGAAATTTTAGATGAACTGAAAAGGTAGGACATAGTAAAAAGAATAACAAAAGTAAAGAATCAGGTATATGTGCGGATGTTAAGTTATAATATACATATTAAAAGAAGTACAAGTTTCCTTTCAATTTAACATTCTTTTACATTAATCCATATTTTAATCTGGTCCAATATATTTTGCAGTAAGGAGAATCAACTGGATCAAAATTTTAAGGGTTTATGTTCGAATAGAAAACATATTTTGAAATGAAGCTTATAATTATGAAAATATATAAAAAAATGATCATTCAATTATAACAATCATTTCATTACGGATCAATTGATTATCAAAATCATTCGATTGTGCTTATCACTAATAGAAACAAAAATTGTCCTTAGTCACATGGATGAGACAGATAACAGAACTCTTTGCATTAAAAAAAAAAGGTAAAAGAGAAAAGGATAACTTACCGGGTTATAGTAAGTAATCCCATGTTTTTGTAGCTCAGGTATAGCAGTATCCGTCCTCCACGTCGTCGGATTGCAAGAACCACCTAAGAATACTTCACATTTGCTGCTACATTCTGTAAAATTCACGCGAACAGTTAGCGCTATAGAATGCCACAGGTGTTTCTTATTCATACTTTTTGGTTTCGGTGATGTTTTTCGTATCTTGCCATTCTGCATCTCCCTTGCGAACAGGCAGAACTCGCCGAAGGTGAGGTAGGCCCCATTTCTTCGGCTGCACTGCCTCGCGCATTGCAGCATCTCTGTTACTGGAAATAGACGAACCGATTTTAGTAAAAAAATATATATATATATGTTGTTTATAAATAATATAACCTCAAAATCATAACAGATGTTGATGAATAGCGGTTTAGCGTATGCTAATCTAAACATTTATGTATCGCAAGTCTATAACGGTGCTATTAGTAATAAACGAGGCTCACTTAACACTCAATAAATATACAAATTTTACCTTAAAAACGCTTAGAAATTTTCAGCTATTTTATTTACGCCATTGTATTCTTTTTTTACCTATACAACCGCGTTAATTTGGTTGCCTATAATTTTTCCCTCCCTTTTTTATTTAAATTTCTCACGTTAAAATGGGGAATGACGGCAGGTTAGAATTATTATATTTAATGTAAGTTAATTAAGAACTAAATTATAATATTACCTTGAGGTTTGGACGGATAAAGATGCATATCATTAAATAATTCTTGTAGCGAATCCCCAGGAATGTGTAAAGTTGAACCTAAACGCCCACAGATGGCGTTGTAGACCTCCCTGTAATAAAAGAAATAAAATTTTTAAAACTTGGGCAGTTCGTGATATGATTATGGGATAAATATGAGTGAGAATTATTGTGATGAACGAAAATTCGTTAGATGATGAAATATCCTATGAAATCCTATATCTTTATAAAAGATCTGCACGACAAATAAAGATTATTATTATTAAATTATTATTAATTGAATTATAGAGGTACGTACATTTTTGTAAAATGGCAAAAGATTCCACAACTTAAACGTTTATTTCTTTGTCGTTCTTTCACACAATTATTTTTGGTAACTTCAATATAAAGGTATTAAAATAACCATTAATGTAATACAAAATTGTAAGTAATTTCATGTTTCAACGTTGAAGTTACTAAAAATAATTGTGGGAAATTTAAATTTGGTTGCCAGGGGGTGTACTCTTTCGCGCTGAACAAACTGATCGAAGTGAACGATATTCAATTCGTTCACTTAATTTGATGGATGTTTTTTCGTGCATGTTCAGTCTCCCCACTCTGGCAAATAAAGTGATTACATTCAGAAATTCCCTTACCCCTTAAGTACGAAGAAATTTTGCGGTTGGTTGGTGCAATAAGATTCTCCATGATTTTAATGCCTAAGAATTTAATATTTCAATCACTAAAAATAATTGCCAGTATGTTTAACTGATATCATTTAACGATTCATTACCAAATAATTATTTATTAGCACTAAATATAGCTTGTTCTCCGGATACAACTACGTCCCACACTTACAAAGTGCGAACATTTTTTGTAGTGTGTAACACAAACAATTAACTTATAATGTACAATTTCCTCCCAGCTACTGGAATTACATTCTTTTCCGAGAATAGATCATTTTACAACCTACGACCAAGGCCGAGACCATAAAATCCTTAGCAAAATAAATCAAATAATAGAGGCAGGTCAGTTTTACTAATGATTAACGTGTATGTACTGCAAATGTGATCTGTATGCGTCATTGAAATGCATGATAAATGCATCGGCTGTGATTTAAAGAAATTAGGAAGATCGTGAATCAATGCATACGCGATGATTTACAATAGGAAACGTATTTTCTTTCGTAAGCTCAGAAGAATTTTTGAAATAATAATTTGCAGTTGTCATATTTGTATATCTAGTCGTATACAGATGATATATGTATATATAAAAAAAAAGTAAATTATATACAAACATTGTTACTCTGTTTACGTTAGAAAGTTTGAGTTGAATAATTGTCAATGGAATTACGGAGTTTCGCCACAGCAATAATAAACAAAACGTTACTCACATAATCACCAAGAAAAGCAAACATTTGCAACGTTGAAGCTTCATAAGAGATATATTTATATACTGTTCCTTTTAAATGCACAAGGCTGGAATTAATTGAAAAGAATGTTGATTACAACAACCAAACACATTGAATTTTGCACGGAGACTAAATAAACTGCTCGACAAGCTGTAATAAATCCCAAATTCTTATGCTTATCAAAGAAAAACACGTATTTGCGGTTCACGCTCGACTAACAAACAAGATGTGATTGGTTTGCAGTTATCTAGAAATGTCGGCTCGTTTGCGGTGACTCCAGAAAAAATAGCCGGAAATATAGAAACAAGTCCACGTACCGCAAATAATGATATCACCACGTGCAATTATCGAATAACCTGTTGTTTTGGTGTATGATGTAAGACGCGAGAACCGATAAAAGAACTGTTAAGGTTTCGTAAATTTGGAGATCACGTATTAGTGAATTTCAAGATATAAGAATATTACTTTTAATGGCTGTAATGGTTTTATTGCACCTTAAAGGTAGGCTATACATATGAATACGGCTCTTGGATTCATATTCTGTAAGCAGCTAAACTGTGTATCCTTTAAATGAGGAGTTAGAGGTAATTATCGCCACAGGAGGTATAATAAAACCATTACAACATTCAAAAATGCACTATGATAAATCAAAAAGATTTGATTTGCACTCATACAGTTGGAAGAGAAATGTGTGAATTGTAACTACAAGTAATATACATTCATCCAAAATATTATTTCTGCCTCGAAAATATTTAAAACGCGAAGTGCTCGAAATAAACATCTAATACCATCAAAAATAGTATAGTCAAACATGGAAATACATATTTAGCCTGAACGCCCAAATAGTTTGGCTTAACTCCAATGTCGACTTCCTAACTTACAAAATACCAATCTGTTACATTTTCCAATCACTCAAATTTTATGAATTAATAAATCTAAGCTATATAATTCCGTTCTCTTGATTAATTTCGCGACTGCTTTTCGCAGCAAGTATACGTGCAATTTGGCCGGTCCAAATAATTGTCGCAGTGGTCAAACAAATCAAAGCGGTCGTCAATTTAACTATTGTAGCATTTAATTAAATAAACGGTCCTGATGGTAAGATACGTGGCCGTAGCCGCTGCGACAATAAAATCACAGACCGACAAACAGTTTATGCCTTAATAAAAGACGTTTTATATATTGTAGTGTTGCAGCATGATGTGCGCTTATCCGTTGGTTTAAACTCTTCATCAACGATTGTGCATAATTGTCAAGCATTCAACATACAATATTTTATTTTATCAATGCATATCCGCAACTGAAGGTTAAGATAGAAGGAAGGAGAGGCATTTTTGGAAGTATGCGTTCATCTGCAATGTAAATACCATTCAGGCGCCGTCGAATGTATACAAATGGAATAATTATTTACGATATTACAAATGTTTTAATGTTTAAGTGTAGTTTATTCGTACTGAAGATAAGATATTGGATTTCTATTAAAAGATGTGACTAACTTCCCACCGAATACTGTCGAGTTCAAATGTCATGACATCATGATATATTTCACACATAAAACAGACATATCAACAGAAATAAAATGAAAGAAAATCCTCAAAGTTAATAATAATAATAATAATAATAATAATAGCCATCAAACTTAGGGTTTTAATGTAAAAATATATTCATGTTAATGCAACGATTTTTTTACTCTTTTACTTTACCTAAATTAAGTTGGTACAACTACAAAAAATGGCTGTTAAAAAAAGGCGGTTAGAAAGTGATTCCAACCTAAAAATACTAGTTTGTCCGTAACGTTCATACTGGTTTGAGGCAACGGTAAATTGTTTTAGTTAGTGCAGTTTAAACATAAAGAAAAAAATATGGATGCAATAAGTCGTTTGGTATAAACAGTTTAGGTCATAACTTGACGAGCTGCGATTTTCGTTGGGTATGCAGTGTCATCGAGTTTGTGGGGACAATTGTGGATGGTGATTCCCAATTATTTGCTACATTAGTATGCTCCTTGAAAATCACCCGTTCATTAGTGGAATCAACTAATCGCCTCGTCTGATGGAGGCCTAAATTACACCGTTTACTTGGGTTACGTGATAATTAAAGAATCTCTGCCAATTAAATAGTGAATTTGATAGTAAATTGATAAGAAAGCGCTCTTTTACGTTTCTAGTTAAACACCAAATGAAATTTTTCCTCAGGATTTGCTGTAGTAAACTGCCGCATCAGGTTACCAACCAGATTTCCATTCTTCTGTTTATAGCTACTAATAAATGTAATAATAAATATACTTTTGATTACCGCCTGTTGTGCTCGAGAGGATTTTGTTCACCGTATGTTAAATAACCTGGGGTTATAGTGAAACAAATTAAGCAACAGGAAAATAACAATATAATACCTTTTTACAAGGTTGAATCAACACAAAATCATTTTAAACCGTCTCTATACAAGGTAAGATCACGAACTAAATGCTAAAATCATGAAACATTGAATCAGCGGGAAGCCATCCCAACGAAGTATATAATCTCATCTACCCATACACAGACATAAAACATTTATCTCATCTTGTTTCCTGGACGAAATGATGCCGGAAGCAACATAAAGGCCTGTTTACTGTGCACCCATAAAAGCGATATATAAAAAAAAAAAAACAGATATTTAGTTGCCTCTCCTATATCCGTATCGGGTTAAATGAATTCATAAACAAAACAACGTAACATAAACAACTTCCTATAGACGGAATGCGAGATTCAAGTGAACGTTTAACCTTTTTCGAGCGCTCATTGACATTACCATAAGCGGTTGGTATCTCAATGTCGGCCCGCGTGCACCTCATCTAATAGTCGACTGTAGGAAACTAGGAAGTGATCGTTTCGCCTTCTAGATCGTTGTTGTACGTGGTCAGGTATCGCGAGGCGTGAAGTTGGAAGCTTTCTGACCGTGATAAGAAGCATTGTCGATGCAATTGTTACGTCACATGTGCGCCTTGCATCGTATATGGAAGTGTTTAGTATGCGGAAATGTAAATGGCATCGAGGTAAATGATGTACGATGTATTGTGTACTATTAAGCGGGGATTAAAGAAAATCCCACACCTACGAATGGTGTGATAAAGTCATAGGTGTAATTGTGACATGACATTAATGGTAATCGTTTTGATTAATGATACTAAGAAGTGCATATGAACAGTATTTCATGGATTTATGTTTACTGCGGTGACTTTACTTATTTCCTCAAGGTGTTTTGTTTTTAAAGATCCATTATGATACTTAAGTAAAGTATAGATATTAAAAAAAAGGTGCATACTTAACAAAAACACAAACAAAATAAGCACACATTTTAATGTTACAACACTTATAAAAATTATTTCGCTAATTTGTAACTCTTTTTCTAGGTTATCATGTTGTTTGTAGAAGTCCGAAGCCTATAAGCGGCTGCGAGCTGCTGTCGGCATCAAGCCACCTGCTAAAGTTTTTTATATTCTTTTCATTTCGTTTGAATAATAAGCTTGTCGCTTATTTTCTTTTTTTTTCAAATTTGCTTGTATTTAATTTTTTCTGCTACAAAGTTTAAAGTGTTTCAAGCAAAACGGTTTGGAAAGTCGAAGAGCTTTTTTTTTTTAATGTAAATGTTTATTCATCATTTACATTGCGAAGGTAATTCGGAAGGAAATGTCTGTTTGTTAATCAACGTCAAACATTTATTTGCACGTGCTCCTGGTAATAGAAATATTATTTATATAGTAAGAGCCGAAAGTGTAAAACAGTTGTCCATAATAATCAGATTCACATTTCCCGCAATTATTTTTTTAGTAATTTCGACGTAAAGCTATACAGATAATTATAATAAATTACAAAATCAGAGGTCACTTCATATTAAGTTATTAAAAATTACATTAATTCAATCATTTGGAGGCACTTGCCACGCCATTCTGTAGTTTTGGAGCACTTCATTGAAGCAAATCTGTTGCTTACATATGAAAGCACTTTGCAGCAGAACTTTGGCTCTTGGTCTATAAACAGTAAAACATTACTTTTATCCAACACCGCATTTATTCACTTTATATTATTGGTTATATTATAATCATTTCCTAAATTTTTTTGTTCCTTGAAGCCGAAACATTTTATTGAAGGTCTAGTTATACTACAGATTATGGTAATTTTAATTTGATATTTCATGTTTTTAGTACAAAACAGTTAATAATTTTATATAGTGATTCATTATACCGAACGTATAAGGGATTTTATTTAGAATCTACAGACTTTCTCACTATGATTGCATTCTTTACAACAATAACAATGTTCATTTGGAGGAAATATACTTCAATGCAAATATTTATACTGTTTGTTCTAAGAGTACATTGTGTTTTCAGAGAATTTACTCTTATGTTCTAACCAACCAGATTTAGTTCATTTAAATATATATTAAGTTTCGATTTCTGAATAAATAAAAATATTCAGATTGATAATAGATTTTTTTTGTGTGCATTTACTCGAAAAATGATATTATTAACAACAATATTGTGTAACACAAATAAAAATCTTACGTTTTTCAAGTTGACGTGTTTCCACATAATGAATTAGCAAGTGGATGTAAATTAGCTAGTTAATTTGGACAATTTGTAGGAAAAGGACACGTATGTGATAACTGCTGAGTATTCTTAGTTACAGGGTTCGTTTGTTAAATTGACATTTTCGTCAACGTTGTCGCATTTACGAGTTACAGTTTTGACTGAGTTTCGGAAGTAATGTGGTGAAATGTAGTACCGGTGAAACAACATTGGAAATTTCCTCGCAGGTGCAAAATTATCCCAATAATGAGAGATGCCCATTTTTGAGTGTTAATTAATTAATCTTTGCACTTTCATGCATAGGTACTATTCAACATATTCTTTCGTGAATTACAATAGACATGTTCTGTCAACATTACGAATGTGCATTCCACATTCTGCAGCTTCTCAGTCACAGAATTCTTCCGAAAGCCGCGAAAGAATTACAATAAACATCGTTAAACAGCGCTATCCACACGCATAGGTTATTTTCGGTGATGGCTGCATTAACTCCAATCTAAATATAGTAGATCGCCTTTCTGCATCGCCATGGGCAATGTTTATAGAGTTCATTAGCGTAGAAATAACAATGAAATAGAGGCAAACGGATATACGTATAGCGAGCAGTCGGATCTTATCGTCTGGCCGGAGCGCTCCCTATTGCACGTGCTTAGAACTTTGCGAAAATTCGTTCGTCTTCCTGGCAAAAATGAACAGCGAGGTGATTTGGCAGTAATTGTTTTTGGACGTTCGTCAAAAAGTCAAGCGCCGCTTGTGACGCATTTTTCGTCTACGAGGATTGCACTAAAAGCTCTCCGTTGCTCATAATGAAGATCGCTGTAATTTGAGGACTTGTAAACTTGAAAATTTTATGAGAAAAATATGTATATTTATTCAGTTGTATTGGGTGAGGAATACATCGTTTATTTTTTCAATTGCGTATGAAGAAAAGCAATACACACAAGCTATAATTGAAGTTCGTAACTCCTCATTAACAGGTACGTGCGAATTATGGGTCTAAGTAAGGAATTTATTACTTACTAATTCGGCCTTATGCGCACTGTCTTATATATATCTATATTGTACTAAAATTATACTAAGATATTGAAATGAATGAATATATGATTTCCTTAACATCCCAGTAAACCAAATTTAAATTTCCCGCAATTATATTTAGTAACTTCAACTTAAAGGTATTCAAATAACTATCAATCTAATACAAAATCGTAATTTCATGCTTTAATGTTGAAGTTACTAAAAATAATTGCGGGAAATTTGAATTTGGTTCACTGGGATTGCTGTTCTTGTTTGAAGGTATACAGAGTGGGTATGTCAGTAACACCTGGTTGACTGCAAGCGGGAAGGGCTACTTTAACCTTTTACCGCGCTCATTTAATTATGGCAGTCCGAAAGATATTTAAAAATGTCCGCAAAACATTTATTTTTCTGAAACCAACTTTCATTAGCATTAAACCGTTTCGGTAGAGCAGAAATAATATTACTCTTTAGTAATTCCAGATATCGTAGTAGCGAACGCGTTAAATATAGGTATTTCTGAAATCGTTGTGAAGATGGCGCATCTTCTATTTCACACCAGCAATGACACATCATAAGAGTAAAAAAAGCACAACAGTCAGTGTTGTAAAATATTAATCTAGAGTATTTACCAGTCAAACATTCATTAGGAGCTGCGAACATTAAAGCAGCGAACTGCATTTTTTTTTGTCGTTTTCAATATATCGCGTTTTAGCGATATTATTAAGGTGATAAATGTACAATACCCATGATACCTGAATATTTCTCCTTGCAAGGCGAATTGAAAATATTTGTATAGCTTGCTGTAACAATAATATGTTATCAACTGAAAAGCAATTCTGCTTTGGCTCAACCTAATTTTCTTATTTAATTGTAATGTAACGAGTGCCAATTTTTAAACTGGCGGTTTCGATAGGAGCTGCTAGATGGCGCTAGCATAGCGGAAGAAAGAATTACGTACGACGAATGACAGAGGGCAGTACCGGGTCGAAGATTCGTGATTATTCTTCTGAATCTAGAAACACGCCCTAGATGTGTCCCGAACAATCTCGTAATCCCGGCGCCAAAATAACGCGTGGTTATTGGTCAGTCAGTCAGTCGATACGAGTTGAATAGTGCGGATAGCGAGTGGAGATAAATACGAGCGAATTAGTACGTGTGATTTAAATATCGGTGCAAATAAATCCTTTACATAAATTAAGACACTAGTAATTAAGTGATTTAATTAATAAGTGATTTTTAATAGTAAGTAGTGAGTGATTTAATTTTAGTGTTTATTTTGATCTTAATTAATAGATTTTAAGTAGTCCATAAGTGCATTAATAAGTCAAGTTAATTTAAATATATCGCCTGTGTATTTTTCTAAACCCGACAACGTTTTAAGAGTAGATAAACGTTACAGTAATAAATAAAATAAAACTTGTTATTTTGACATAATAGATAGCATTTACTCATTTTAACTTAAAATGTTTATTTAAGCCAACAACTTTTGCTTTTTATGTGAATAAATTATTTTGGTAGATCTAACATGAAATAATTGTTTATTTTACCTCGAACACTTAACAATATTGAATGTTTAAAATAAAATTACAGCGACTATTAAAACAATGCTAGAAATATTGCGAAAAATACATAATTATTTTAACATTTACACTTTGTTACTTAAAAAAAAAACATTTTTATTTGACTGTCTTAATCAAATATTACACTAGTATACATATTATATTCAAAGAAACGTTCCACTAGCGAAATATAGATGGCGCCATAAGTACTCTCATGGAAATATTATAGTGTTCATAAATGATTAAGCTCAAGGTCAAATTTAAGGCGCGAAATTTGAAATTTATGTTGGTAGTAAAATAAGTTAACCCTATATTTATGCATAGCATGGTTTGATTGTCATATTGTTTACGCCACGTTCTTGTTCGTTCTTGGCTATTTTCTACTAAAATACAAGTCGTTCGTTGTTGCATTTTCTTCCTGTTATGTTGGATATATTAAAAATCTGTTCTTTTTAGAGCTATCGAAGACATTTTAAGGTAAGACTACAATACATTATGTATCAATACTATACATGCATTTACTTTTCAGTTCTAGTTAAAAAATGATGTTTACCGCTGAGAAAGACGGTTTTACGCCGCAGTTTTCAGAGAGAGAATTTAATCGTCATAATTTTGTGGACCATAAAGACAATATTATTAAAAATTAACTTACCTATTCATAAGAAATCTACAATAGGAACTGATTTCCGCAAACATACATATACAATTACGTTCGTATTCAAGATTAAAACACAGGATTTTTAGCATTGTTTTTAGCTTTAGCATTTCGATAGATATCCGTGACATATACGCAAAGAAATTGTTGCCAAGGTGCCGCGAATTTATTGGCGAATTGTGAGCGATCCTACGATGACATCAGTGTTCCTCTTTTGTTAACTTATGTCACCGCCGAAAGCAGGCTTGCCACCTGCGAATAAATCAAAACGCAGGAACCGTTTTCTCGCCGGCTACGTTCTAAGGTTAATAGCAGAAACATTACGACCGACTGGTCACGTGTGGCGATAGAAATAGACGTAAAAAAATATAATGAAATCGAGTTGATGTAATACATAATGCAAGCGAGTTAGTTGGCCAGCTGTGTTATAGGAGGTGATAAAATTGGTAATAAAAATTTTTCATTCGAATTAAGTAATAGGGAGTACCAGCTAAGTCTAGGGAAATTTTGTGGTGCCAAGTTTGTTTTAATAACATTATTATAGAAATATTTCTTTTTGAGCAATGCAGATTCACATCGTTTTTTTTTATCTATTGCTTCTAGAAAGGTATAAGCATTGTCCGGTATATCTACATAACATATACATCCTTTAATTACTATTTAGGCAGTAAGTATTTGTATAAGCATCCATATAACAGGTTATGTAGTAAGCATGCATTTTAGATGCTTACAGACTTGCAGATAACTCTACAGATATTCATAGAATCCCACCTTAAGTTTTTCTTTTTCTCCATGTATAAATTTACAGCTAAAAATTACACAACTGCTTAAGATAAGTGTGATTTATGTAACAAATTTTCAAAACTCATTACTTTACGACTATTCTTCTGACACGTCATCGCGGTAACATCTTCCTTATCTGAAATAAGCCGCATGACATCACGTACGAAAATAGCACCGTTCATTAACGATCCCACTATTTATCTATGGTTATTGGTTTTTAATTGAGCTGAATCGTCTCGTTGTAGTTCCTTCAATAGGCAGGCATCCTTTCGATACATTGACACTGAGTGAACTGCGCTAACAGCTACGTATTGCCGATCATCGTTAAATATTGAGAATTACTAGGATGCAATTAGATTGAAGTATATAAGAAGGTGATTGACGCACATGCAAATATGCGAAGATAGACGGTAACAATGTTGATAAAAGAATAAACTGATGAATAGATATAGTAAGTCGATTATAAATATGGATTTTGTTGTTTAAATCTTTTATTTTTGTTTAATTCGGTAGTTGCATATTTCAGACTTCACCTTTTGTGTTACCCAATTAATTTGGATGCATGCTTTGTCTTTTTTTTTTTAATTTCATTGAACTTCATTGGATCTCATTAGGTTAAATTGCGTCTTATTTTTGCATAAAAATGTGATGAGATCATACAGTGAATTGAATAACAAAGGAATTAAGAGAATATGAATGAAAGTCAACATTTTTTGTGAAACAATAACTTTGACTTATTGATACACTCAGAAAAATACATGCATTGATTTAACCAAAGAATGCTTTTTCAACAACAATTTTGATTTAAATACGCCGTTTGTTTCCTCGTAATAAAGATTAATGTTATTTCTGAAAATTTGGTTAAAGTAAATGCCGATTTGTGTTAATACAAATATAATTAATGGTCCACTTAATGCATGAAATATCTTGATCCAACAGTTAAATTGATTTTATGTGTAGTTGCCAATATAAAATATTGTATTTGATGATATCCCAGTAAACCAAATTCAAATTTCCCGCAATTATATTTAGTAACTTCAACTTAAAGGTATTCAAATAGCTATAATCTAATACAAAATCGTAGGTAATTTCATGCTTTAATGTTGAAGTTACTAAAAATAATTGCGGGAAATTTGAATTTGGTTCACTGGGATGAGTAATATTTTACTTAAATGAACCAACAATTTATTGTAAAACTAAACACTAACGTGATTCTGGAGGTATTCTACACCCATACAGCCCAACATTATGATCTTCAGACCACCCGGGCTATTCTTTATATTACACAAAAAAAAACTACCGATGGCGTCATATCTCGAAATATGTGATAGTTGTTGGAAATCAAAGTATGTCACAGAATGAAAAAAGAAAAGAGAAAAAACCACAAACGCTTTTCTTAAAGTTACTGTTTAATAGAATCCATAATTTAGCCAGAAATCAGGTGTTCCGACACATTTGCCTAACCCTGTATATTCTTGTTCTAGATACATATAAATGGAAAATATTGTTTACTGTACTGGAGGAAACATGTTGTTACTAATCTATTCAAATGCTCTTAGAGATAATCATTTTTTTATAATTAATGCATACAAATAGAAGATTTACAATTGTCAGCATCTGCGATAGCAGCATCTTATCAGTCTACATCTAGATCTTTTTAATTGAAGATTTAATGATTTATTTTACGTATAAATAGATTTATGTCGTAATTGCAACAAAAATAAAAAATGATTGCAAGTTTTTTACAATAAGACATTAATTGAGCACAAATTAATGAATTTTAATCTTGCAATCATTGCATATTTGCCGTACTGCCGGCGTTTTCAAAGATATAATATCGACGTATATTCGGTTAAACGTTCGAATTCGCATCCTCTACTAGCTGAATTGGTAAAGCGTTCGTCCGGCAAACGAGAGGATGCAGGTTCGAATTCTGCGTGAGAAGAAATTTTTTTTTGGAAAAATTATTACAGTTAAAAGCAGAAATTCATTAATTTGTTAAAAATAAAAAAGTTTAGAAAAATAATAACTGCAAGCAAGTCGGTGTATTGTGTAAGTAAAACAAAATCCTATAGATCAAACATATTTTCTTAACAAATATTTCAGTCGTACCAAGGTGAGATGCAGAAAATATTATTACACTTTTGTTTATGCAGAGAGAACCTGTTTATTAAAACAAGATGCAACATTATTAAATATGTAGTTGTTTAATGATTAACAACAAGGTTCATGCTGTTTATTTAACATTGAAACAATTATCAACAAATTCCATCATCTTTAAAATCATAACGTTCACATATGGATGAATTGGTTATTGTTTGATATATTAATTTCGTTCACACGTAATAGTCATCGATTTTATTCATCCATAGCACATTCCATGCATACATAGGTACATAGTATGTATTTTAATTTTGCGTTTTTATCAAAAAGGACTACAGATAGCCAAAAGGTTATATTAACAAAAATTATTCATAATTAAGCTCTTCATCCGTTTGTGTAAAAATATACAGTTTCATTAAAAAAAAAATTAGAAGAGTTAGTCGAAGTTTCCAAAATTGGATAGTAAATTTTGAACACCCTGTATAACGCTCCAACTTTTACCTAAAATATCTTCTATTTGTCGCTCAAAGAATCTTTCATTATATTATCTTAAACTTCAAATTTGCGGCAGTAGGTACCTACTTTTTTTTTCATGGTAGATACTATGTAAATATTATTTTTTTTATTAAAAATATTAATTGCATTGAACATTTATGCATCAAAGAAAAAAAAAAACAAGATAGGTACTTATAAATAATGGTCAGCCACTGCTAAAAATGTAAAAGAATACAGGGTGTTCCATTTAACAAAATGTCGTATGATTGTGCTGACAATTTTTGGAACACCCTGTATAATGAAAAATAATTTTTAGATGTGCTCCTTAATTTCTAGTTTCACAATGTATTAAGTGAAACGTTTAAGTTCAATAGCCAATGAGCAATCAAAGACCGGACTTCAGCTGTAGTTTAGGTAAATCAGATATTAAAAAAAATAAATCACTAACTGCGTACTTGCTTTTAATTGTTTTATTACCGGTAAATCATTTTTAATTTATTGTCACATGACAAGATTAAATTTTGTTGCAATTTTGCAATTTTCCGATTCAATAATAATCAATAATGTATATCTACTTAGGGATCCCAGATATTTTAATTTTTTTTTTAGCTCTTGTTAATGAATGTAATAGCGTAAAAAAACTAAATATTTGCAGAAAAAGTGTATAAATGCTACAAAAATAAAAAGTTTAATGGTTCAGTTCAGCTTTAACCTTGGGGCATTGTAATTATCCCATCATTTTTTTACGCTATTAAATCTCGGTGCCTTTTTATGAAAATTCCTATACAAGTATAAACAGGAAAATTGGTAGCTTAACACAATAAGAATAACTTTCTAATTGGTATGTGTTATTAAATGTTCTTTCTTAAACTGTTAACAACTTAAATAAACGAAAGTCGATAGCAGTTTTTTTTTGAATTCATTCAAATAAACATATTATCATCGGTATTTTCACCACTGTTGTTAACTTTTACGTAGCCTTGTTACGCTTACTATGTAAATATAGAAAAAGGACAAAAACGTCGTAAAATATTTTATTTTCAAAAAGTGTGACGCTTACCTTTCTTCCGATCAAAGGAAATTGCGGCTAACACAGCTTTCATCCCACATATTGTTGCCGTGATAAACGAAACTTTACCCACACTAGATATCAAGACCGTTCTGCATACGATTTTCACTCGTCATTCTATTTTGTTTTCCCCTTTTTTGTGCGTGGCATGCGACGCTCGTTTTATATGGAAAAGAAAACACACGATTTGGTACGCGTACTATTACGAGAAACGCGCGAAACCGCATTCATGTGCACACTCTCTCTCAATAGCTCGGGCGACTGACACTGAATCGGTTTGCGTGGATACTTTTTATTCCAGCGTAAAGTGAAGGCTCGCAAAGGCGAGTTTGCACTGGCATTAGATGTCTTGTTCCCCTCTCCGCTATGTATGTTGTAGTTACTGTGTTGTGGTGAGGCGCTGTAACATTGTGTCTAGTCTTTTTTTACGTTTACAATCAGTTGTGTTGTTATTGTTTTATTACAATAACACTATCATTCATCTTTACATCAAGTTTGCACGTTTCTTGGGTGCTGTTTCTTGTTGTGCTTTTCTCTCTTTTGCTAGTGTCTTCTGCTTTATCCGTTGAAGTTTATTTGCCTTCAAAAACTTTTCTGTTTGAGCGCTTCGAGTGTTTTTTTTTTTTGACTTTAGTATCGAGTCCCGTTCTAATTTGCAAACAAATTGTTTGCAGCAAATAAGTTTTGCAAATGTCGACGGGTGAAAATGGGTCGTCAAAACTTTGCTGCATTGAATTTGTGGTAATTTGTTTGCAGGTCACAACAAGGGCTAAGAGGGAATATATTGAAAGAAGATCTTGCGCGCATGCAATTATTGCCAGGTAGAGTTTAACACACGATTGTTGAGAATCAGTGCTAAAGCTGAGGTGGTATTGGATCTAGTGTTGCGATGAACGTGATTTCATTGGCCTGTATAGCTATGAGAAAATATTGCAATACGAAGCCACATATCGAATGTGTAGGACATACATATTTTTTTCCTTTTAGTTTTAATATATCTTAATGTTAATACTAAACCTGATGTATCGATGTAAATAAATGAAATAAACCTCTTTATACTACAAATGAAACAAAGGCTCAAGGTTGCTTTCACGATATGAATGGATATATTTATTATTTATAATTTTCACTTTTATAGTAGGTTACAATTTAGTTTTTGGGCAAATATCTTATTGATAAAACAAATAGTAAATTGTTTACATACAAACGGGTTGCTACACGTTTATTCTCGTGAAAGCAATGTGAAAAATTTAATTCATACACAAGCCCTTCATTCATGCAATAAGTGAAGTAGACTGCTTGAAGTCGCATTATGAAGTGGCCGATCTACCGTGAATGATGATGAAAGTTTCGTTCCCAACACTAATTGGATCCACTGAGAACAATTCCATTAATCTCGATGTTGATGAAATATTATTGATGACATTTTTGCCTGTCTAAGGAAAACGGTAGTTACTACTAAAGGTTGGCCACACTAGTTTCCACATGACAGACGTGTAATAAATTGTCATTAAGCTACTGTTCAACCATGCTAAGATAAATAGTGTCTTCATTGTACTTATTATTGATAAATAGATATTAAATTAGAAAGGAAATTACAGAAAAAGATTTATTCTCGGAAACGTCAAAATACTAAGGTATGTAACATGTGTGCCAACTTGTACTGTCAACTCCCTAGTGTCAAGATTTCTTTTCTATTTTCAATTCAAAATTTGTCGGCCCAAAAAAGATTGTGTATCACACGGCCAGGAACTCTTTCGTGAGTATTCGTACTTGTGGCCATACTCATACTCGCAAAACTGTAGTTTCTGGCCTAGTAATACAAATAACTATTTATTATAACTTTTAATATTGTTGGATAATTTATTATACATTTTAACACTTACTCTCACATAAGAATTAAATGTTTTACTCTTCAAGTTAAATTTCTGTCAACAATTTACAACTAGTAACGTTGGAAATCACAGTATGATTTTCAACCTGTATATCTATGTCCCAGTGGCAGCCAAAGATCACGATATTAGTCTTCTCGATATTTATCGTCAAGTTATTGGCTGAAAACCAGTCAACAAGATCTCTCATAAGCAACCCACACCTATTAGTTACGTCGTCCTGTTGTCACCCGCTATCACTATATTTGTATCATCTGCATATAGCGTTGGTTTTCCCGAGATATTGAAAGGTAAATCGTTTATGAAAATGTTAAACAGTAGCGGCCAAGTATTGAACCAGGGGGACGCCAGCTTCAACCTCTCTCCACCCAGAACAGTAGGTACTGCTAGTCCCTTACACCTTACACTACATTGAGTTCTATTTGTCAAATATGATTGAAACAGGTCTAGAGATTTCCCACGTACTCCATAAAACTCAAGTTTACACAGTAAAAGTTATGATTGACCAGATCGAAGGCTTTTGATAGATCGCAATTTATAAAAGCCACCATTTCTGATTCAATTCTATCTTGTAATTTACTATCCATGATTGTTGTTAATGTTGTAGTAGTTGATTTATTTCTAATGAAACCATGCTCGTTACAATTTAGATAATTATATCTGCTAAAATAAGTGAACAACTGATACATTAAAATATGTTGAAAGATTTTGGACAGAGCTGGCAATATAGCTATTGGTCTATAATTATTTAAAGAATGGCGGTTATTTTTCTTGTAAACTGGTAAGATTTTAGCAATTTTAAATGCTTGATTAATTGAATTGATAATATTCTCCAACGAGTCAGTAATATGTTCGGCAACTAATTTAATTATGGTAATTGGAATATTATTTATATCTGCAGCCGAGTGTTATTTAATCATTTGATTCTGTATGAAAATTCTAATGCAGTGACTTGAATATTGTTAAAGTATCCATAGGCTCACGGATACTTCAATAATCTATTTGTTTATTGTTTAAAATTTACAAAGTTCACTAGGTGTTTGTGCATTAAAGATATAGTTTTTTGATTCCATGTCTGGGGTAAGGTAACGTTGCTGAACACAGTTCAATAACAGTAAATTAAGAGCTTGAATTTGTTGAACGAAAATAAACACATGGCAGTTGATGTGATAGGGAATTTTGGAACGTACGACTATCTCAAAGAATTTCGATTTTAGTTCTGCTGACTGTGGGGGGCTAATTGCTTTTGCTAGAAGATTGGGGGCTAACTGCGTTTGCTAGAAGCTTTAGACTGTGGGGGCTACCTGCTTTTGCTAGAAGTTTTAGATTAAATAATTGTAATTCTTATAGGCTCTTTATCCAATTATTCATATATTTGTGCAACCATATAGTGTTCGTATAATCATTGCTCTATTATGACGCATTGTATAGCTGTATAATTTGATATAAATAATTCATTAGGGTAATTTACGTGAAAATGTATGATTTCTAGATCCGTCTCAAAAAAAATGAATTAGCATAATCACCAACTTCTGTGAAACTTACAATTAGTAATACTATGAACACTTTAACACCAAAACTAAATCACTCTTTAATACCTAATTGAAAAAGCACTTGCTCATCGTATTTTTAAGTAATAATAATAATACCTCAGCACTACAGGCCTTGAAGGCCCTTGGCTTAGGGTGCCGGAACACACCGAGCCACTGAAAAGTGTTGTTCGGATGGTGACCCAACCAACAACCGGTACCGCATATTGCTGCTTGACTTTCAAGATTGGCAATGATGCACCCTTCCTTCTCAGCCGTACTGCCGGCTATTTTTAAGTAATATCATTTAAAAAAAAATATTGCATGCAGTCAGATTAATTAGCTGGATGTTTTTTCATGAACAATTTTTCATCAAGATATATGTTTACACATTAAAATTAATCACCTGCAGATTCTAAGCTAAAGACAAATGTCAATATAATAATACTAATTAATAGCATCGTTTTAATTAATCAATTTCGGATTTTGGATTCATTTTGTCCAAAGCTGAATAATTAAGAGGCTGCCATCAATTTGCGATCATCTATCGCTTTTTACACGTGTAAATATGTATTTCTGATAACATCCGGAATATTAAGCGCCCGAAATCAAAACGTGTTGCCGATCTTGTGGAATGCATCCGATTGCGTAACTTTTATTTTTACGAAGTGATGTGATTTCTCCTATATAGTTATTATAACTGTAAAACATTTTTGTTTATGTCACTGGGAACGGAACAGAATCGAGATAAACTGCATTTGTATCGGATTGGATAATATAAATAAATATTTGTAAGCCTCTGTTAAGACATTAACATTCACCATTCGTTGCTGTTTTCTGTCTCTTAAATGTCAAAGACGTGCAAATGGTCGGTTGAGCTAATTTCTTTTGTTTTTAATCGCTTCTTATTACTATAGTAATTGAAAGAGTTTCATTTTTTTTTAAATTAACCAACCATATCAGTAAAATTAATAACATCGATATTTTTTGTTTTAACCGCATACTGCGTGGGGAATTAAATGATCGCACAAAATCACACAAAAAAAACATTTGATAAGATTAATGCACACGGCAAAACAGGACGCAATAATCAGATTCCTTCCTAATCGCGATTCAAGATAGAAAGTAGGAGGTATTGTACTTAATAAATCTAATATACATATTTCGTTTCTATTTTCGGACATGCCGTCATATCTCTCGCTGGTAATAAACCTATGGAAAATTCAAATGACAAGTGTATTCCTGATAAGGAACGTATCCAATTTGTTTCACACTGTCAAATAGCATCGAAATCAAGTTGTGCAATGAATTGTTGTAAAGTATTTTGCTTACTAAATATTAAATACTTTGAATGATATTTGCATTTCATATACATACAAGATACATATATATATATTTCTATGTTAAGATATGCTAAAACTACCATAAAATTTTATTGCATGTCGTATCCTTCTTTAAGGTTTTTATTGTAGCAGTGACCAGTAAAATGCACATGTTATTTGCAAAAAGCCTGTCTTTATTGATGTTTAATCAGATAATACATTAAATAATTTAAATTAAACCATAAATTTATCATTTAAAAAAAAGCAAGCACCTGTATTCAAGCTGAGTGCTTTTCTACGCGGAAGTATTTTAGGATTATTCATATTCCCACATGAATAAGTCTCAGATACACAAAGAATAATGAACAAAAGTGAATATTTTTCGCGCGAGCTTAAAGAAATTTCAGAGATAATTTGAATCTTTTCAATTAATGCCGATTTACTTATAAGCCAAGGAACTTTACAGCAGTATACAGTGTTTGAAGATTTTAAAACTGTTATACACGGGAAAAACGATCTTGTTGTTTTCAACCATTTTTCATGCATTTGGTTACAGTTACTAAATTATTACTTGATTTAGGAATATTAAAAATATTCTTGTATTCAATCAAACAAATAATGGTTATGGTAGATTTATTTGAAGCTAGCGCAGTATTTATTAATCAACTAAATATTTACGTGGAAGTAAAAATAAATATAATAATAATAATAATAATAATAAGTGACTTTATTCATCCCAATAGTCCCAGTATACATCTTTACACGTACATAAAACAACTATTTAAAATTAGAACTACTTTTACAAAGATAAATACAAAAAATAAATAAATATGTGGGTAATATCGGGTAGAATCACTTGGCGAGGCCCAGTCAGAACAATACTTGTTCTTGCCTGCTCATGCCTAACCAAGAAATATCACAAAAGAAATTAAGTAGCATACGAATCTAATTTAGAAAATTAAGATATTTTATATAAGGATAAGGAAAGTAACGAGAAAAGAGAGAAAAGAAAAAAAGTTATCTATGCTACTTACTGCCTACACCTACACCTAACTTAACTTAATGTAATACCGAT
The DNA here is from genome assembly GCA_004143645.1 of Protaetia brevitarsis. Taxonomy (NCBI): domain Eukaryota; kingdom Metazoa; phylum Arthropoda; class Insecta; order Coleoptera; family Scarabaeidae; genus Protaetia; species Protaetia brevitarsis. The sequence continues at coordinate 391,092 of RXPK01000210.1, forward strand.
GGCTCGGTCCCATTCCAATTTTCCTTTTCAAAATAATAGTAACAAACATATATGCAAATATATTATAAGAGAAAGAGAAAAGCAATATTAACGTATATAAATATTAACACACACACAACCATACAATTACTGCCGGAACAGAAAGCTACGAAGTCTATTTTTAAATCAGAGTACTAATATTTTTAGTTCATTCGGATAGCATTGTACATTTATAGATAGAAAAGGTGAACTTCTCTCGTAACGTGCGGTGCAGTGCAAAGGGGCGAAATCAGTCCTCGAAACCGAGTGGACAGGGTGTGAACGTCAGTCCGAAATTTAATTTGTGATGCAAATATGGTGGAGATTTGAAAGCAATATTTTATGATAAAAACACAGAGTAAGGAATCTCTCCTTCGTTCCATCGAGAGCCATCCGGTTTCTTCAACTTATAAGAAATTCTTTGGAATTTGCGAATGCCATGAATGAATCGAAGACAGGCATTCTGAATTTTTTGAATACGGCACGCGGTACCTCTGTCAATGGCAGGTGGTATAGCGTACGCAATAGTTAAACTGAGAAAGAACAAATGTCTCACATAAAAGTTTCTTAATATTTTTGATAATAGCGATCTGTAGGGATAGAGTTTTTTTAAATGAAAATAGCATTTTTATATATTTGGAAATCTGATCACGATAACGGAATGTGTTATCGATTATTACCCGAGGTTTTGTACTTTTTTGACCACTGAAAGTTTTCGATTATCTATATGTACAGATATCTTAGACTCTAAGTCATCACAAGACCCCCTGGTTTCCAAACAGTATTACCTGGGATTTTGTCGGATTTAGCATTAGGGAGTGAGCCGCCGAGACATCGCAAAGTATTTGTAAGTCTTTATTAATTTTACGAACAGAATCCTGCAATCAGATGGTTTGAAAGAGTAATAAATTTGGTGTCATCCGCATACAAATGCGCCGTACAATGTTTAAGAGCTGACGTAAATTTAGATGTGTATAGTGAAAACATGATAGGACTGATAATAGACCCTGAGGTACTCCTTGTGATAGGATAATGGGAGCGACGTAATATTAGACAGTTTTACACTCTGCGATCTGTTTGATAGAAAAGTTGAAAGAGACGCAGGCTGACGTCTCGGCAGCCCACACCCTCAAGAATATCCAGCAAAGTAGCGTGGTTAACCGTGTCGAAGCCTTGGTATAGTCAAGTAACACCAGAATTGTAATGAGCCTCGGTCCGAAGCCAGTAAAATATCGTCTGTTACCTTTGCAAGTGCAGTCGCACAACTATGATTTCCTCTAAACCCGGACTGAACCTCGGTGTAAGTTAAGTGAATAACATAACATTTAGTTGCTGTTCCATTGTCCCTCTAATACCTTGGACAACACGGGTAGGACGCTTATAGGCCTTAGTCCCTGACTCTCTAGGGTCTGCGCTTTTGGGCACGGTACTACAATAGCATGTTTCCAGCTATTCGGAAAAGTACCAGTTAATAGACACGAATTGATAATATGAGTAATATAGGGAATGACGAGCGGGCAGCAATAACGAATCATTCGAATTGTAATGTTATCGTACCCAGCAGCATTAGTTTTAATTTTAGCAATGATATTTTCAATATCGCGGGTACTTACGGTATGGAAGTGAAAGATATCTGGACTAACCACATCAGAATTTGTAGGCAATGCAACTGCTGACGGCTGTGGTATCGAGGTGAGGAAATAATTATAATATCATTTACGTTTGAAAGATGCCCGGAAGTTCTATTTTCTGCTTGTTTGATACCCAATACTTGAAAGATGATACCAGATAGAGGCATCACATCGCCCACGCGTTATAAACTCGAAGTATGCTTTTTTTCCCGCTTAAAAGTCGATGTAGATAGATTGCGTAATGATTTATAATATTCCCAATCGCTACTTGAGCCGGTACGCCTGAACTTCACTTTCGCTTATCTCTAAGGTGCATCAAAATTTTAGGTTATCTGTAAGCCAGGGTATATAAGGTTTTGTAAATTTACGCTTGCGAATGGGAGCATGTTTGTCGAATAAACTAAGTATGGCGGAATTAAAAAAGTGAATCTTTTCATCTATTTCGTTTAGGTAAATCATTTGATTGAAGTTAATCAAGTGTAAGTCACGAAGGAACAAGTCAGGTTCAATATTCCTAAAATCGCGGTACTCTCGGATTCTTGGTTCAGGTTTGTTAGACTGTGCCTTAACGTCGCAAAAAATGAGGTCGTGATCCGACGCATGAAACATAAAACACCAGCCTAGCTATACTAGAGTCATTAGTGTAATGATAAGATCGATTAGACTTGCGCAGCGATTCGAAACCCTAGTAGGCTTATCTATAACCTGGACGGCACCGATTGAATTTAAAAATCATTGAAATGTTCGGTAAGAGGGTCATCAAGCTTTAGAAATCCACATTGAAGTCGCCGCAACAGTACAGATTTTCAGAAATTGTCAACAATGAGATATGAGTCTTCAAATTCAGAGACAAACAATGGAAAGTCAACCTTAGGCGCCCTATATATGCAGGCAACCACAAATCTAAAACTCCCCAAGGTAAGGACAACCAAACCTGCTCAATATTACGAGACGTGTTAATCAGATTTGCTTTGTTCCTTACGTACATATATTCCAACCCCCCACCACGCGTCACCCTGCCCACCCATAAAACGAGAATCCCCCAACAGCACGCAGCGTTACGAGCATCAGATTGCAACCAAGTTTCTGATTACGCCAATATATCATACCATTATTGTTAATATACTGTTCTACAATGTCTATCTGGGCGCTAGAGATCTAATATTTAAATGTGCTATTCTAAGCAGCTTTCCCCCTAGCAGCAGGCATCCTGAACTATAGAATCAACAAAGTAATTATCTCTAAGTTAAGTATAAAATAAATGTATATATACTTCTACAAGCCAATACGGGTATGCGTGTGCATACATATTAAAGAAAAGTGCAATTACAGCAGAGAGAAGCTAAATAAACAAACAAATAAATTTACAGTATATATGTATAAGCATAAACAGCAATTCTCACTTGATGTAGATAAGATAAAATACAAAACAAAATAAAAATAAATGCAATTGTTTACAATATGCGATAAAAGCGCAAAAATGTAAGAGATCGTGCACAAGCAAAAAGGAAGAGACCAAAAAAGAGTTACCTTGCAGCAAAGGAACACCACACACACACACAAACCTCAGGACAAGGTCGCGGTTGGCAAGGTGCGCTCACTGAACTCCGTTTCTGACTTACTCCGAAGATCCATAATATCTTTAACACATTTTATTTGGTCGAATACTGTTACCGGATTTGGCGAAGATCTTCCCGTCGTTGTGTCCATGTACTATTTTCTAGGACAGTTTTGACACATTCTTTAATAATGTTTGCCTATAAGAGGTTAAGTCTTCTTTTATCACAATCTTGGAACCTTTTAATTTACTTTTACAGGCAAAAACTTTCTTCTTAACAGTTCTAGTAACAAAACGTATTATCATAGGCTTGATTCCGTCCTCCCTACCCCGCAGCCGGTGAGCTATATCTATATCTGATGGCTGAATTTCGAGATTCAACTTACTCTGGCAAAAATCAATAAATAATATAACAGGATCTTCATTAGGAACTTCTTTAAGACCAAACACACGCAAGTTGTTATTCTAGAATACTGTTCGAGTTTTCAATCTTATCGTTCACTTCCTGCAGTTAATATTCAGTTGATCCACCTCACTGACTAGACCATTGATTTTCTCGTTGAACACATGCGTCAGGCGATCGGAAATTTCGAACTAATTTTGTCTATAAAATCGTCATTAGCGAACAATTTTTCTATGATTTTCTCGGCAATGAGATCCTCATCTAGAAGACCACCACTTTGTTTACTGCGTAACTTATATTCGGCCATCGCAACTACGTAAGAGACTAATATTTTCGGAGGGTCTAGAAACACGTCTACACTGACCAAGAGCGCATCGATATATCGCATTTTATTTTTCGCTTATAAGCAGCTTTTCTTCCCACTATTATAGTTCAGCGGATAAGCAGATATACTTATGTGTAGTAGAGAAATTGTCGCATAGATGGCGCATCTCCTATTTCATTCCAGTAACAGATAATATTTCGCACAAATTAGGCTGGATAGTACGATCGTAACATACTAATCTGGTATATTTACCAGGAGAACATCTGCTAGCAGTCATCGCCATTGAAAGGACGATTTCTTTAAGGGCACACTAGAGTGCTTAGAATGGGGTCACTGCGAAAACTCGCAATACTTGATTTACAACATTCTAACGATAAATCCCCTCCTTAGTGCATGAGTTTTTGGAGATTAATTATTTCATTCGATTCAACATGATCCACGGCGGATTTTGTTGTTTTTACGCTTAAATCTAAAATGAATAAATATTATAAGAAAAGGAAAAACCTTTTGAATCAAAATGCTTACAGTCTTCTGCCAATCTGCATAGTTTTCAAGTTCAAAATAAAGAGGACTTGAATCAACTATCAATATCTTTTGCTTAAAAGAATAAACTATTTCAACGAAAAATATATTACTTCCGAAGAAATGCGTGAATTTAAAATTATATTCCTTTTCAAGGAAACACCAAATCATGTTGGCCATATAGAAAACGCAAAAACTTTTGGTTTAATGCATTTCCTTTTAAATGAAAAGGATATTTCTCTCAGCGTAATATGTTTATATAGCATATGGGTAAAATATTGATGGGTAGTCATTTAATACTTTTTGTTCGTCAAAATCGTTTTAGAATCTATTTATATTTGATTCTTAAATTCTGGCCGTTACTAGATACAAATACTGATATTAAAAATACTGCTATTCGTTTTTGCCGGCATTCGAAGAGGCTTTCTTCACAACTTGACCTTCAGTAACGAACTGAAAATAGAACAAGATAGGTCTGATCTATTATATGTAAACATAGTGAAGAGTGGGAGTTTTCAAGTCGAAAGCTTGGCAGGATTTCACCACTATTTATTTTTATGTAACTAGATGTCTAGATGTCATTAAAGTTAATTGTTGTTTATTTTTGTTTTAATATGGGTAATGAAAACAAAAGCTCCGTACGTTATCATGGGTCTAATTACCCTTATGTATAACACTGACTACTCAAGTTGACGCTAAAGCCCCAGTTCCTTCCACACAGCCTCCTGCCTAGGGCGGTAGTGGTCTTGTTGTATTATGGATATGTGTGTAGGTCTTTATCAAACCATACTCCAAAAGATTTTTCCCCATTCACATGTGAAATCCTTCAGCCCTGTCAGCAGTAACTATCTTGAGTGGATATTTTGCGTTTTTAGAGTGTAATTTTTGAAGCAAAAGCGGCACAGAATTTTTAACGCATGGATGCATGATAAGCTGGTATATCACACGATAATTGACGGGTGTTCAATAAGTTACTGCGATAGTTGACGATATGGTGCAGTATGGGGGGGACAACATAAAACAGCCATGACATAAGTAAATATGTAAAAGAATTAAAGCAATAGGTGTAGATAGGTATTTTGTTAGTGTTCGGTGTGTAATATTTGGTAAAATGAATCGAGTTGATTTTATAGAGATTTCTAGTGACCTTGTAAATTATAAGTAAGTGCGATGTGTGACATGAAAATATTTTTTTTTTTGATTACTGATACCGTGAACGCTTAATGGTACTATAGAAATTTAATATACGAATGCGTAAATAATAGATTTATTAATTGTAAATAGTGTAATGTGTTTAGAAAAATTATGCTAGTATGCAAATTCGGGATGATAAAATGTATGACACTATTTCATTAAAAAAAAATACTTAGGTACCTATCTGATTGGATTAAAGAGTCAAATGACAATTAACTCGACAAGAAATAACATATACCACAATTAAGATACAAAACGAAGAGCGAAACCGTTTTAGATTGTTTAGAGATTGTAACAGCGTGAGGACAGCATAATTATAGGGTACGTCACTTCATGCGAGGATCCGCATAAACGTTTGATGCTTGCTAGATAAGTAGCGGCAAAAGTAGTAACAATCACCATACTCTTTTTATTGTGCACAATCGTCCCCACTACATTGGCTTTTTAGTGTTAATGAAGTCAATCTAAAAAATGACATTTTTATTTTCTGTATTCTAATTTTTCTTCTTACGGCGAATTAATCAAATAAACAGTAGAGTATTTAAAAACTATACTAGCTAGAAACGACTCAAAATCATTTTCCGCTATGTTCCAATGCCTAGCTTTATCGTTTAATAAATATGTGCCATCACAAAGCTCTATTTCGATAAGTTATTATGTTCCAGAAGCTATAGAGACGAACTGAATTAATTATTTATTACTCTTTAAATACAAAAAAAAGAATAGCTAAACCCATATTCCTACTCATGATATTCAGTATTTTTATCCATCATAAAAGTTCGCAATCGGGCTGAGAGTTAACTTGTCGAATCTGGGTTCGTCAATCGATCAACCCCAAACTGCGTCTGCCTCTCTCCGTCCACGGCCTGGTAGTTGATAAGAAGGTGGGCAGGAGTTTCCTACGCGCTCCCACACTTTTTGTACAGGGGTGAGTTTACTAGCCCCATGCGGCACATCTCTTTAGTTAGTAGCGCAGTGCCCAATTAAGATTCCTGTGAGTAATCTCAATCTGTCCCTGCTCATAAAGACTACCCTACGGAATCTTTCTTCATTCAGATGAAGCCCTAGAGATTTACAGAGTCTTGCGCCGGCGAGTCCATTCCAAAAGGGGTAATGCTTAGCAGCAAGTTGGGACCTGACAAACGTTTTGATGTTGTCATATGAGCTGATGCATTTTTATGTTTATGAATTTGAATCATTTCAAGTATATTACGTGTTTTTAAATTTTGTTCCTTAATGAAAATCGTTAAAATCAAATGTATGATTTTAATTTATTTCATCATTTTTTAAGGTTATAAGATTTTTGTTATATTTATATTCTTTTATTCTATTTTCTAAATATTTATGGTTTTCAGTTTGACAAATAACACATACAAACACACGTTTTTAGAACATCTAAATTTTATGTATGAAGAAGGTTTTACAACCATAAAACTCAAACATCAAAAGAAAATAAAACAATTAAAATACAACCCGACAACTCAAAAAACCGAAAATATACAAAAGAAAATGGGTAATTACAATCAATAACGCAATAATACTTATTAATGCATTATCATTAGGACCAAATTTTGCTTTAGATTATAACACAAAACAAAATTTCTGACTAATATATAATAGCTACTTTTGTATCTTCTGAGTGTTTAGTTCAATAAAATATCTATTCATGCATTCTTAGTGTTATTCATATTATTGAACGCTTTGCATATTATGCAAAATGCTTTCAATTAGATTGTTATTTAAAGTAAGCTGTGATTTCCATGTTATCAAAAGATCAATATTGGAATCGTTGGTTAGTTAAATAGTAATTTAATGTAAGGCATATACACCTGCCAAAAAATATGGCTGTATTTAAATCACCTATAAAAGAAATACCGTAAGTATATTTATACATGTAGGGTAGTTCTTTTCATGTGTTTTAATATTAAGCCTGCAGTAATATTAAATTATACCTGTAAAACAACTTTCGTGCATGTATATTATCATGCGATATCATTCTTTAGTATTTTTACTGCTTCTTTTATAAAAAATAACATCTGAAATTTTACAGTACAATCTTTGAAAAATACATCAGGCATTGGCAAATTACTAGATGCTAGAATTTTACTGATGAAGCTAATTTACGAAAATTGTTGTATTGTAAAATCAAACTTTGTTACCAACGATTTCAATGTAATTTTACTAAAAAATTTTTTACAGTGCACTGGGTATTACTAAATTATATTATAAAAAATATCGGCTACTAGTTCGGCAAACAGCCATCTTCAGGCCTGTTAAATTTAGTAAGTGAAAGCAATAGAAATTAGAAGTTTGAAAAAGGTAACATGTTAAAATTAATTAAAATTTAAAAAAAAAACAAGATAACTGGAACCAGTTAAACATTAAGAGAAAAATCAGACCTGTGTGCCTTTCCATCTTCTAATTTCTATGTTTTGCCTCCTAAATTTAACATGGCTACTGAAGATGGATTTTAGTCGAACTGTAAACCAATATTTTTTATTACGTGTGATTGAGCAATACCCAAGTCTTTGACGTTGTTTGTTTGTATGTGAAGCAGCTCTACACGGAAAAAAAAAATTGCAACAAATTTTACTAAAAATCAAAAATTTTCTAACAACTTGTAATAAAATACAAATTTTGCAATTTGTAGTATATTTTGTCTAAACATTTGTAGATAAAACCCGGATAAAACGAATATTACATTATGTAAACATTTATCTACACATACGTGTAACTCAAGCTTTTACAAGATATGTGTAAAAAAAATTTAACAACCATTATTATATTTTCCTACAGCAATGTAACTGTCTAGTTTCAATAAATGTAAGTAACGTTTTAGCTATACTGCTGTAATGTATTATCATGTGTTAAGTGTAACAGAATCTTAAACAATTTTGCAAATACCGTAAACGTAAAATGTAGTAGTTTGCTTTTATAAAATGTTTTATATTTAATTAATCTGCACGATTGAAATTAATATATAATATACATAGGTATATATATTATATATATTATACATTAAAGTTTGTGTGCTACTGAAGTAAAATTGAGTTATTTTACATTATACCTACCTACGACTCTAGCTATGGTTTCATCGAGATCCGTAGAAATAGCTAAATAGCGGTAGAATAGCTTCAAAAATTTGAAATGGTGCTACACATGCATTTAAGCAATATTTAGTCGAAATTAATATTAAAAAAAATATATGTTAATCAGTATTTTTCCTATTATCAAACTTATTACACAAAACAAAGAATGTATCAAAAGAAAGATATTCACCAAATCGAAGCAAATAAAACAACAGTCGGTAGCACTTTTATATTTATTGAACATTTCTTTGTTTTCGTTACATAATAAATAAAACATATAGCAGCGCCATTACATTACAGCATTTTAAATACTTTCACATTTATTTATATCATATTATAGCATTTTCATAAAAGCAATAATTATTATGAATGAAACGAAATAGACAATTCCAAATAAAAATATTTATATATTTTGAAATTGAATTAGCCTTTCAAAAGTAAAATTCTTATAATAAGGGAATCCATGAGCTTCGTAATCATTTTTTCGTCATGATGTGTTCAGTCAACCTTTGTTAATGTAATAGGGCACATTACGCACTTTAATTTTTTAAGATTATTAATACTAGTATCAAGTTAAAACTTATAAAGACTGTCTGAACCCACAATAATTGTATACGAAGCATGTGTAGTGAACGCTACTAAAATAAATCTACGTATGGTTTATAAAAAATTAACCTTAAAACTTATTATTTTGTCACGTCTTCACACATAACCTAATACTATTCCACACGAAGTAACAATATAACAGTTTCGTATGTTTATGTTTATTTTTACTAAGACTTACGAAGTATGTCACTTTTACGAATTTGTAAATATTATACGTATCTAACAGCTTCTCAATTTCTTAATTACCCTTAGGTACTCTCAAAATCAATATACATTATATTTCTACATACTTTGTAATTGATATATTTACTAAAAATGAGACACCGTTTTGCGAAAAATAACATAACCCCTGTGTAACAACTAAAATACCAATTGACAAGAATAGGAATTATTTCCTAATAAAATTAATCAAGCAAGCATTACTAATCCCTAATCCCAAACGTAAACTATTCTGTCACCCTTTGTTAACCTATTAAAGAAGACGCGGATCTTTTTTTTCGATGAAAATGGAGAGGTACAACATATATCATATCTTATAAATCTGAATGGATTTAGTTATTGGTGTGAGTTAAAATTATTTACTAAATAATAATTCATTATCACTATGAAGTGCCGAATAACCTTGGTGTGTGATTCCCAAATATATACCGATGTATGCACTAGGACTTTATAAACCAAGCGACTGCCAAGAAACTTGTTCAGTCAAACAAGCCGATTAATGTTACTAATTCTGCTAAATATAAAAGATGCATGCAATTAAATAATTATGAAGCAAATAGATATTAAACGTCATACATCAAAAAAACAGAGCGTTTATAATTCCCAATTTATCAAACTTTCTTTCACGAACTCATTCATCTTGATAAAACGTGTGCAAAATGTCTTCTTACTTCCGCTACCAAACAACAACGTGCCACAAAGGTAAACAGCAAACACGGAAATGATAAACAATGCGCATGTGGAGATGCGTTAGTTAATATTTGGTCACAAAAAATGCGCCAATAGAAAGGTAGAGAAATGTGATGTCATTAGTCTTTTTACCCCCGGATAATGTTGTAGTGATTTACCACATAGTTGCGTATGTCATTATTACAAGTTTTAACAAACTTTTAGAATTTGTCAATGGAACAGTAACAACATTTTGTAAGTGATTTATTAGCAGCTTTGCCTTTATTTTAGTAACATTGTGTATGTAATGTGGTTGCATTATTAGCATTACAAATTTGACAGCTTTTTTGCTACAGCAGTGTGAATAAGAAGATTATAAATGTAATAAGGGTAACTACAAAAAGTTATTTGCAAAATTGTAATAAGCAGTACATACTTATTTTTTTCCGTGTAGGCTTGTCTGATTGCTTTTCCCAAGAAAATAAATAACCAAATAATAAATGGGAGCTGTCCTCTAGTTTACCTTCTTTGTACACGTTACTGATACAATTATTGATGCTTGTATATGTAAAAAAAACAGCCACGAACGCCTTCAAATATCACAAAGGAGGGTGCTGTTTTCAATTAAATTCTCAAAGCCGCCGTGACAGTTCTTTCCTACGCCAACTGCGATGCCGATGCGACCGAAAAAGAAACAAGACAAATGATCAACGTCACGCTAACCAATTTAGATTTTCCGTTTGTTTTGTCGCTAGCGCGTGGTCCGTCGTAATTGAGTTGGGCGTATTTAAGAGAAACACCGGAACTGGCCTTTCGTTTGTTTTCAACTCGGTCTACTTGGATCGTCGTCACTGGATATGTGTTTACTAGTACATACTATAGATGCTCATGAAATCCCGTTGGATAAATAAGGTGAATTAAAAGATATACGATTCGGTGGTATGGTTTTAAATTGGATTGTTAGAATAACGAGAGGCTATATAAGGGCTTATTAGTTTAAGAATTCAGTAGATTTTAATTTAATTCTTAAGGAAAGATATTCAAAGTGCGAATTGTAATTTAAATGGATTTTTGCTTAAATTAAAAGATTATTATACAATATAAACGCTCTTTATCCGGATGATCTATATATTCTATGCGTAATGCTTACGTAATTAAGAGCTAAATAAGGTTATGGATCTGACAAATACGAGTAATGAGAAGCAATTAGGGAGAACTAATTCATATGTTATCCGATACGTTAGAAGTTTCTGCGTTTGTTGTATTTAATTAAGAAGAATTGGTTATTGTGACGGGAAGCACGATGAAAATCACTCTAATCATCATTCTGAGAAGACGAATTCCGATAACAGATGTAGGATGTATATAGTAAATTATTTGAAAAGGAGTACCGACCGGAACTTCGTTGAAGAATAAACTAAGCTGTATGGGTAATACGTCTTTAAAATAAAACTGCTAATAGCCTCATATTTCGTCATATATTTATGACTTCCTCAGGAGACATCTACAATATTACAAAGAATATGAACCAATAGTAATAAAATAGTTAAAATAATACTTACAAAGTTCAAATATAATAATCAAATTAAACGTATTTTAAATTTAGAATTTTTTAAAAGTCAAAAAACATTTTTGTAAACAAGGTAATGTTACTATGTATTTTTTATTGTAGTAAATTAATTAATAAATTAAATCGGCGAGTTCTGAGGTTAGCAGCATTTGCAATTGTAATTTTATTTTAATCATGTGAACGGGACCATTATAAAGGAACCAAAAATGGATTTCAGTTAAGTTACTAACAATTTATTCACTATCGGTTTCAGTAGAATGCAATATTAGTTCCTCAGAAGTCGACTGAGACATGCCTGAGAATACAATCAATTTGGAGGTAGATTTTGATGCATTTGTCCGTTATTTAGCTTTTAAAGAAAGGTAAATCAATAATCATTAATAGGGGTAAATTTAATGTTAGATGCACTCATTTACAAACAGCATATAGTAAGCCCGATACTTAGAACTGGTTCAAAACAAAACAAAGTTTACCTAATCGTAAAATGAGGTCATCTACCCTATCTTATACTGCATCTGCATGTCAAACAAGCCGACAACTACTCTGCCCACTTATTTTGGACAGTCGCCATGGATGAAAATAAATGCTATGAGGAATATGCCCAAATTATGATGTGTGTACATGCGTGGGGGATAAAATAATTAGCGCAAAAAGTAAACAAAAAACAAAACAAAGTCACTCGTGAAAGCTAGAAAGGTTGATACATGTATGTATGTATTGTATGTGTATATTGGAAGTGTAATATTACTGTTCGTGCAAATTCATACATTGCCCGAACAGTTAATAATTACAATAAGCAATTAAAACTATTTAGATTTAAGTGAAATGGGAATTTTCAAATCTTTAATCTATATACTATTTGTGCACTTTATTTATATTTATGGTCTTACCTCTTAGGGGCATTTGTATATTTAAATTCTACATTTAATTATGGTTTTATACATTTCAATGATCCTGTGTTGACCAACTACTATTGTACTTTTCTGTTAAACCCTTAGTTTATGATTTATCATATACATTAGTTCTCAATTCTTAATCCTAAGGTTTTTCCATATTTATGTAAACATATATTTATCTTAGAACCATCTATTGTTCATTACTTATTCTTGTGTGGCCTAAGGTATAATCTTTATTGTTAATCCTAGACCTTTTAATTTAATACCAGTTTAGGGTAGTTACAATTACCAATTCCCGGTATTTTAGATTACCTGATGCATTACCCGAAGCATATAAATGTCCAGCAAACTTGTAACTAATTCAGTATCAAAGTACCAGTATCAGAATAGAATAAGTTTCACCCTGTATATTCTGTTGACACAAAATATCTCACAAGCAGATATCTGTTATCTAACCTCTTGTTTTATCAATAATATATTAAGAGTGTCGATCGTGTTGTACAGCTAGTTCTAAAGCGTTACATCTAATATAGCATAGCAACAATCAACATGGATTCTAAGATGTTATCCATTCTACAGTGCCCAGTGTGTTTCCACTACCTGTTGGGAAATGTATTTATCTGTACTAGAGGACATAGCATTTGCTGTGATTGTAAGGAAAAGTTATCCCAGTGCCCGACATGCAAAGCTAGTATAGGCAATACGAGGAACTATGTATTGGAAGAGCTTATGCAATTTTGCAAATTCCCGTGCGAGTTTTCTGAAAATGGCTGTCAAATGCATGTGAAACCACACGAATTAGAAAAACACAAGAGAATCTGCGAGTATCGTAAGTATAAATGCCCATTCTGTCACAGTTGGGACGGATACTTGACGCACTTGAAAGAACACCTTGTTCGAGAACACAAACCACGTGAGCTTAAAATTTTTTACTACGAACAGTATGATACATTATTTAAGCAAATAGCAGAAGATCGTGGAATCGGCCAAATATCGGGCTTTTTGTGTTATAACTCCAATCTTTTCTATTTTCACCGATATCTTATAGATACAAGAGTTATTCATTTTCTGCAATACATCGGCAGTAGCAAAAATGCTACAAGTTATGCTTACAGGATCGACGCCTCTTGCAGTTCTGGCAGACGCAAGATTAACTGCCAGGAGATATGTGCAAACGATTTACAAACACCGGAGGGAATTATCCAATCCGGGCGCTATATTACTGTACCAGCAGATTATAAAGACGGATGTAACAGTATTATCCTACAGGTGCTCTGGTATGGAGACTAGGAGCCAGTGTCTCAAATAATAATAAAAAAAAAAAGTAAACTATTACACAAAGATACAGGGACTACACCCCGAATCAGTGGGGGAAGTTAAACCATAATTGGCATCTCAAGAGCGAAGAGGAACATCCGGAAAGAAGAGAACCGTTCCTCCTTTAACTGCTTTACCAGGGAAATAGCAAAATAATTACTTAGAAGTCATAAGCTCATAAGTAATGATAATGTATAATTTATATTTTGACAATAATTACTATGTTCATTTCTAACTCATACATATATTTATGTTGACCACAACTTTAATTAATGACGTAGTGAAAAATATGTATATACGTAACAAATTATTTTTTATTTAGTAAAGGCTTGCAATCAATTGCTAGTGTTTAATTTACCAATTTACATTGAGAAATAATTGAACCACATCATACCAATAAATCCCCTAAAGAAATCTAAACTTAATCAGGTTTAATAGATATCTTTTTATAATCATCATGATAAAGTCGTAAAAAACATATACAGATGTGCGGATAAAAAGACGAACTCTCGTTAAATAATTAAATTACCTACCTGATTTATATACAGGATGTGCCATTTATCTGGGTTGGATTGATCGTGCTTTACTTAATAACTTAATCGAAACATGTTTTATGTAAAAGTTACTTCAGATCAAGTGCTCTATGACTCAAAATTGTTTTAACAAATACAGGGGGTTATTTTGTATATGTAGATACTATTTATGTTTTTTTTTTAATATTCTTCTCAGCGAACTTTACGCTGACATTTAAGTCGTCTAACATTCTTCTGAAACTGAGATTTGGATCTTCTATTACCGTTTGTATAACCCGCATTTCATTTTCGTCAGTGGTAACACTTCCTATTCACATATGTGACACATGTTTAATTATTCCTTCACTTATAAACCTGATTTTTAAGCGTTCGAAAGGATGTGCGATGTGACAGTCACATAAAATGTGCTCCGGTATCTCGTCCTCTAGGTAACATGCACGGCAGAGTGGGCTACTAGTCAGTCCTATGCGGTGCATGTGTTTAAATTTGCAGTGACCAGTCAATAGCCCTACAACTTGACGTAGTTTACTGCGAGAAAGCTGCAGACAGTATCTTGCTGCCCTGGACGACAGCCTGGGAATGGCTTTGCGTGCCTGATAGCAGATGGTTATGGATGCCCATCTATCCTCGTGTAGAGTAGTGATCCACTGGTTTATTAGGGTATTGAGTGTAGCCGAAGAAATGAGAAGAACAGGCTCCGGTCCCATGTAAGGAGTACACGAACCCAGTCGCACCCACCTATCGGCAGCCTCGTTTCCCAGATTACCGTTATGACCTTTAACCCATCTGAGTATCAAGTCATTATAAATAGCGATCGCTTCCAAGGCGTTGTGACACTGAAGTACTAAGCCTAAAGCGATTTTACAACTGCCGAGGGCTTTAACGGCAGCTTGACTATCACTGTAAAGGACAATACGTTGTCCCTTAATGCCCCTTGCTAAAATTTTTTCGGCACCATGCAGGGTCGCCAAAACCTCAGCTTGGAAAACCGTAGCACCTGTCCCTGTTTTTGTCTCCGTCATGTCTAAGACATGCTATGCGCTGCACATGCATCAGGTCATTCCTGGCTACCACTCGTCTCACCCTTGGCCACCAGACGAGAGCACCATAAGTTAGCATGGGCCTTTCATAGGAACCCCAACTGAAAATAATTTATTTTTAATCTTGTAAACTTTCCACCAAACACAGAAACAATTGACAGTTAATAAAGACATATTGTTGTCAATTAATGTATTTTTAATACACCTTTTTTTAGCCAAATTATCCTTTTCAAACAACACATTTTCCCATATCAGTATGATAAAATATACCTTTTATCTAATCATATCTTATCAACAACGCTTTAACCTAACGATATCAATCGTGTTCCAATAGTGTTTTCAACGAATTGCAGGTAACTTTGTATTACCATTATTAGCATGGATTCTGAATCCTTACACCTTCTACGATGTCCATTGTGTTTCCAGTATCTGATAGGAGATATATTTATCTGCGCTGATGGGCATAGTATTTGTTGTGATTGTAAAAGAAAGAAACCCATATGTCCAAGATGCACCGCTAGTATAGGCGAGACGAGGAACTATGTACTGGAGGAGTTCATGCAATCTATCGAATTGCCGTGTGAGTTTGCCGAAAATGGTTGTAGAAACCTTGTGAAACCGGTTGAATCGGAAAAACACAGAAGCGTCTGCCAATATCGTAAGTACAAATGCCCATTCTGCGCCAATTGGGAAGGATACGTTTTGTATTTGAAAGATCATCTCTATCAAACCCACTCTGCGCGTGCGATAAACGCTACTTTGGGTAATTCCAGATATGATGTATCGTTGACGGGGAAAGCGTATTGTCAAGTTGGCCAAATATCAATGTTTCTCTGTTACAACCAAAATCTTTTCTATATCTGCCGGTATCTTCTGGGCACAAGAATTATTTATTTTCTGCAACACATTGGCAGTACCAATACGACTATAGGCTACAGTTACAGCATTGAAGCGTATTGCAAATCTGGTATTCGTAGAATTAGTTCTACCGAAATATGCGCCAACGATTTACAAACAGCCGGCGAAATCATCGGATCGGGTCGCTATATTGCTATACCCGCAGACTATGAAGGTGAATGCGATAAGATTTCACTACAGTTGGCGCAATACTCTAAGGGACAAGTTGGACATGTTCGTCAGTTGAATACTAACCGGCCGAAGGCTAAGGCGATCCTAAAAAATTTGTGACTTACCTTTATGATCACCTTAATAAGTTCAAATATAATGCATACGTTATATGATCATCAGACATATAAAAGACGCGGTTACTGAATATTTATGTTAGATGCGAGTGTTTGTGGTGAAAAAGCCATGATTTTGGATAGTGCGATTTGGAGAGCTAGCGCCATTTGCCATTGCGTAGCCGTCGATCAGATAGATCGCTTTATAAGATACGCCAGGGTATCGCGCCCTTCACATGTCTAATCATCAACGATAATTTAAGCTTTATGTATTAAAATAGTTGTCAAATATTAACCAAACAATTAACTATGCTAGTTCTTTATAATTTTGCTTAAATATATAGTTAGTAATGGGTATTTTGTTTTTTTTTTCCTTTCCTGAATCTAGGGTTTAGCAATTAATTTTGACATTTGAGAAACAAGAGGTTATTTGACACCAGTGGCGAAGAAGATTCCAGGTTTATGGCAGCAACAACCATCTCAGATACAAGCAGCAAAAAACATTGCTTCCTACCTCTGGATGGAACTCATCTTCTGGTTAAGACGACATCATATGAAGAAGAGTTATATTATATATAAAGTTATGAGTTAAGAATGAAATGAAACTGCAATCTTCTAATCAGATTCCTTCCACACTACGACGGAATTGAAGGCGAACAGGCCTGACATGGCGGTGTTGGACCAGACCTCGAAGTCGATGCATGTGATGGAGATGTTCTGCCCGGCGGACGTTAGTATAAAAAACAAGGAGCGGGAGAAGGAGGAAAAATACCGACCACTTTTATACCAATTAACGAAAACTTATCGTCCATACTCAGTCACTTTTGCCCCTATCGTTATTGTGCAATGGGAGGAGTAAACGGTGAACTGATCAACAAACTTTCTAAGCTGAGGTTTACGAATGTGGGAACCTGCCAGAAGATCGTGGCGGAAATGCAGAAGACGGTCATACTGGATTCTCTGCACCTTCGCCGCTTTCATGAAGCCGGCCAACAAAAAGCTTAGGGCCGGAAATCTTCCATACCATATCACCTTGTGGAGACGGGATGGAGGAACCACCAGCGGGGTCGAGTAATCGCGAGTTGCTCGGCACCGCGCCACTCCAACGCCTCTGATCATTAAATCTAACCTAACCAAAATTATGATGATAATATTGTATTAATAGTTATTCCTTTTCTTCCTTCGTGAGGGTAGCGGCTAATTTATACTGATGATTTAAAAAATTAAACAACTCATTTTTTACGTTTCGACAATCTTTATTTTTCTTGTCTTCTTCAGAAATGTATATTTTATATTTTTTTTTTTTTTAAAATTATATCTAAAAATTAATAATAAAATGTCAATAATTATAAACAAAATGTGAGTTTTTTTTTTATACTTACATCTAGGGACATTCACAAACATTTTAAAAACATATTTAATAATTACATTTCTAAACAATTTTACAAACTGTTAACAAAACTATTTTAAATCAAACTGTCGAAGAAATACTTTTAAACATACGCGAAAGGCTAGCTCAGCGATGGGCGGTTTTCTTTTAAATTTGTTAAACTAAAAATTGTTTATCTCTTTACATGCATATATTAACGGCGAAAAGTATGTTTAAATGATTGGAGCATAAATTTTTGACAAACCTTCTACCTCCGTTTTATCGTTTACTGCGTTTTTATGTTTGTTTATTTGGATCATTTCTAAAATGCATCGCGCTTTATAATTTTTTTCTTTATTTAAATACCTGTATTATTGAATTGAATGTATGACTTAATTAATTGTATGTTTTTTTAAAGCAGTGAGATTATTCTGATATTTATGACCTTTAATTCTATTATGAAGTTGTTGTGATGTTTGTCCTATGTACACACCATTGCAATTGTACAGGGCATTTGTAAACTACGTGACTTTGGTTTTGTAAAGGAATCAATCCTTTAATTTAGAGAAACACATTTTCAAATTATGTGGTTTTTATGTGCAAGTTTTATAATTGTGGGTAAGTATTTTATTAAGTTTTTCGGACAATTGAGGAACGTATGGGATGCTAAGATATTTAAAAGTATTGGATTTGTGTTTTTTGTGTTATTGACATGTCTGTGTTATATATTGATGTATTTTGTTTTTAATGGTTTTTTGAATTAGCGTTAAGGGATAGTTATTCTTTTGTAAATTGATTTTTACTGTGTTTAAATTTCTTTTCTATATTTTGGACTGGTTAATGTAATGACTTTATTGATTAAGGCAGACATGACATTTTTTTTATAACTAAAGGGTTGGGCAGAGTGAAAATTTAAATAACGGCCAGAAAATGTTGGTTTGTGATATAATTTTGTCAAAATTTATTATTTTCTCGACTCAAGGTAGATCTAAATAGTTTTAACATTTGTTTTTTTTTATTTCAAGGGTGAATTGTAATTTCGGATGAAAATTTTAAAAGATTGATGAATTTTGTGATTTTGTCTTCAGGAATACACACTAAACAGTCGTCCACTACCTTTTATAAAATGTTGGTTTAAATTCTAAATTGTTAATTATCTGTCCTTAAGATCTTTCAAGTACTAATTGAGCTATTGTGTTGATATGGGTGAACCCATTGCGCAGCCATATATTTGTTTGTAAAATTTATTTTGAAAAGAGAAATAGGTTGTTGACAAAGTGATTTCAAGTGCATTCAAAATTCATCTAAAGGTAATTCTGTGTGTGGTTGAAGTTTTATCCAATCTTTTCTTATAATATTTAAAGCATAATCTATTGGGATATTGGTGTACATTGAGACAACATCAAGCGATATTAATCTTCATTATTTTTATTTCTGTACTATCAATAAATTTTTTTAAATCAAATGAATTTTTCAAATATAATCGTTGTTATTAATTATGGTTTGAGATTGAAAAGAGATAAACAACAATTTTTAGTTTAACAAAATTTTAAAAAAAACCGCCATCCCTGAGCTAGCCTTTCGCCGGATGTTTAAAGAGTATTTCTCGACAGGTTTGACTTAAAGAAATAGTTTTGTTAACAGTTTGTAAAATTGTTTAGAAATGTAGTTATTAAATATGTTTTAAAATGTTTGTGAATGTCCCCTAAGATGTAAGTATACAAACAAAACTCCATTTTGTTATAATTTTGACATTTTATTATTAATTTTTAGATATATAATTAAAAAAAAGATTAAAACAATATATTATAAAATATACATTCTGAAGAAGACAAGAAAAATAAAGATTGTCAAAACGTAAAAAATGAGTTGCTTTAACTTTTATAAATCATCAGTATAAATTAGCCGCTACCCTCACGAAGGAAGAAAAGGAATAACTATACATAATTAACGGCTACGAACAAAACATCATCAAATATTGTATTAATTTAATATGTAATTAATAAAGAATAAACAGGTCACCTTGACGTTGTTCTCGGTCCCTCCTCAACTCAAGAGTTGTGGAGGGATCTGGAGGCGGAATGCACATAATCAGTGCTTACTTACATAATTTTTTTTAACCGTGATTCCTTAAGTAATTCCTGAGAAAAAAAAAATTGAATTTTTCCACTTAGCATAGATAATATTTCGAATGGGGTGGCATCGATTGAGCTAATTTTTGGTATTTACAGTATGTGTGACAGGAGTATTCATTTGCATTAATTTGAGCCCGATACCTTTAAGGGCACTTTTCAATCGCTTATCGGAGCAGAGCCTTTGATTATCTAATTTAAAAACGACAGATTTAATGAAAAAGAAATTTCATAAAATATTGCATAATTTTCTTACCAAGGAGTATTTATTTTGAAGAGAAAAGAAGATAATTTATTATGTTTGTAATTTAATGGTTATGGAGATGGAAAAAGTATGCGTTTAACCATACATTCTTGTATATAAACGATAATATGTGAAAAATTATGCTTGAAACTTTTCATATGAGAACGGTTTCTGCGGTAACATAATACGAAACATCCTGGTTTATCTTGCTGCATATATACAAAACGAGTTGAGATATGTATGATATGAACAATCGGAGTCTTATATTCAACAAGATAAACAAAGATAGTCCTCGCATTATATATTTTAAGCCATAACACATTTACATTTTCATATTATAAATCATTTCGTCTCGTAAATTATTAAAAAATGTACATGCCGTCAATTAAAAACAACACTTTTTAATTAAATCAAAAACGCTTCACTATTAGATTAATCAATAATATCCAAAGAAAAAAATACAATTTCATTAACACAGATTCAATAGAACAACAGAAAATAAGCAAAACATTACAAAATAAAAAAATCTAAGTATGGCTCGTGCCGCCACCTATCAAATAGCTGCCAGCTGCATGATGGGACATTCATTTATAATTTCTTCGAATTTGAGGCCTTATTGTCAGTCATATTCAATATTCCATAAAAAATCGCAATGACGACCAATCGAAGTAGTTAATGATTAGGTGACTAATGTTACCTGGACAAAAATATCGTAAAAAATAAATTTTGTATCATCTTAGAGTCTTTTTGAAATACTAGCAGGTACACTGGCCGACTTATTTAATGCCGTCGTCTACAGCGTAGTGACTATCAAAACTACTCACCAATTGCATAGGTGCGCGTTGGGCTGGCGTCGGCTGTTCTAGGTAAATGATTTATTGGGGTATACAGTTTGTAAAACCCTTATGTAATTTATGCAAATTGGTAGATCGAAGATTATTTGATTATTGAAAGGAAACCTTTAATATTGTTGTTTGAACTCAGTTTGAATTGAAATATCTGTTTTACAGTTTAGATCAAGTGACTTTTAAAACTAAAGCTTCTTATTTTTGTTTAAAATAACCAAGTAATGTATAAATAACACATCAAGTTATATTTAATTGCTGGTTATTTCTATTAAATTTTATTTCTTTTATTTTAAACAATTTATTTTTAAAATAGAAATGTATTAGAAAAACAAAGACTAATACTTCATAAGTCCATTACCTTTAGTTTCAATAAAATATTATTATTATAATTACCCACAGGTAAGACATCATCGTAAAATTCGTGTTCCTAAGAAAATCTCAACATATCCTTTGTTAGACTTTTTTGTTAAATGATGCTATTTATAGAGCAATTATTATTAACAGAAATTTTAATATACTACATAAACTATTATCACATTACTAAGAATAAAGCTTTCCTTTGAAATTTCAATAGCCAAATTATAAACTCATTAATTATATGCATTTCAATCTGAGGCAATTATAAAACTCAGCCGCTTACCATAATTATTATAAATCCTCATTTTAATCCAACGAGTAAAATTTTACTGAATAATGAGCTGATATACTTAGTGTGGCAGAGCAACAATTCTGTAAAAACTTTTTTTTTATATATTTTACGTGAGGAATGAATTTAAATGATTAACAAAACTACATACTCCTAATTTCCTAATTTCAGAATTAAAGGGAATACTTGCAACACAAATTATTAATAAATTTAGAACAAGTATAATTAAATATGAGATAATTTAAAAGTTTTATAAATTAAGAATGGATTCATTCAAATATTCTTATTTTCGAAAAAACAACAACATGAGTTTATATGATTTTTTTTGCAGATTTATGTATTTTTTTATGTATTTATATGCATTTTAAACACATAATATCAAATAAAAATTTTAAAATGTATTGCTCAACTAACACTATCATGTGGATATATGGAGCTCGTCATTCAAAAACACTAGGGCGTGGTGGATTAGATAAATGACTAGTGATAATTATTGTAAACGGCCGAGTTTTGTAATTGTAGGTAAATTGCAAATGCAAATTAGGCAATTCTCCATAAAATAATGAATTTATAATTTGTGTATTAAATTTCAAAGAAAGCTTGATTTTCAGTGATATGATAATTAGTATACTTTATTAAAATTGTTGTTTATTACAATTAGGGTTAAATCTTTCATTTAGAATTATTCTTTTATTAATTATGGATATATTGTTTGTTTATTATTTTTTCAAAATTGGTTTTTTTTAGAGTGTATATTTATTTTTGCAGAATGCGTTTCTTTTTGGTTACGTTTCACATTATCATTTTTTGTTGTATATGTTTATATATTTAATGGCAGTTACGGTAATTAGATTTATATTATTTATATTTGAATTAGCATGTTTACTTAAATAAATAATATAACCAGACTAAACATAGTTTTAATTTTTTATGATAGCCAATTTTTATAGCGTTAGTTACACGTAGGTGGATCCTGCAATAGTAATGCTAATAATTAAATATTATTAAGTCTTCATTTAAGAACATAGTAATTAATAAATGCTTTACAATAGCTAATATTTGTTGAAGCTATAGTTTTATGAAGTCTCTCCTGATGTTTCCTATATCCTACGCTTTTAAAACAATTAATACACAAGATTGACTATGAATACCACACTTTATTTATTTCTATATGAGTTTTAAGAGTCAATTGGGTCCAAGTTACGAAAGAGATATTTCAATTCAAAACGCGTTCAAACCGCTATATACAACGTTTACTTGTAATATGAATAATCATTTTTTCTAATGATGTGCACAATTGGAAGCGTTTTAACCTGTATACCCCAATAAATCATTTACCTGGAACAGCCGACGCCAGCCGAACGCGCACTTGTGCAAATGGTAAGTAGTTTTGATAGTCACTGCGCTGTAGACGACGACATAAATAAGTCGGCCAGTGTACATATATGTATATGTACTTCTCAAGTATTTTAGGTCACAATAGCGAGATTTTTGTTTTATCTTGAAGATAACATATTCTGAGCATCTAGTTTCAAATTCCAAATCTTAAATTTTACTTGTAAAATATTCCGTATAAGTTTACATGATAAGAGAGGAAGTAACTTGTGTCAATGAGAACTGTGGGAATAAGGTGGCGCTATCATCATACTATGTGCAACGGCTGCTAAACACGATTTTATTCCAACCCGCTTGGAGGAAATATCGTATTTACAAGTTACCTAGAAAGATAAAACTGCATTTATGATTACAATGAGAAACATTTTTAGCAAGTGTAAGTAAAAATTTAGTATTGATAACCAAAAAAAAAAAAAACATTTGTATATGTGACAAATGATCAACCTGCTTACGGCTACTAAAGTCGTATTTATAACAACAAAATGATTAAAAACAGATAGTATAACTTTCCCTGGCAAAAGAGTATTTATTCCAAATGTTTTGTGGTATTTCGAGTTAATGTTTAAATAGTGAATGTTTTATGTTTTGTCTAATTGTTATTGGACAGTTAGTTGCTTAGCATAATGAACACTAAATATCCGTATATAGTTTCCATAACTGATTTTGTTTGGTATAATCAAACCGTTTTGATCAAATTTTGAGAGGATTATTCTAGAATAAATTGATTTTAATGATCATTGTCATATTATTAGCAACTGCAAAACATATTTTATTGTTTGTTTGTACAAGCACGACAGTTTGCTATATTCTCCAAATCTTAGTAAATACACTTAACCGCAAAATTAACGCACCACTTATATATTTCGATTTATTATAATTACAGTCAAAATTATCATAGATTTTGAAAAACATATTAAGAATAGAATACACAAACAGAATTATTTCGATAATAACAATAAGTTTGACTTAAATGAATTGTAGGAAATAAACAAAAACTGAAAATATGACTTCTTTAACAAAATCATGTAAAATGATCATTATTATTACGAACACAAAGATAACTTCTTTTGAACCGTATTTAGGTTATCAGTAACTAGTGTTACCACCTCTGGTGGCATACTTTCAATTAGAGATCTGATGGTTTCTTGAGGGATATCGTCCCATACGCGAATAAGACTTTGTGCAGCTCGTCTAAGCTGTTAGGTTGTGATGCTGCTAAATCCTCCGTCCCATTATGTCCCAAAGATGGTCGATTGGGTTCAGGTCTGGACCTACAGGCTGGCCACTCGAGGATTTGAATATTAACGTAATTTAAATATTCAGTAACAATGAGGCCGCATTGTGCCTCGCATTATCCTGCATAAGAATGAACCCATCGTCAATGTAAGGTGCAAAAGTGTATCACAAAAGGTTCTAAAATGTCTGTTATGTATCGTTCAGAATTCAGACGTCCACCATCAACGATAAAAGTTCCGTGCGAGCTGTTAAGATATTCCACCCCATACCATTACTGAACCGCCTCCGTTATAATGTAGTTTCTCGAATGTTACATGCGGAATATCTTTATTTGGCCTTCTGTAGACTCTTGGACGACGATCAGAACTTACAAGGCAAAACCGTGACTCATCCGTAAATAACACCTGCTCCACATGATGGATTTCCCATCCACATGCCTTCTTGGCAAAAGCCAATCTGTTCTTCGTGTTTGCAGATAATCTGGGCCAGTAGCTGCTGCCCGAGGTCGTAAATTTGAGTACGAAGTCTTCTTCTTATGTATCTTGACTAACAGCAGTGCCATGAACCGCGCTTAGTTGTTTTGGAGGCTTCGTGCAGTAGTGAATCGTTCCCTAAGTGCTTCGAAGCATCAAAAATCGATCCTCCACCGCATTGTAAGCTCGTGGCCTGCCTTGCCACGTCGTTCTAGCGTAATCGTTGGTCTCTACAAATCTGTGCAGATCCGACCGTGTATGAGCCACGCCAAATCTTCTACCACGTTCGCGATTTGTTAGTCCTTCATTGGACAAAGTTACAATTTGAACACATTCATCACGATTTAAATTTCGTCTAGCACGTTCCATCGCAAACATATGTATTCCACGAATGACAGTTATCTTATCAATTGGTAAAACAATTAAAAAACAATGCCTACTTTTATTTTAAAAGTAGGCTTATTTACTTGAAAACAAGCCCTCATGAAAAGCTGCTATGATTTCAAAATTAAATAAGAATACAGACAAACCTACAAAAGGCGTAATAATAGAACAATTATTATAACTAATATTAATGAATCGGAAAATATATAATATTTCTTGAAATAAAACAAAAAGTCAGAGTGGTGCGTTAATTTTGCGGTTAAGTGTATTAGAGACTCAAAGAATAAGTGTTTGTAACAACTACTCCAACATTAAAAAAAAAATAACTTTTAATAACGTATTCTTTTATACTCGAAGGAATCGTATGCGAGTCTAGTTTAAAACACACACGTACCATGTGAGGTTAATTTACAAAATATATCAAGTTTCTGCTATACTATCTAGAACTGTTAATAGCGATATTATGTTGTGCTGTTGATATCCAAACACGTGCTTGGATGTTTGAATAGAGCCACATACTTAGAAGGAAACAAGAGTATTTCAAACATGTGTGTTTTGCTTGTTTTCTAGCGTGACGTATGCGGAATTGCCTTTAAAAAATTATTAGAATAATTAATAAGTTAATAAGAAATCTATAGGCTGTCCTGCTTTATCTCCCACACACTGCACTCCCTTTTATAGTCAAGTTTGTCGTTGTAAATCACTATTTAGAAACAGCAATAACAGTGAATCCTTTATTACGTCATGTTTTGACTAATTGTAAAAATGTACCAGAAACCGAGGAAATCCTTTTAAATCACTATTTTTTTAGTTCTTCTATATGTTCAACAGTCTTAATAGTGTAGTTTCATTAGTTTCAAGGAATTATGTTTAATAGTGTGACGTTCTCTTAAGTGTACTAGTTTAAGTTTTTTTTTTTTGGAAATTTGCCGTTTAGGTATCTGCTACTAAGAATTAGTGTTTTCAGTCACCCCTCCCATTAAAGGTTTTCAATTGTAAATGAGCGAAATATGGACGTTCCAAATTTTGGACAGACATTCTTCAAATGAATTCGGTTATCGCTGCGAAACTTATAAATTATGCAAGAACTATTAATAGTTATATTACATACAAGTATAACATATCGACAGGAAATGCTAATCTACGGGAAAAAGGCAATTAGCTTCTCAGTTTGGGCGAACCACAATTAAGAAAACCGTAACCGGACGTATTTTGTACCGACTACCGGGTATTTCTGTTAATGACCCGAGCCACACTAATGCAGCTAAACCAATCTAGACCAGTTCCAGTAAGCGGGATGGAATTTTTAAGAGGAAATCATTGCACTTTGCACATTGCTATCACAGAACGGCAACACTTATGATGTAATACGAAAAAAGTTGAATAGAATTTCAATAGAGGAAGCACAACTGTATGTAAGTTTAACATTTTTCTTCTGAGAAATACTACATTGATTTGAAGGATTCTTCCAAACAAAGGAATTTATTTCTATAAGTGTTTCTTTTTTTCCAATCATATTCTTGATGAACGAGTATTTGTCGATACTTCTTTTTTTTTCAAGTTAAAGTGGTTTTCTTTAAAAGAATATGGATTTCAATAAAAAAAAGAAAAAAACGTTGGAATTCTTTCTAATTAATACTGGTTGCCTATGCACTTAATCCGTTAAAATGTGTTTTATTTTTTTCTGTCTTGCATTCATTGCGACTAGTGATTGTAAATTTACCGATTTTTTCATTTACCGGTAATTCGGTAAATGAAAATGAAAATACCGTTTACCGGTAATTTTTTTTTCATGCGTGACATTAATGGGGATTCCCGAAGAAAACAGGGTTAGAAGTTAGGCTAGAATAATACATATTTTACACAATCTTAAGGCATAACAGTAGAATTGTGTAATAAATATTTGTATTTAATTATTTTAAACAGTTGTAAAAAGTAAAACAAAATATTTAAGGTTCAAATTTGAATATTGTTTTAAAACATTAACATGTTGCATTAATGTTCTCTCATAATGTGGTGTATTCAAAATTGCTATTAATTTAAATACGTGAAACGTTGTTCTTATATAATTATTTTTTTTAATTATTAAAAAATGAGACATTTACTTATTGTTTATGAAAAACGATTTTAAATTTTTAAAAATCTTACAAAAACGCCAGAGCACAAATCACATATGCTAACTCAACTTTTTTCGAGAGATAAATAAAATCCACACAAAAAACCATAAAATGAGAGAATTGAAATTGCACTTGTTGACAAAGGCAGGTAGGAAAGTGGGGTGTTTTGCTTCCTACCGTCCTTGCAACCGTCCTAGCAACAAATGAACGTTAATCTCGCTTTTCTTTGCGTTGCTTTTCGTTTTCCATCTTGTTTCCATTCTTATTTTCTTTTAATTTCTACACGATCTTTTTTCAATTTTTTTGCTTTTTTTGTTGAGAATTGTTTGATTCCTTCTCTTTCTGTCTAACTCGGTAGAATGGAGGTTATACGTTTCTAATCAAAGGTTTTTTTCAGTTTCTTTTCTATATTCTCTACTCTAGGGCATTACAGCGGTTCTCAATCTGAAGAAAGTTCAAATTAAAATTAAACAAAAAACATCTCCCATAAAATTAATAAGTGGGTATATTGTTACTTACACTTACCTGCTTTTTTTTTTATTTTCAACGTCCCTTTAGACCTTTAAGTACATATCTATAACCACAATAAGTAGAAGAAGTAACGAGTACAATTGAATGAGCGGAATATTGGCGGCTTAAATTCTATAGTATAAACACATATTTCGTAGAAAAAATTTCTTAGGTCATGGATTTTTCATTTACCGAATTCACGGTTAATTTTTTCTTTTGCAATTTACCGGTAAATTTACCGATCGTTTTTTGGTTTCATTTACCGGTTAACGCCGTGTTACAGTAAATCCGGTATACATCCTTAATTGCGACTGCATTGTTTCGACGAGACGGTACGCGCCATGTGTGATTCAAAAGGCTTGAATTGACATTTTATTATTAATGATGGAGTTAATTCTGCAAATCTTTATCATGGAGAAAAACTTTTAATTTAAGGCGAAATGAAGGCTTATTCTGTACTTCAAAATAAACTACACTTCCACAAGTAAAACTCGACTTATAAATATAAGTATTCAATGAAAATATATATGAAAATATGAGTGGATGTGCGTATGTTCACTAACAATAAATTTTTTTCTATTTTGCGTTCATAAAAACGCAATTGTAAACACGCCTTTGCGTATCGAAAAGTGCTTCATTGTGATACGCCTTTTTTCATTTCTATAGATTGCTGTATTGAGTACATTATGACAGAAAGCAAAATTGACGTTTAATGCATGTAAATTGTAATACTTTAATCAAAAATTCTATACAAATTTAGTTACATTGTATTTGTTATGAACGTGGAATTACTGTATATACATTTACACTGACGGAACAAGTATCTTGAGCATGTATTTTTATGCCAGGCAAATTCTTCGTAACAAAGTTTTGCTGAGTTATGTTATTGCTTTAATGGTAGACTCTTGTGATGAGACTCATTCGATGATATAACTCTAGAATGACCAGATGTATTGGCCCTGATAAGTTGTGCGCTACAGCCACTTTACTTTTCATAGATGTTTCGATGTAACCTCAGCTACCGCAGATGACTTCCATCCACCATGACGTTTATAGTCAGCAAATCACTGCCTGCGTCTGCTAAGTGTTTTGCACTAGACGTCTGAAGCAATGTCCAGTATAAAGCTCTGAATTGGGCAATTTTAGAAAATCAGCTATTAATTAGGCATTTTGCCAATCGTATTAATCCAATCGGGCACGATATACAATAACCATTGCGATATGTAAGGAGAATCTTGAATGATTAATATTTTTTGGTCGCAGGGCGACATATTTTTTAATTAAAGTAATCCATCTTTCATCCGTAATTGCAAAACTCTTACGATATTATTTTTGTTTAGGTACTGTCACAAAATAATATCACTCTTAAATTCTAAATCATGTATGGACATATTTGTTATTCATCTCGTCTACAGGCACCTGTGTAACCCATTATTAAAACGATCTAAAATTAAATCCATTACATAAAAAATTACATTTTGCAAATAATATCGTACCTTTTTGCTAAATACAATGCGTCAGAACCTTCTTCTATAAATTTATTAATATCTCAATGCATAAAATTTTAGATTTCTTAGCCTCGTATCCTCAGAGATCTTTTAAATAGCTTGTAATTTAATATATTTTGATATCTGTATTTTTATAAATGAAAAGCAGAACGAAGCATGGAATACATAGACCATAAGGTAGAGATTTCTTATTTTGCCTTGTAATTCAAAATAGGCCAATAAAATGTTTTCAGATATTGTGTTGACGTTATTCTGTACAGCCCATAGTTCAAATTGATGTAGCATTTTTCATTATGCTTTTGATTTTTTCGGTAATAAAATTATGACGGCGTTATCCGCAATTTCACGCAGTTGTGGCGTACAAGATAAATTTGTCTCAGTATCACTCTTTTTTACAGTTTACAGAGACTATATTATGAAATATATTGTTTTAAACAATTTAAATAGCCGAATTTGAATTTTGAATTCGTCAAATTCAAATCGTATGTCAATGTGACCAACTTCATATAAAATAAAACTCAACATTTTTAATGAGTTTTTATTAAGTATTTATTATCATTATAATGCAAAAATAGAAAAATAGTATAAAGGACTCGTTTCATAAGCTTTTGTCGCACTCGTTCATTAGAAAACCGCCTGCGGCTCGTTTTCTAAACTTGAACTCGTGCGACAAAATCATGCCTTATGAAACTCGTACCTTAATATACTATTGCTTTATTGGCTTATTTTTTAAGAAAGAGGTTAGTGCGAGAAATCAACAAGGGTTAAATGATTTAAACAATATCGCAGAGAGGGCAAAGAAACACGGAAATTCCGTTTCTCACATGAATGCATGCGTGAATTTTTAATGTTTCTAAGCAAAGTGGACATACATAATAAGTTAGACAGTGCTTATTTGCCGACATAAAATTAAGTACAAACGAAGAGTGGAAAAAAAATCGTCGTATTTTGCGTCGGTTAATTATGTGTATAAAAAAACTGGAATCTTATCCTATGTTGACAGTGTAAATTGAATGAAAAATGAACTTTCAGTAATTTATGAGCGCGATGATATGTGTGACGTAGGTGTAAGTGGTGTTTTGCCACTTTTAGTGTTCATAACAGACAACCTAAAAAAGGTTTTGACGGAAACATATAAACTGTTGGACAGTGTAAAATTGAAAAATGAACTTTCAGTAATTTATGAGCGCGATGATATGTGTGGACGTAGGTGTAGGTGTGTTTGCCATCTTTTAAGTGTTCATAACAGACAACTAAAAAAAGGTTTTGACGGAAACATTACAAACTGTTAGGATATTATTTGTATAACGCCATGTCGACAGCCAGAATGTGACATGTTTTTCCACCCTCAAAACGCATTAAAACTTTCTGAGAAGCACAATGTCTGAGAATCGACTGAACGCATTTTTACAACAAAGTTATAAACGTATTTTCCAGCATGAAAAATAGGAGAATGGAATTTATGTACGAAAAATAGGCAAGTTTTTATTTTGTGCCCACCCTCTGTCATAAGTCACGAGCCGCCACTGCAAATATGAAAACTCATAAAAGAAAATTTATCACCTCTTTAAATTAAAAAACTACATTTTGCTATTGTTCCTTATAACGATGTGATCTTATTTTCTATTACTGCATCTTGTAAACGGAAGTAATAGGTCTCTACATCGTCCGTTAAACTCTAGTGGGTACCTAAATATTTTTACATACTTTAATATAAACTTGGTCTCTATAAGATGAGTGCCGTCGCTATATAGGTCAATCACTAATTAATGTAACTTTGAGGTTATAAAGAAGCTAAAAGTTACATATGGAACTTGAAAGTGAATTCAATTACTTTCAAGTTCCATTATATTACTTCAAAGTGAATTTAATTACGTTATAGTAACATATACAACTTGAAAGTAGATTTAATAAAGGATGGTCACGTAATATTTACGATAAAGGATAGTATTAACTGTTACCATCTAATAGTAGTTTGTGCACATGCATTTTCCATTATGTTTATATTTTGAATAATTAAAATTAATTTTCTCAATTTAATTTCAATAATGTGAAGTTTCAGTTGTATATTTGTGATGCACCACAACGAAACGTTAATTAAATCATTTCCTCACAATTTGAGTATTGTTTTTAATAATTGACCAAGAACATACACTTGCAAATTATCTACTTTGATAGTTTCAACCCAAGATATTGATGGTTATTTCTGTTTTTAATTTAAGAATTAAAAAAAATGCAACTCTATGTTAAAAAATTAAACGATTATTTTGCATACTCCTAGAGATGCATATAATTTTCACAAATAATGATAAGATACTTTTGAGAGAAACTGTACCCGTAATCACGTTTTTCAAGTGTCATCTCGTTAATTACAAACAAGTATTTTACGTTAATAAGTAAGATATTAAAACTGTTTCTCGAACAATTACTACTTTAGCGTATGTTATAAATAAACGACATCTACGTAAGATAACTTATCTTATCGGAAGGAGTCGCACTTCGTATATCGTTCTATCGTCACGTCGTAGCTCCGCTCTCTCCGTACAACACATATACATACTACGTATGTGTATATATGTATACGTAAACATACAAGCGACCGTCTATTCTCGGAAATTATGCAGCATTTCTCGGAATTGCGACAATACTTCCCGTTAAAATTAGTTTAGAGTGTTTATCTAGCGATTCGTAACGTAACCCGAATGTATATTTTGTCACTACTACACGTCGGCGGGCGTCTATCTCTCTCCATCGATAAGTACATACGTGTTAGCGTCTCGAAGGCGATTGGTCGACAGACTTTACGGCTGATGTCACGATCGACGAATCGCATTCTCGGTGGATACAACCGGTAACCGTAGTTGAACAGTATATTTGCACTTTTGAAGTATTGGGACCGAATAAACAGGTTGTAATAGAGTTAAGTAACGGAGATAATGCTGCGGAACAGGGTCGGATTTAATCGTTTTGCATTTTATTGTTTTTATATCAGCGACGTGCATTTTTAATAACATTCAATTAATTCTTGATATTAGAAGCATTATTAAGAAGTAAAATTATTTAAAGATAGCAGTCTGTTAATGTTATATGTTTTATCATCACTGACTGATAATATAACATTTACTGTGTCTTTTGTTATTAGAAGTACAAACAATTTAGCAACGTGCTTCAATTGTTTTAATGCTGTATTATTTGTTTTTGATTCACTTGCGTCATTTTATTTAAATCAGGCGTATAAAAGTGAGAAAAAAATATCCTTTTTGTGTACAAAGTCGCGTACATCTGATTAATTATTATGGACGAAAGACGTATCACGACTAGTACTATTTCTCACTTTAAAATGCTTATTCCGAAAAGCTCCGAAAGCTGGCAGCAAGTATATTCTGGTCGTGATTGTGACGAAATCTTTCATGCATTTTATACTACATTTCTATATTATTTTGATATCACTTTCCCATTAAAAAAGTATGTAATAAAATTAGCAAATAAAAATAATTGGTATAACAATGATTTAAAAAAATTATCTGAATATGTACGCAAATTATACACTGTTGAAAATTTTAACACTTTTTTGACTAATTTAATAGTCAGGAGAGCCTCCACACTCTTTTCGTGTTATTTTGTCCGAGAACTATAGAAGTTTTAAATTTGACGAGCAAAGATAGTCAAGTATTGTCTATTCCTAAGGAGTTATTTTGTCCAACTGACACGTGGAATTATAAAATGCTTCTAGTCACATTTTATTTGATCTAGACTAGACAAATTTACTAGCTGTTTAACTAAATGAGTGCGATCTATTGGTGTTTAACACCATTTTCTAAACACAACGTCTTTTTACTATGCAAACCCCTATTTCTTAGTGCTATAATATTCTCTCTTAAGACGTTTCTCAATTATAAATATGCAAAACCACTCATTCACAAGTTTTGGTTTCAACTAAACGTACCAATTTTAAAATGATTTTTTGAGAACCATTATAAAATTAAGTGAATGTTATGCTATTTGATTCAAGTCTAAACTAAATTGCGTAAATAGATGTTCCCAATACATCTTTTAAGATATTGAATTTTTTATGTCCACTGGAATTAACGTTTAATAACACGAGGTTACACTTTGCAAGTCAGTCACATTGTGTGTTTGTTTGGATATGTTAATACGGAGAATCAAACACGAAACAGATACACGTGCAATGCAGGTGGTGCGTATAATGCAATACTGTATTAGAATAGGTGGGGTTTCTATATTTTTATCCGAGGGAAAAATTCTGATTGGTTAACGCTGTCTGAATGTGAAATGAATGAACTAGAAAAATAGTCAATCCTTATATCTGAACAAAGAATTCACACGAAATTCTAGTCATTTCTGTTCTATTCAATACGCGTAGTCAACTCGTCTGGCAAAGTTTGGAAAAATCAACACTAAAATATTTGACTAGCGTAAAATTAACGCCAACACCGTAATATTTTCAACAGTGTATGAACTATCGTTTAGTAGTGATGATCCCAACGTACTTGAAGTCTATAGAAAAAATAGGGATCACTATAAAGCTTTAGTAAAAAACACAAAAACGTCGTTCCATGAAAAGCTTATATTTAATTTTAATAACAGGTCAAAGACATCGTAGAGCATTATCAATAAAATTTCAAAGCCTTTCAATAATATACTACCATGTCAATCGCTTCACGATGACACAGGCAATGTTGGTACAGACCCTAATAAAATTGTAGAAATGTTTAAATGCAGTTTCTTCTCCATAGACAAACCGATTCCGTCACTATGTTCTACTGGTAGCTCTGCCTCAAGCAGTTTGTTTTTGACGCCGACTAGTGAATACGAAATTATAGATATAATTAGATCTGTAGCAGCGAAATACTCAGCAGGTATAGACGAGGTGCCATGTTATTTACTACGTCATGTATCTGCTGATATTGTAAAACCATTGGTCTACATAAGTAATCGCTGCCTACCTGAAGGAGTTTTTCCGAAAACCTTAAAAATTAGTAAAACTATTCCAATTTACAAAAAAGGTAATAAATCTTTTGCAACTAATAATTATCGACCAATTTCAATACCTTCTGTATTTGGAAAAATAATTGAGAAAGTAATTAACGCACGATTAACTAACTACCTATTTAAAAGCAACTTAATATCTGATTCTCAATTTGGGTTTATTTCGGGAAAATCAACATCATCTGCCATCCACAATGCCCTAGATAAAGTTTACAATGAGCTGGATAGTAAACATATTGTAACTGGAATATTCTTCGATCTATCCAAGGCGTTTGATGTAATTATAATTGATCATTCGGTGTTGTTACATAAATTACAATTCATTGGTATTCGTGGAATTGCTTATAATTTATTTCAATCGTATTTGTCGGAAAGGGAGGCTAGAGTATCAATGAAATTGAGAAGGACAACATAGTGCGGGTTTTGAGTCGTCTAATGTCAATATAACATGCGGAGTACCACAAGGCTCCGTTCTAGGGCCCACGTTGTTTTTGATCTACGTAAACGATTTGTTTGCTCATTTGTCATCTTGTACATTGTTCAAATACGCCGATGATACAAGCTGTATCATATTTCACTCTACCCGCGACGGCGTATATGTCTTAGTTGATCTAGTTGCCTCTGAAATGCTTAACTGGTGTAGGAATAACGGTCTAATCTTGAATGGTGGAAAAACTAATTTTATGAGATTCAGAACTGTACTTGATAAAAACTGAATCAATGGCTTTCCACATCGATGGGGAAGTGAAACCGGAATGTAGTGAAGTGGGGTTTTTAGGAATAACAGTGGATTGTACTTTACGGTTTGAGTCACACTGTCATGAGTTGGAAGGTAGAATATCGTCAGCAATATATGCTATACGATCTTTAAAAAGTCAAGTGGGCATACAATACTTAAAATTATTTATTTGCATATGTGAGACGCGTCTGAGTAGGAATTGTTTTCTGGGCAACTCACCTAATGCCAGGCGATTGTTTCTTTTGCAAAAGAAAATTATTAGATCTATGGTTGGGGTATCATTTTCTGAATCATGTCGTCCTTTATTTAAAGAATTAAATATTTTAACATTACCAGCGCTATACATTTATGAAATCATATTTTTTACAAAACAAACGAATTAACCTTTATCAGAAATAGTGATATCTACAATAAAATGGAAACACGCCAGGCGCATAATCTTAATATACCCCAACATAGAACAAAGTTGTTTGAGGCTAGTCCGAGATATAAGACTATAGTACTGTACAATAAGTTACCAGTAAATTTAAAAACCCCGTGAACTTTATCTCGATTCAAAGTTAAACTTACGTCATTTTTAAATAATCATTCATTTTAAACTTTGGACGAGTATGTACCATTTTAATTCTAAGTTTTCTTCTTATATTTATTAGCAATTATGTAATTTTTTGACAATGTCTATGTTCCTAGGAACCACGGCAATAAACTCTTATTATTATTATTATTATTATTATTTATCATATAAACTAATGGTAGTTTTAGCCCAGTCTTGCATACCTCTGATATAAAGTACTGTTAAAGAAAGAGTTACATATCAGGTAACATATTTTACGGAGTAAATTAACAGGGGACGCCAAAATATATTCATATTTTCATCTCATTAACATTTTATTTACAATTTATTATAGCCAATTTCATACCTGCTTCTCCATATCTTTCTTCAACTCTAATCTTATCAATAAGAACAGTAAAATTAATCTTGAATATTTCGTTTGCCGTATATCAAACCAGTTCTTAAATCGTCCGCTGATTCACATAGAAGACTCGTAAACTTCGGCAGGTGTAACAACGTAAAACCATCTTACACCTGCTGTTCGGGTTTCGCCGCTTCGATGGACAAAGGATCGAAGTGTTTGACAATTGCGTGTAATGTAATTGAAAAAAAAGGAATAAAAATAGTTGAAGAACACATGCTTGTACTTGAACTTTTAAGTAATGTCCAGGTATGTACAGTTACATACATAGATTTATTTACTTATTATTTTTGAATTAATTTTGAAGAGAGTTTAGTTGTGGTATACGTTTATAAACTTCCATTTTTTTATGAGAACAAAATAGCTGTCTAGCATAAAGCAAGTTAGTACCTATTGATTTTTTCCAAGTGATAATTTGTTACACAAAGTCGAATCTGTTAAAATTACGTTAACTTAGCAGTTTAATGCTGTAAATAAAATAATTTATCGGGTATAGACATGCCACAATGAAAGTTACAGATGGGAAGCTAATATTTGGCAAATGTTTTTGCTATGGTTAGTAGAGATGAAGAGTTTCCAGGAAGCCGGTATGCTTGGTGGTGTATACAAGAAGCTCATAGAAAATATGTAAGTATTTGTAGTAGGTTTTATTCTTGAATTGAGTTATAAGATATATTTATGGAAAATATTCGTCAGTTTATTTTTATTTGATACTGCTGCAAATGTAGCACAAATTCTGGTGTCAGGTTAATAACTTTTATTATGTCATGGCTGTACACATCTCTATATCTATTCTCTTAGTTTTTTATTTCAATATAAGGATCCCAATTGAGTTGTAAATTGCATTGTTGCCAGATTGCCGTTCTTTTGACACCCAATTTACATCTCCCTATCAATTTATCACTAGTAAAGGTGCAAACAATAGAAAATGATGAAATAGTCGGAAAAAATTAGCAAAGAATTTCAGCGTTAATGTCAAGAATATATCTTGTACGAATTAACATAAATACACTCGTAAAAGTCGCTGTATATTCGGACGTATTGCGTCATCACCGTAACGGTGAACACAAAAGCTAATTAATGAGCCTCATTAGCGGGAGGCCATTGAATATGCGCCGTCGTTTATTTCGCAATTAATCAGCCCGTGAATAATAAAAAAAAAAAAAGAAAATTAAAATAACAACAAGCGTGAGCTACTCGTCTTACGTGGGAACGCGAGATTTTACGGTGTTATAAATGTAAATGTGTTTGAAACTCGGAATTCGGTTGCTTCATCTCCTCTTTTTTTTTTTGTAATACATATTTCAAGTTTACCTCAAACGCACCACTTTATAGAATGTGGAATAAGTCTCTGTTAGCCTTCTTTGGCTTTTTCCCTGTTGAATAGATGTTGGAAAGATGGCGTGAGGAATGCAGTTACAGTTTTTTT
The DNA here is from genome assembly GCA_004143645.1 of Protaetia brevitarsis. Classification (NCBI taxonomy): domain Eukaryota; kingdom Metazoa; phylum Arthropoda; class Insecta; order Coleoptera; family Scarabaeidae; genus Protaetia; species Protaetia brevitarsis. Next base: position 428,877 of record RXPK01000210.1, read on the forward strand.
ATGGTAACGTGAATACCCTTTCTAGTTTGCCTTTTCAAATGCTTTGTAATCGTAACCATACAGTTTAAATAATGCTAGTGGGATTACTTAAAACTTATCAACATCTCAACTTTTCTACTTTTCAATTATCTATTTTCAATTCTCAGTACACTCAGAAAAGAGATTGCATTAAATGAAAAGTTTTATAACGTTTGGTTTTTATCATGCTCAACGAAAAGAATTTAGATAAACACTTTTCCCAGAAAAGTGTTTATTTTAATTGAAAGTGGCCTGCTGTTTTGCCGGAAGACTATTTTCTTCTTAAGTGCATGCTTTTCGACGAAAAGTAACCGTAATTAAATGGAATGCACTTTAGTTTTGATTAATATTTTATGTCTTTATAACTTCTTTTAATGGAAAATGCAAGCACCTGTATTCAAGCTGAGTGCTTTTTTTTATGCGGAAGTATTTTAGTTTTATTCATGTTCCCACGTGCATAAGTCTCAGATACACAAACAATAATGAACAAAAGTGAATATTTTTCGCGCGAGGTTAAAGAAATTTCAGAGATAATTGGAATCTTTTCAGTTAATGCTGATTTACTTATAAGCCAGAGAACTTTACAGCAGTATATAGTGTTTGAAGGTTTTAAAACTGTTATACACGGGAAAAACGATCTTATGTTTTCAACCATTGTTCATGCATTTGGTTACAGTTACTAAATTATTACTTGATTTAGGAATATTAAAAATATTCTTGTATTCAATCAAACAAATAATGGTTATGGTAGATTTATTTGAAGCTAGCGCAGTATTTATTAATACAACTAAATATTTACGTGGAAGTAAAAATAAATATCGCATTTTATTTTGGTATAGCAGTTTTCTCCCCATATAGTACAGCAGATGACAGATAATACTTATGTGTGAAGTAGAGAAATTGTCGCATAGATGGCGCATCTCCTATTTCATTCCAGTAACAGATAATATTTCACCACAAAATAGCTGGAACTATGATCGTAACAAATAATAGTATATTTGCCATTGAACCAACTCCCAATACTACTAGGATTTACAACATTCTGACGGCAAATCCTCCTTGGTGCATGGGTTTTTAGAGATAATTCATTTATATTTCGATTGAAAATGATCACGGCATTTTGTTGTGTTTACGCTTAAGTCTAAAATGAATAAATGTTATGAGAAAAGGAAAAACCTCTTGAATCAATATGCTTACGGTTTTCTGCCAATCTGCATAGTTTTCAAGTTTAAAATAAAGACGACTTGAATGAACTATCAATATCTTTCAATTAAAAGAATAAACTGTTTCAACGAAAAATATATTATTTCCGAAGAAATGCCTGAATTTAAAATTATATTTCTTTTCAAGGAAACACCAAATCATGTTGGGCATATAGAAAACGTAAAAACTTTTGGTTTAATAGCAATTCCTTTCAAATGAAAAGGATATTTCTCTCAGTGTAGAGATTTTGTACTTCATTTGTGTTGCAATGGGAACCAATGCTTAAGATGGTTGTTCTTTTTGATTGAAAAAAATGTTGTTTCGTGACGCCAGTAGCTGATTGCGTTTAAACTCTTAAGTCATTAGTGAAGGATATCATTAACGACCTCTTTAAGGGTTTCCATGACACATGATGATGTTGCGGAAATATAAGGAATGCAATAGAACTGTAATACCTATCCGAAGTGCTTAGTAAACACTTGAAATGTTTGCGCTGAGTTCCAGGATTTCTCGGTAAGATACTTATAAGTATTTATTTCCATTTTTCTAGGTCATAATTTTAATTCATTAAATAAAAACACAAAATCTTAGCTTGATTTGTATAAAAGTATTTAGTGTTCGTTTTCTCTTAACAGTAAAATATTTACTTTTGTCATATCTTATTCTTAAGACATTTGACCTAAGCCTTCCGAGAAAAGTAGTTTCTTTTTCTGTTTGGCGTTTACGACATAAGAAATGATTTGGAAATTTACACTAGTTTGTATACTTTAGTATCAAACAATTTAGATATTTTAACACTTAACCTAGCATTTATTATTTTGCAATTTACAAATTCAGTATTTGCTTTTACAAATGACGCCTATACGCGTAACTATATGATGGTAATAGAGAGTTATTTTAGTCGATTATACAATGCCACCTATTCCGCTGTTTACCAATATGTTTATCGATAATTGAACGAAGAAAGCCGATCTAAATTGCAAATTCGACGCCAACGTTCGCTATAACCTACATACCGAAATCGAAAATTTACGACCCACGATCCCAATTTTATAAAAAGCGAAATTCCGCGCGACGCATACGCGTAACATTTCGGGAGCTGATTTTATCCGAATTTACGATCGATAAAATTCGTCCCCATATAATGGAGAATCGGCCGTCGCAAGTTACGTAAAGCGATTTTCGCAACTGCATTCCCACTTACGGAGTGCGACAACAGTGATCAGCCTCCGCTGACAGACTGGCATGCTGTTCACCTATAGCGCGGCCCGAGTCGACCTAGCTGTGTTCGTTTTCCTGTGGCGCTAGACCAGAAGTCGACTTGCCTTTTGGAGGAGTGAGAGGGCACCATCTGTGCACCTTCTCTCGCTATGACATCACCGATATTTGCGTTTTACTACACGCTATACGATTTGAGGATATTACTAGAGTTGGGCAAATTTGCCGGCATGGCAGGTACGTATTCAGAACGTGCGCTCCAACTCATGTACTCCAAGCCATCTGCTTATGAACCGTAGACTTGCAAGTCAGTAACAACAGTGTCTGTTTTTGTTATAAAATGTAAAAAAAAATATTTTATCTAAATATGTAATGATATAAAATGCGAATGCATCGCAAGGTGGCCCGTTTGTTCGCCCGCTTTGTCCGATTTTGTCCCCAAGGAAAATTTGCACAACTCTATTAATATGACATGTTTATAAATACATACTAAATTACAATACTACGATTATATTACATTATTTGAGGCCCGTGTCGCAATACGTACCTGCTCCGCCGGACAATTGCCCAACTCTATATATTACTGAGACTGCCTATAATTCGTAAATGTGAACATATCGAATCGCGAAGTATCGGACACATAATACTGTCCAATACGATCTTTTTTCTCATACACCATTACCTGTGGTTTATGTCATTTTTCATGCTGATTCTGAAACTAATTTTAAATTTACTCCACCGCGTCAAGAGTTTGAGAAATTATTTTAAATAGCTTTTTTAAAAAGTACATTTTACAGATTTTCCAATTATTCTATACAGGTGTATCCATATAGAAGTAATATAATATATTTACTAACATTGTACCATATTGACATTATTTCGGATGCAGATCGACAAGAGTGCAATCGAGATATGAGATATATTCAGCAAGACGACCTGCCCCCCATTATGGTAGATGTTGCCAATTCTGATACATTTTTCCGTGTTGGATAGGACGTCGATTCATTGATGGCCTGCTAGCCTCCGATTTGAGCCCCTTAGATTTTTCCTTTTCGGTCATTTAAAAACTACATTTTACAAGAAGAGCCCAAAATTTGAAGATCTGGAACCAGAATAAGACATGAAATCGCACAAATACCACCTAATTGCTGCAAAATTTATACGCAATTTTTTATGCAGATTAGTTTACTGTCAACTGCAGAGGTCTTCATTAAACATTAATTTAAGTTAAAGTTATTGATGAATAAATAATGCCATTTCTCTAATTTTTTATCAAACTACACAAAAAAAAAACCGGATCATTTCAAGGAAAAAATTCAGCAAAAAAAGCTAGGTTGCCATTAAAAAACAAAAAAATACGTTCCATGGAAATGCGTTGACATAAAAACAGCTAGCAGGCTAAAGATAAAGAATAATTTGTTAACAAACTTCTATTAATGACATTTTGTCATAAAGTTCATATTTTCGGAATAAATTGCCTCTTCAATTTTGACTACCCTGTATGTCTTTAGTTAACACCCAAGCAAATTTACTTTTATTTGATACACCCTGTATAAGAAGATATTAAGGAAATTTTACTCCGAGCTTGAGTGGACATGTCTGAACATGTCATTGCTGTTCCTACTTCACAGCATCAAACCATCCCTATTTTGCTCTGGAGCCAATGAAATAAATTTGTGTTCTGGCTGCGTGGGTATATCAAGCGCTACACACGGGCTCTTAGATTCATTTTAAGTCTGTTGTGAAGCTGAAAGTCTTTTATTTTAATGTCCCGTGCGTGTCAAGAATCCACAGCTTCTGTTATGTACCCTGTTAAAAATTTTAACACTTTTTTGACTAATTTAATAGTCAGGAGAGGTCCACACTCTTCGTTTTTTTTTTTTTTAGAACTATAGAAGTTTAAATTTGACGAGCAAAGATAGTCAATATTGTCTATTGCTAAGGGTTATTTTGTTCCAACTGACACGTGAAATTATAAAATACTTCTAGTCACTTTTATTTGATCTAGACTAGACAAATTTACTAGCTGCTTAACTAAATGAATGCAATCTATTGGGTGTTTTAAACACCATTTTCTAAAACACACGTCTTTTTATATATGCAACTCCTATTTCTTAGTGCATATAATAGTCTCTCTTTAAGACGTTTTCTCAATTATAAATTATGCAAAAACCACTCATTTCACAAGTTTTTGGTTTCAACTAAACGTACCAATTTTAAAATGATTTTTTGAGAAGCCATTATAAAATTAAGTGAATGTTTATGCTATTTGATTCAAGTCTAAACTAATTGCGTTAATAGATGTTCCCAATACATCTTTAAGATGTGACATTTTTTATGCCCACTGGAATTAACGTTTAATAACACGAGGTTTACCACTTTGCAAAGTCAGTCACATTTGGTGGTTTGTTTAGATATGTTAATACGGAGTATCAAACACGAAAACAGATACACGTGCAATGCAGGTGGTGCGTATAATGCAATATTGTATTTAGAATAGGTGGGGTTTCTATATTTTCTATCCGAGGGAAAAATTCTGATTGGTTGACGCTCCTGAATGTGTCTAGAAAAAGTGCAATCCTCATATCTGAAAAAAAGAATTCACACGAAATTCTAGTCATTCTGTTCTATTAAAATACGGCGTAGTCAACTCGTCTGGCAAAGTTTGGAAAAATCAACACTAAAATATTTGACTAGCGCAAAATTAACGCCAACACCGTAATATTTTCAACAGTGTATGTGGAGAATTCACTACCCAACGATATAAATGGAATATTACCCCTTTAATAGAAGATTTCTATTTCCACTATTTTGGTCTAAAAATTAAGTATGAGGACAAGGAATAGACTCTTCACATTTGCTGTGCATGGTGTGCTGTTACTCTGAGGAGCTGGTCAAACGGTAAGAACAGCGCTATGCCATTCGCAAAGACCTATGATTTGGCGTGAACAAATGGACCATTTGTCTATTGCTACTTTCGCTGTACAAAAACTTTACGGTTCTCCAACAAAAATAAAAGAAAGATTAGTTACGCTAGTGCGTAACTGTTATTGGTCCAGTACCTCATTCAGAAGCCTAGCCAGTACCAAGATCTGTAGGTGCTTCGAGTGAAGAATTTGCCATTACAGATGCAGAGGAAGATATTTCCGAGTTATCGGCCGACGATGACGAATATTTGCCATCTCTAGAGGACGGACTTCCCCTAGTAAATCAATCAGGATTAAATGACCTTATTCGAAATCTGAATTTGTCAAAGCAGAAATGATTAGAGAAGTGGACCCAGATTTACAATTATTTAAGTCGGTGTTCATTGTTATTTACTATGAAAAATTGTATTCTTTATGTTCCTTTTTTTGGACACCACTCGATCAAATCGATTGAAATTTTCCGTACTTGTTACTTGATATCTAAAAGTAATTTATGGCTGAGGACAAAAGACATAAGTTACAAAACTTCAAAAATAGATGTTTTTTTTAAAATTATTTTTTTTTCTGTCCCTGCCGAATAAAATTTTGAAAAGTTGTCAGCCTTAATTAAACCTGATGCGCTTATGTACATATTACAAAAATAAAAATGACAATACGCTAATTAACAGTTGAGAAAAAGGAACATCAAGAATACAGTTTTTCCAATTAAATAACAATAAGCACCGACCCCCTTAATTTAAATATACTTACAACAATAAAGAAATGTAATGAAAAATCTTAAACTTTAGACTAAATGATCTTATGGTTAGTATTATGTGTAAAACAGTGAAATTGGAATGCAAAAAGTTATGTAATGAAAACAATACATTAAAATTAATGAAATAAAATTTTAAAAATAATGAAAATTACTAGAGTTTAATCAACAAGACAATTTATGTCTTTTTACCGCAGTATTATATAAATATAAACAATATAAAGTAATAACTTTTTTATGTCATTGTAGAAAACTTTCCTATTCATTTAAGGGGGGATTTTGTTTTAGAAGGCCTTAACAAACGGTTTTTCGGGATTTTGTTAGGGCAGAAAAAAATGAGCAAATCTAGAGAACTTTTCAGGGCATTTTATCGCATATTTGAACTTAAAAATATTTTTTTTTTTAGAGAGAAATATTTAAACGCAGCCGATTTTTATGCAACATCTCGCAATTGCAGTCTGCAATCGGTGGGAAAGATGAAGCTCGTAATTTTCGTCTGAAACAAAAAAAGAACAAATTTAACTCTCATGTATTTTCTTCTATGAAAACCCAAAAATTGTAAAATTTAAAATTTTTCTCCGAATTGAAAATAATTGTGCTTTTTGCAGGACAAAAAATTCAACTTGCTAAAAAAGTTGTTTACAATTTTTTATCATGAATCTTTTTACTTCAAATAGAAGAGACCACAACTGAAGCTAACAAAAGCCTTGGTTTGTTTTGATTGGTTGTCTAGTTTTCTTGCAATCACGCCCACTAGGTTAGAAAAATCGTAAAAAAGAAAGCTCTAAAAAACGCGCTTAAAGTTTACGATAAAAAATTTGCAAAAATCAGTATGCTCCTTGACAACCGTCCGTTCCACTAGCGGAATCAATTAATCGCCTCGTTTAAAAGAGACCTTACTTAGAAATTGGTACCTCAATTAACTCACAGCGCAGTAGCGTCAGATAGGTATCACAAAAAAAAACATCTCTTAAATAATTCAAGATCTGAAGCATATTCAGATTTAATGTCGAAATTAAATAAAGTATAATAAGTTTTTTTTTGTAATTGTACGTGACAGGTACAAACTATCATTACTTTTGATTGGGAATTCACCAATAAGAATTTTTTTTAAACATCAAAATTAATGCTAGTCAGTGTAGAGCAACAACTTTGTGAATACATACACATTAGTGTGTTATGTGTAGAAGTAAATATCAGTTGCATAATAAAATTCTAGTTGATTACTGTGTTAAAATAAATTTTCTCTAAACATAGCTAAAATAAACTACCATGCGTCTCATTGTAAGTTACTTCGAATTTGATTATATAAAACGAAATACCTTTTTGTATCCTATGATTAAAGCGTCTTGTTTTAGCTTTGATGTTTCAGTTAAAAGAATGTCTACAATGTTTACATTTCAATCTTTTAAGCTAATTGTGCTTTCTTATTGACGTAATTACATCTTTTTCCTTCGGCAGTTTCGATAATACGCATCTTCAGATGATTCACTGATGGAATTGATCGAAAAACAATAAAACAAAATCACTGCAGTCCCAAGAAAGACATTAATTCACCCATAACTGCCAATAGCGGCTATAAAACGCTCCAGAATGACGTGACAAATTTAATTGATGACCTAATCCGACTAATACTAGATGTGCGATTAAATTAATTCTATATAAATATGAAATACGGTCGCTAATTACAGTGACCGTAGCCACAGAAACTTCCAAGTAATTGGTTGATTATATGTGACTTTTAATTGCTTCGAGGTCGACTGCACGTTTCGTAAGATGAAAACACGCAGGTATAATACACACGCAACGCGTATTTATTGCTCTGATATCAGAGTAAGTGCAGAGGAACAACAAGTCACAAATTGCTTCACCGACATTTGTTATTATGTGTTTATTAAGGTAATAGGCGTAAATCTATGCAGTTGTTAATTGAAATGTTTCAGAATAAGATTCGTTACAAATTCCCATTTACACAATCCTCTACCGAAATAATAAGAATTTATTATTTTGGGCACCAATTCAATGTAACTTCTCTTTAATTTACGATACACCTTCTCATTAGAGCAGTAATTAAAGTCATAGTACTTTATCATCCTTTTTACCACAGCATAAACGTATTAATATGGTGACGAGATCAGACTTGTGGCCTTCGTCGGTTAGGACAGGGGTCAAGTCGTAAGCGACAACATTACAATTAATCTAAATGACCTCAAGTTATCCCATAAATGGATGTACTTCTATTCACTCGTGTGCAAATTGATACATCTTTATTAAAATCGTGTATGGCCACACTGAGAGAAATATCCTTTTCATTTAAAAGGTATTGTATTAACCCAAAAGTTTTTGCGTTTTCTATATGGCCAACATGATTTGGTGTTTCCTTGAAAAGGAATATAATTTTAAATTCACGCATTTCTTCGGAAATAATATATTTTTCGTTGAAACAGATTATTCTTTTAAGTGAAAAATAGTTGATTCAAGTCCTCTTTATTTTGAACACGAAAACTATGCAAATTGGCAGAAAACCGCAAGCATGTTGATTCAAGAGGTTTTTCCTTTTCTTATAAACATTTATTCATTTTAGACTTAACCGTAAACACAACAAAATGCCGTGATCATTTTCAATCTAAATGAAAATGAATTATCTCCAAAAACCCATGCACTAAGGAGGGATTTGCTGTTAGAATGTCGTAAATCTCAGTACTACTGGGGAGTTGGTCGCAGTGACCACACTGGCACTCCAGTGTGGCGTTAAAGAAATCGTCCTTTCAATGGCGATGACCCGTATCAGATGTTGTTCTAGTAAATATACCAGATTAGTATGTTACGATCATAGTTTCCAGCCTATTTTGTGCGAAATATTATCTGTTACTGGAATGAAATATGAGATGCGCCATCTATGGGACGATTTCTCTACTACACATAAGTATATCTGTTCATCTGCTGTACTATATGGGGAGAAAACTGCTATACGATAATAAAATGCCATATATATTAGTTTTACTTCCATGTAAATATTTAATTAAATTAATAAATACTGCGCTAGCTTCAAATAAATCTACTAACCAACTTATTTGTTTGACTGAATACAGGAATATTTTTAATATTCCTAGGTCAAGTGATAATTTAGTAATTGTAACCAAATGTATGAAAAATGGTTGAAAACAACAAGATCGTTTTTCCCGTGTATAACAGTTTTAAAACCTTCAAACATTATATACTACTGTACAGTTCCTTGGCTTATAAGTAAATCAGCATTAACTGAAAAGATTCCAATTATCTCTGAAATTTCTTTAACTTCGCGCGAAAAATATTCACTTTTATTCATTATTGTTTGTGTATCTGAGACTTATGCATGTGGTAACGTGAGTAAACCTAAAATACTTCGGCGTTAAAAAGCACAGCTTGAATACAGGTGCTTGCATTTTCCGTTAAAAGGTAAAAGTTTTAAATGAATGTATACATGCGTGTCCACGCAAATAAACCAAAACGTCCGGCTTTTTTTTTATTTAAAATACTGTTTATAATTCAATAGTATTTAAAAAAAACTAAAATATGTTGTTAAATATGTGCATAATAATAACAATATAATATGCAATGTGTATTGTCTTACTTAAACAGAAGTTATAAAGACATTATAAGATATTAATCAAAACTAAGGTGCATTCCATTTAATTACGGTTACTTTCGTCAAAGCATTGTACTCAGAGGGGTCTGAGAAATAGTTATATTCTTTTCGTCTGAACATGATAAAAACCAAAAGTTATAAAACTTTTCATTTAATACAATTTCTGTTCTCAGTGCATACGCTCATCAAACTAGTGCACATAAGTGAATATGAAAGTATGTGTGTCGCACATAATGAGTTTGTAATTCTCTCTCTTACATGTCAAACTGCGTCCGTGCTTATCAGCAAGTATGCCTTAATGTTCTTAATAAAGTTGAAATTATTCTAAACCACGGGGATAATTATTATATCCAGAAACGTCAGATATTATCAATGCAGGAAGGACATCCAGACAAAAACATCAATTACTCAACCGTGGCAAAAATCCTAATAAGAGTTTTAACCAAACCGGTGGAGTGTAAAACAAATATGGAGTAGCACATAAAAGAAATGCAACAAGGTAGTGAATAGAATGAATTGAATATTGTCCTGTTAGTTGTAAAGGATCCTAAATTCTAAAATGTCTTTGTTTCAATGGCAAACAGTGATGAACGTTTCAGAAGGATATTTAAATTTTAAATCATACAAGCCTCGATTGATCCACACTCCCAAAGCAAGAGATTTATTTGCTCAACTAGATTTTGCTGTCTGGTTTCAAGGACAAGTTGAAGACGACAGGAATTTTTCCAACAAATTCTGTATTCAGATGAATGGACATATCGCTTATTGTTGCCTTGGTGGAATTGCACCTCAAAGAAGACATTGTGGAGCTCGTGTTTTTCAATAAACCATAAATTCAGACAGGTACTTAAATATGTTGCAAACAGTTACAACAATATGTTACAAACATTTTTTATGTATTATTTAGACGATTTACCCTTAGACGTTAGGGCGACTATGATTTTTCAACAAGATAGTGCATCTGCCCATTCTACCTTACCAGTACGAAGGTGGTTGAACAGTGTCTTTCCAAATGCGTGGAGAGGGGTAGTCAGTTAACCTTTGGCCTGCCACGTCTTCTGACCTCACCCCTATGACATTTTTCATGGACATTTGAAGGAAATGGTGTATAAGCATCTTGAAGAAATTATTACCAACTGCATCCGAGCAATAATTCTCCAAATACTAACTAATGTGCACCAGGAAATGCACAGAAAAACAATGAGGTGCATAGAAATGGTGGGGACTATAGAGAGCAAAATTATTTAAATATATAGTCTTATTTAGTTTTCTGTGGCAGTACCATCTTTAGCAAATTAAATGCGAATCTAAGCTCCATAAATCTTTGATAATTAACGCAATCGAAGCTACAGCACACTGAAATAGTAATTAAAAATTATTTGCAAACAATTCTGAATTAAGCATTGCTCGGTACGCAGTACTTGTAGTTTCGGTTGCATAAATAATCTAAGATTTGTGGTATTTCAATGCGTTTTAATTTGTGAAAGATGGTACAAAATATTTAATTTTTTTTGTAGTTCCTATTTGCATTCAAATAATGTTATTAAAAAAATGTTACAGAAATTACTTGGTTTTTTTTTTTGACTGAACACGTAAAATGAGATACGTTAGTTTTTTTTTCGTTTAGGCAGCTGTAAATTGGCATTTGACATCTCTGGGATTCAACTAACTTGTATAAACCTAACTTTTACTATAATATTTTGCAAAATAAGGGTACTGTACTCGTGAGAAAAAATATGATATTTAAACTCCGATAGGTGCATTTATCACGAATAAAATTTTCTGAGAATTAATATCAAACATTAACCTAATGGCAGGTATAAACTTGAAACTAACAGAACCTGTGAATCCCTTTTTTTAAGCCTTCTACATTATCCTCATCACAAAGGTGATGATAGATTATTATTGATTCGCGTGTTTAGCATTGCTGCGGCAAGTTTAGGCACGTGAAATTATGATGTGGCGTCACTTCTCTTCAATAAATAAACATTCGGGAAGCATCTATTTAAAATTGTTTACAAGACGTATTTCAAATTTATCCCAAGTTATATATTCATGTCAGGCTGATCATAATATTAACTTCTGGGCATATTTGTGGTTTAAAAATATTCCCTCTGCGTATACAAGAATAGACACAAACATTTTTTTTTTATAATTGCTCCGAATATCCACAAAATCTTCCTCATTTCAAAACCTTCAGGATCAATACATTATCAATAATTCATGTTTCGTTGCCGAACACTGTTTAGTGATTGATAGTTTTCGTTTTAAATTAAAAATATTTATAGCTCATCCAATTATGTCTTCGTCCAAAACTCTACCTCGGCGAAAAGAAAAATGAGGTTACAACGTTAAGTTGCTTTTTTTTCTGTACCACATCCTTTCGTAGCACAAATCACGTAATACTTACATATATAACGAGCACCGGTTCAAGCGAGAACCAGTCCAACCCACACTGATCGAACGCCAAGCGTTACATCCGATTTTTGCGCTTGGTTTCGAATACCTCCTAGTGGCTTTGTCCCACGGTTATTGGGCCCTTACGTCAGCCCGACAGCACGCTCTAAATGTGCTGAAATTTATTCGAATTCCTTGCAACGGGTGACCGGAGACTTTGGGGGCCGACTGGGAAACGACAGATGTTTCTTTGCGTTTTGAGCAATAATTACTTCGCTGAATATGTCATTGGACGCCAACGTGTCCTCGATTTTCCTGATTTTTTCCGACAGGAAAACTTCGCCTCTAACATTTCTGCTTAATTTCATGGTACTACGTTAACTAACGTTAGCTAAATGATGTTTTTTAATCTAATCTTCAGGAATATAGAAGAATATATTTTGGAGGAATTGTTTAATGTTAGGAGAAATGTATTAAACAGCTGATTTTGTAAACGAAAAACATGAATTATTTCAAGCAGATAATGAAACCTGTAGCAAAGGTATGATTACCCTTAAATATATAACATCGCTTGTATATAGGTATATTTATTAGATTAGCTACGGTTTTTTGCCACAGTTGAATAAATGATGTTTTTTTATGGGTGTCTTTTATTGAAAATATCTGACGTTTCTGGATATGACAATTATCTCCGTGTATTAAAATAATCTCAACGTTATTAAGGAAATTAAGGCATACTTGCTGATTGGCACTAACAATAAGTCAGTTTGATATGTACAATAATACTTCGACGACAATTGTTATTTTCAAAGCAAAGTTGATTTTTTTTTGAATGAGCAGGCTAAATTAGATACATTGAAAGAAAAAATCAAGTAGGCGGTTGTAGCTTGGTATTTGATATTTTCTCCCAGTTCCAACTAGCCTTTGTAAATAATTTTTATTAATATTTTGCAAAATAAGAGTATTGCACTCATAAGCAACTTTGATATTTTATATTTAAATAAAAACTTGATATTTAAATTCTGATAGGCGCATTTTCAGTTTGAAATGTTGCGGAAATATTTAAATAAAAATAAGAATGTACACAACAATAAAACTGCATGGTAGTTTAGGCATGATTTAAGATAGCAATATTATAATTTTTGGTTTTGTTTTACTTCTTTCTTTCATCCATTTTCTAATCTTCCCAAGTTTTTTTTTTCTGTTTGATGTGCTAAGTAGTTCCTCAACTTTCTTTCGTTGTTATTTTGTTCTCGGTATATCATAGAGTTCTTACAGAAAAAAAGGCGTAGGAAAAGATGATATACCAGGGATGATAAAATATGTATATCGGACATGAGGGACACTGAGAAAAAACTGGTCGTAATCAATAATCTATGACATTTTTACGATAAAATATTATTTACAACCTTTGATTCCGTAATAAAAGGATTCATTGGTGAAATAAATTCGTTTTTATTATTAAACAAATCACTTTACATTAGTGCATGGATAATGTATGTTACAGTAACTATATTTTCATACGCCCAGTCGATAATTTTGTTAATAATATCAATATGAACGAATATATATTATTTTTACGTACAATTTTCATAAAATTATTCACGATATGAACGCAATAAAGTATTAAATGATACCTTCTTCGTTAGTTCTATGGTTTGTAATTTTTTGCAAGAGCGAACAAATAGCGTACAGTAACTATATTTTCATATGCCCAATCGATAATTTTGTTAATAATATGAATATAAACGAATATATATTATTTTTACGTACAATGTTCATAAAATTATTCACGATATGAACGCAATAAAGTATTAAATGTTACCTTCTTCGTTAGTTCTATGGTTTGTAATTTTTTGCAAGAGCGAACAAATAGCGTACAGTAACTATATTTTCATATGCCCAATCGATAATTTTGTTAATAATATGAATATAAACGAATATATATTATTTTTGCGTACAATTTTCATAAAATTATTCACGATATGAACGCAATAAAGTATTAAATGATACCTTCTTCGTTAGTTCTATGATTTGCAATTATTTGCAAGCGTACCTTGTACGGCAGTAATTGAATTACTGACTTACGTCGCGGTGGCTGATTGAGAGAGAGTTTGGCGTGTGGCTCCTACAGAACGTACATCTCAACTCATAATCTCCAAGTGGGAGATCGAGGATAATGCCGTACCGATGACAGTGAACTTGCACTCGGAGGAAATGTTTCATCAGGCTACGGTAATGTATGTAATGTAATTGTTATGTAATGTATTTATTATTTTATTACCATAGATCACAATTGACATCAGTTTCGTCAAAATAAAAAAAAAACAGAAGATCGCACCACTAGGTAGATCCACGTGTATGGTGATCCTCTACAATAAACCATGAACCTTTGCCATGGTGGCGTTTTTGCGGTTAATTGTTTAGGCATTTTTCTGGTAATCGCCAAGGCTTGATATCAATCTTTTCTGTTGTCAGATTGAATCACATGAAGTATATGTACTAACGACTAAAAGACTAAAAATTACCGAGGAATCACATTGTTAAGCGTAGTTGGCAAAAGCAATGGAGAAATAAATAAAAAAGAAAATAGATAAAGCAATCGAATGGACACAATGCGGATTCAGGGAATCTGATTGAGACAGATTAATGAAAAACATTTATTGATTTGGAAAAAGCTCTCTATAGGGTCAAAAGGTAAAACATATGGAAGATTCTGGAAAAGAGAGGAGTAGGGTAAAATATTAGAGGGATAATTAAGATGGGATAATTAAGATGGTATGGACATGCTTGCCGCATGCCAGAAAAAGAAATTGCAAAAAGAATAGATATATAAAGCGAAGACAATGGGAAATAATGTAAGGGACAAATCAAAAAAAAAACTTAAAATGATCTAAATAAAAGAGGAAAAGGGAAAAAAGAAATATAAAATGGGAAGAAAGTAAAAATACGAACAAAATAGAAAGAAATGGAAGAAGAATTAACAACGCAACAGAGTAACAAACTAAGCTCAACTCAACACAACTTACATTTAACATCAAGCTTTTTGATTAAGTAAGATAGTCTTCGCGAACACGCTGTATACAAGAATGTACACAGCCGAAATTATCTTCCTCATTTAAAAATAACAATGAACAAATTGCAGCCAGCTTTCGTCGGTCCATTTGAACCGCGTTAGATGGGAAACATGAAGATAAACCGCATTCCTTAATTGTATTTCCGCGTCTGTCAATTCCTTCTTTAAATAAACGCGGCTACATTAGCTCTTCCGTTTCGAATTATCAATGACGGCGGCACCGTAATAAATACCTAGCCGGTGATATCATCGTCTTCATTATAATTCGTCGTCACCTTTGTAATTTCTGTTTCGTTTTTTGAATAATGCACGAGCGTTTGAAAAATGTGTGTTGTCTATGTAAATACATATCGTTCACTTACCGATTGACCACTCTGGGAGCATTCCGATTCGGTTTCAAACAGTTGTTGATTTAAATTTTATTTTCGACAAAGAAAAATGGCTGGTGAGGATTGTATTTGTTGGAAACTTACCTGAAATAAATAAAAAAGGATTATTAGAATAAGGCCTACTAAGTGTAATAATAGGTCTCATATATATTGCGCATGGTTTAAATTATATTTATTCGAATCACTTAAGCTTTGCTAAATGAAAATTGCTTCACCCAATTTTGGGCTTCAAGAATAATAGTCGTTCCAAATCTAACCATTCCAAACAATTATTTATTGCACGAACCCAAAAACCTTGAAATAACGTTACATTATAAAGTCCAACTTCAATACGTGTAGAACTTTTCTTTGTTTAATTCCGTGGAAATAAAAACACTTATTCTAACAAGCTATTTTATAACACAACTCTAATTAAAATTATTCAGATTTTGTGGTTAACGTTGTGCAAAATTAACGCTTTAATAGATGGATATTTTTAGAGATGATCCTATAGTGAGTGATGCTAACTTTTTTTGGGCTTTCTGTTGTACGGAGTTGTTTTAGAATAAGGAAAAAAGAATTTCTGTATGGTATTTTGATATATCGCCACCTTAGGAGCGCCTTTAGGCGTTTACAAAACGGAGTTCCTGCATTTCGACCTTGACTACGCTTTCACATGACGATGTTTGCGAGGATAATATACTATTAAGGAAATTGTTACGAAGGCAACACGTAATTTACGATACCTCATAAATAAATTATATTGCAGTTAATATATTATAAAAATAATTAATTGTATTTACTGCTTGGTAATATTTTTTTGGATTGTTAGTCATGCACTTAATACATTTTATTTATTATTACTAGAATGATTTTACAATTTTTCTCGCGGGCATTCCTTTAGCATCCATTTTTTAATTTGATGTTACAATAAAGTGTGTGGTAGATGAGTTATAAACTAGGGCGTTTATAACTCATCTAATGGGTTTATGAGGGACTTTTTCTGGAATATCTTAAGTTGAAAAATTTTAATGTTAGGCAATAAGGCAAACTTAATAACACAGCTTGATTCTCTGCTATTTTGGGTATTACGAGCCCTAACTGATGTCAGCACACTTATTTGCAGTAAGTAAATAAATTCATTCAACATTAACGAAAATTATCTATTTTGATGTCTAAAAAACGATTATTTTAGAAGAATTACCCTTATAGCATGCATCAACAAACTATTCGTATTTGATGATAGAACATTTTGATGAAAACTGTTATTTCCATCAATGGTAGTGGTTTTCTTTAACATTTCGGAATGTGTATATTTGTTTGAGATCCGAGCTTATCAACTGAGAACCTTCAGCCACGGCTGAAGACTTCCAACCGTCCTGATTTTTAAGGTCAACAAATCACCACCATACCTAATGTATTGCGCTTGATATTCTAAAAAAAATACATATAATGCACCATATTGTAGCATTTCATTTTTGCATTGGGTGAAATGATGATAGAATATATTATTAGTAAATGAAGTTTTTCGCCAGACTGTATTCATATAGTTTAGCAATTTAAGTTTTGAGAAACACTGTGTATCTTGATGTCATGTTTGCCAATATCCCTATTAACTAAGGAATTTTAAAACTTGTTACTGATACTGTTTAAAGTTTGCAATTTTAAAAATCGTTCTTTTACTCGGTTCCTTTTGAGGGGTCTCAAGGTGACAGATCTTGACAGTTCATAATTTTTTTTATATTAATTTTGGCCATTTTATTAGCTTTTGGGCCAAAGAGTATCCTAGGCTAAAAAACAGATAGGAGTGTCTAGGAATATGGGATTTCCATCATAAATGTAAATAATATTTAATTTCAACTTAAACTTCCATAGTATTCATTTAAATAAAGAAGAAACTACGAAGTGAACTTCGCATTGAGTTCCCCGAAGTGGTTCTTTTGCTCTAATTTAGATTTGTTAAGATAGTATGGATGTTAAGCACTAAGTACATTTGTTAACCCCTTCGTTGTGAAGCATTTGATGGATGTCAAGCACAGCCAAGTTTAACCGATCTTCCGAAAGAAGTTTTCTTATATCATGAGGGCATTTTACGAACAACAGGAGATTTCCCAAGTCTCAATCTACAGATTGTTGGTGACCATTTGATCTTATGGTGTATTCTTCGTACACATACAAATAACAATGTCCAGAGGAACTCTCGAACTCGAGGAAGATCATTTGAGCCTCCCTATCGCAACTGGATAGCCGATATTTCTTTGTGTACTGCCTTATTAAAAGGATATCCCGGCTTGGAAGAAGTCTTAGCCTTACCCTGCCAGCTCTGAAGATTTAACTTGTAAGAAAATTGTAGGGTTATTGTTAGTAATTCTTTGGTATGTAATTAATTTTTACTTACTTTTAAGTTAACTTTGCATCCATCGGCGAACTCGTTGCTTTCATTATTTTTTATTATTATTTCATTTTATCTGTATTATATTTTAGCTTCATTTAATTGTTACCCTTTTTAATTCAAAACTTAACTATTTTTTGCATTTCAATTATTTATTTATATATAATTCTAATAGATCATACTTTTTTCATAATGTTAAACTAGTTTGTCATGCTAACATTATTGTAACGAGTCACTTCTAGTCAGCCTCGTCAGTTTTGTCTTAATTGATTTAAATTTGTTAATATATTCTACCAATTGTTATTTTTTTGCTTTGTTTTCCTGCATCCCCTCCCGTAGGTTTCCTACTGGCGCCCAAACTATTTACTATTACTCACGACCCAATGCTACCGAAAACGAGCAGCCAACATAGCAATACAACATTAGCATTCAAGTTTTCTGGTGTACGTGTCGACTAGAAACTCACGACAATGGTAATCCGCACCAGATAATTCTCTTGTGCTTTTATTACCTAAATGTTGCCGCTACTGTTCTAAGCTGCTAAGCTATAGCTCCCTTTGATAATGACAATAACACGACAAATGCGTGTTCTTCTAGCTGAAGGGGCAACCAACTGATGCAATGCTTTTACATTTGTTTCTGGGGGCGTCCGGTCGCAGATGTCACGATCCTCGTCATTCGCTTGTTCATATGCCGTTTTGATTGTGGTTACGCCGATGTGATCATTGTGCGTGTATTACATGCATTCATGCATGTGCACGGTGCTTTATAACATTTTCTGCGCTTTAAATATGATAAATTGTGGTCGAAATGAGTGGTTATATTTACTTGGTTACGCGCGACAATATAAATATTGTTCAAGATTAGATAGGTGTTGATAATCGGGTCGGAATTGTACCTTGATTAACATTTTAACTCTTAATCGTTGTTTTATTTTGATCTAACACTATGCTGTACGATTATTTTTTGTATAATCAATATATAATTGCAGTAAGACAATTTGTGGAAGCTATTAATTGTACCTACTCTCTTTCGTATGGTTTGAGATATTTGCTATTGTTATCAGTCCCTTCTGTGTGTATCTGAGTATAAGTAAAAGCGAGAATAAGATCATTAGGTGAGATAAATTAAAATAAAACAGTTCGTATATTATTTAGTCGAGAAGGGGAGAAATCGTAGCTGCTGTTTGCTCTAACTTCCGACGTATCTTTGATTCCATGTGGCACAAAGGCCTGATCCTTAAGTTGATTGTTCCTAGTATTAATACCACTCTTATCAGGTTAATCAGATGTCGTCTTGAACGCGGTACCTACTGCGTTAAGACTGCCGCAATCTGTCTTGGCTCTCGTGATATCCTCGCTGGAGTACCGCAAGGATCGTTGTTGGGGCCACGTCCCTTTCTGCTGTTGGTAACAGACTTCCTTCGCGAGCCTAGCATACTTAAATGTCATATATGCGATTAATAAGAGAACTAAACAATATGACTTCTGCGATTATTTTATTGATTTTTTGCAAACTTTGTTTCGCTATCTTTGTAAAATAGATACTGTAGAGCTTTAGGAGAAATACGGGTCTTCTAGTTTTAGGCAAAGACTTCAAATTTAGAATATAAAAAGAATTCAAGACATCAATTTCTTTAGGGGTTCCGGTTGATATGGAATGACCTATATATACAGGGTGTATCAGATATAGAGTAAAATATAATAATATGTAGCAGCTGTAATCATATACATCAAAAGTCTTAATGCACAAAGGGTCTATCTGTAAACATTAACGAGAAAAAAAATTTTTATAAATGTCGTGGGCTAAGAGCCGCACCTGTGCCCAACTAAATGCTGTCTCGAGTAGATCCCACATACCGCTATCATTCAGCCATTACGCTGTTAGTTTGGGTGGATCGCCGCTTGGAATGGCAAGCACTTCGGAAATTTTATTTAAATTTTCCCGTCTCGAAAACACGATCCTTTTCCAGGACACTCATGATTCATACAAAGAAATCGAAGCTGATGCATCGGAAAAAAGCGCGGGAATGAATGATAGATAGTAAAAAGGCGTGTTTGCAAATTTTCTGTATCTCACATTTTTATTTTGTGTAATTCGATTCAATTCATTTTGCGTTATTGATTAATAAATCCCAAGCAAATAGACTCAGATCATTTTTATGGTACCGTTTATTAACCAACTAACTCTCGATTCGACAAAGCAAAAGAAAATATTACGTTTGTTGTACTACTGAAGTCGCATATCCGGTGAAACTCAACGTCTTATCCGGATATTTAAAAGTAATGTTATTTATAATGAAGAATTTAAAATGCCTCGTTTGCTTATTTTACAAGGGCCTTATTTATTTTAGATGACGTTTAAATGAATCTTACAGCATACCATTAAGAACAATATTAAATGAGTGCAATTGTATTTATACATAATACCCCGTTTAGCGGGTGCTTAAGATGATGTTTCTTGCATCAGGCCCGGATTAAAGAATTTTTGGCTCTAAATTTTACTTTTTTTTATTTTTTAATGATGAAATCCGGTTTCGGCGGGTTTGTTGCTTTATATGCCGTGTAGTTAACACCCAAGCAAAATTTACTTTTTTATTTGATACACCATGTAGTATAAGTTCAGATCATAACAAGTTCCACAAAATTTCGATTATTATTCCCATCCAACAAGGTTTATACCTATTATAAATATATCTATACATAGTAGAGTACAATGTTAGCTAGAATGCAACAACAGAAGACGACTTCCATTTACGTGCCGATATTTTTCAAGACGTGATGTCATAGGCGCTTGTAGCGTTGTTGGTCGCATGTCACACTGAACAGGCGCCTCCGTTATGCAATCGCTATTTTTAAACACCCCCCGTCGAGCAGGGACTGCCAACGGCGACGCTCGCAAGTATATATGTGTATCAGATACATAGAATCGCATTCGTTTAGAATTCTAAGCACGAAAGCGACTGCCGATACATGAACGCAATATAAAGTTTTCGTTACAAGAACGTTTAACGGAATTTCATTGAGATTTTCTTGGTATGAGAGAGAAAACGGTGGAGTACTGTCCTTTATTCGTGGTATGACAGGAAGACAGGAGAACTTATTTATGTTTAAATTATTTTATACGTGATAAGTTTATAGTAGCTGTCATATAAATAACAGGTATATTGCTTTATAGGATAATATCCATTTTGCAATGAGTCTTAAATGCGAATGCCTCCATTCATTTAATTTAATAAAAAAATGTTTTAGATTATTGTAGTAATTATGTGTTAAAACTATTTTAAAAGTCTCCTCCCTTGTTAAATGTTCATTCTATTAATAGGCAGGGTGTTAAATATCCAAGGGTTACTACGATGGGCATTTTATGAGTTTGATGATTTTCACTTTGGTACACAAAACTTTAATTATTGATAACGCAAAAAAATGTGCAAAATGTGCAAATTATTGCACAAAAGAATAAGTATATACGTATACAATAAATAGGCTATGCTATTATTGGCCGAAAGAATTAATACAGCGATCTAATGTTATGCGTTGCTTCCTGTATTCGCAGGATGATTTGTAAAAAAAACTACATGTAGCAAAAATGGCGGACGCATATAAAATTAAGACAACAAAAAAAAATAATCAGGACGCAAAGTTGTTAATGCTTTGGGCTGTGAACGCGTATTCATCTATTTCGGTCGACACGGCGTGCATTATTCGGATATTAGCAGTACATTTACGCTTGAAGGAATTTTAAATTTCGTACCGACGTGAATAAATGGGTTTAGGGTTTTAATTACGGTAATGCGAATTATATTCGGCCTTGCGAATGTTAAACAAGCGAGAGGTGCCGAATTCATCCCTCGAATTAAAAACTAATGCAAATTTATAGGCACTATTGGAGAGGGTTTAGAACTTTTTACGGATGATTCGAAGGGTAAGGGTAGTACTGGGACGGCTTTGTTGTTTATACAGTGAGGGTCGTAAATTGTGTGCCCCTCCTTCATAACTTTTGAAAGGAGTGTGATAGAGCAATGAAACAAAAAACGAGGTGAAATTAGAGACCAGTTTGTGACCTTTTTGCCTATATGCATACGCACATAGGTTCTGGTGTACAATGAGGGCGTAGCTATCCTTAAAATTTTAAATGGGAATAATTCATATACAAGCTCATTCGGAAGATATTTCTATTACTTTTATGGCAATGCAAACAGTTTTTACGATTTTCAAAAATGTATCCAACTTATCCAAGATTAATTATTGGGGTACCCACACTGTAAAAAAGTTGCATACAATTTACCGGTAAATTTGCTTCATAAGGTAAATTTCACCATCTAGTAAATTTCACATGCTGATGTGTTTTTCAAAGATTGTGCTGTAAATCGTATGTAATATTTTATGAACTGTATATTTGCCGAACGCGTTCAGTTAACTAACCTATAACCAATCACATTGCGTCATTCAAGTAAAATTATATAAAAAGATCTCAAATTTTTACCCAAATTTTAAATACCAACGAAAAATTGTCAATTTTTACACTTTTAAGTAAATTTTGATAGTAAACCTAAAAATATGTCATGTTTTTTCCTGTATTTTCCTTCGATTTTTATACATCTTAAACTTACATGAAAACTGTAAATTTTACCGAAATCTTTTTTTCCCATGTTAAATATCCTAGAAAAACATGTAAAACAAAATTTACGATTTATTGTGGTAAATTCACAACGTTATTACATGTAATATCCCTAATTTACCATGGCAAAATAACTGTAATTTTTTACAGTGTATGTACTTCCAATAATTTAATCTTGACAAGTTGGTGAAAATTTTGAAAATCGTAAAACTGTTTGCATTGCTATAAAAAGAAAAGAAATATCTTCCCAAATGAGCTTCTAAATGAAATTACTTCCATTTAAATTTATAAGATAGCTACGGCCTCTATTTTACATCAGAAGCCATGTGCGTATCTCTATAGGCAAAAAATCACAAATTATCTCTAATTTTACTTTGTTTTGTTTCATTGCTCTTATCTCATACCATTCAAAAGTTATCAAAGGGGAGGGGGGCAAATTTACGACCTCACTGTATCATAGGGGTATTACAATATATATCAAAAGTTTAAATTAGGGGATCTACGAAGAAATGTGTATAAGAATTATGTGTGTATTTAGAGCTTAGGTGAATATCCCATTGCATGTTTCAGTCATCGAGTTAGCACCGACGTCCTTAGTAAGTGAAACGCGCTATATGCTAGTAGTGACTAATTGTTGTACATACTTTAATTATTATTTTATTTTAAACGAATTCCCAAACATTCTAAGTACCCGCAATTTCCTATTTCGTTCTACAACACCTCCACACGATCGCAGCGATGACATCAACGTGTTCGCCTGCCTACACCGATCCGAATCTAGTTCTAGGAACGGACGACTGCCGAAAAATTTCGCCGCATAATGGGCGCGAAAGCGTACGCCTTCACTAAGTCGCGTGGAGAGCGAAGTCTCTATTTTTGGACGGACCCATACGCGTGCGAAAACTATCGCCATAACAATGCGGTGACGTAAGGCAGCTTGGTGTGCCGATTTTTTCGCATTCGTCCTACCGAGCATTTGCATAGGAATCGGAGGATTAGCAAACATTACCGTTGGAAATGGAAACGTTTGCTTGATGATGGCGACCCGCGGTGAAAATTAAGCTTATGTTTGTAACGATAGAGAAAGTTTGCGATGGCTTTCTGTGTTTGTTTTTGATAATCGAAAAAAAAAAAATGATTGGTTTCTGTGATATTTTTACGTAACAACTTGATAATCGAAAAGGTTAAGATTAGTTTAAATGCCATATGGAAGTATTGAAGAATATGTCTATCTTTAACTAACTGATCATATGTTATTAGGAAATTGACTTGATAAGGTATTGCAGAAAAAAAAACTTGGCATCAAGAAAATGTGTAAGTACAAATAACATGGTCTCAGTTTTAAGTTACACTAAAGCTTTAATATAACTTCAAAAATTCAGACTAGCCTAAAAACACGTTTAGACAACTTAAATAAATTGTTCCTAATGTTTGCTGTGGTCCTTCCTACCCACTAGAAGAAGATGTTATCAAGACCAAACAGTTGCCAAATCTATATCTATATCTTTCTTCCATTTTTCTTGTGAGATCTCTTATGTGTTGTCAATGTAACAGTGCAGCTGATAGCTTGTGGTAAGAATTTTTGTTTTTTTTTTAAATTTTGTATTTCATAACCACAATCTTATTTTGTTTATTATCTTGTCACGTCTATTTTTATGTTGGCCGGAACTGTATACAATGATAACATGTGTTCATTTTTATCACAAACTTTATTGTCGTATTAATCATATTTTAATAAGTTAACAAGTTAGCAAAAAATTTAAATGTTATTTTAAAAAATCTTAATGTCAATGGCTTCTTTGATTATTAATAAACAACACGTTTTTTTTTTTTCTCCTGGAAATACAAAAAAAACTAGAATATAGAACATCTAGGTATGTAAATGTATTAAAATTTAATTTCGTACCTTTCAAAATCTCAATCAAAAAATATTGTATATATTTAATACCAACACATACCAACATATTCTTATTAAATATTTTTTTTTATGCCACCACATGCATGTAGGTTAGTTTTTCACGTTATTAATGACAACCTTCCTAATTTTCTTGTCAAAAGCGAATTAAGCACAAATTTACCATAAGACAGCCATCCTATGGAGCCAGTTGGCTAAATTTATCCATTTTTTTGGTGTCTTTGGTTCATTATAATTATCTACGTCAGGGTGGTGTGATATTTTGTTATCTTCAACTTTTACGCTCTATTATATTAAATTGTTATCCAAATTTGTGTGTTTGTTATTACCTGAACCCTGATTTCCTTTCGCTATGAATATCCTACACTCAGGCAACCATAAATATTATGCTGGGATTACTTCTTTCCCAAATCTAGCCCCCACTTTTCTAAACAGATGCTAGATTAAATTAGGGTTGGGTTGGCATACGGGTCTGTTTCACCGCGACCTTTTCAGATCTATCGCAACTCCCTTTTTCCTAGACGACGTTCTCTAATTTTGCCCACTTTAGTAAGGCCAATCATCCTTGAGAGCGGCTTCCTTGTGTAGCTGCTAGCTGTGGGGTTTTCCACGCCCATTGCTTAGAAACTAGATCATTTTGACAGTCTTCCTACTTTTATTCAGTAGATCCGTAGTAAATTCAGGCCTCTGTTCCTTTAGGAACTCTTTTGCCTGTTTCTGCCACGGTGATTTTTGCCACCACTCTCTGAACTGATTATATATCCACTCATTGATGGATTTTTTAATTTAAGATTTGGCAGTACCGAAAGAAGGGGCAGTTCCAACGAATGACCTTGACGAA
Organism: Protaetia brevitarsis; assembly: GCA_004143645.1. Taxonomy (NCBI): domain Eukaryota; kingdom Metazoa; phylum Arthropoda; class Insecta; order Coleoptera; family Scarabaeidae; genus Protaetia; species Protaetia brevitarsis. Next base: position 454,234 of record RXPK01000210.1, read on the forward strand.
CCTCGCTTGACCGGCTCATACACCGCCTCATTTTCCCTCAGGGCTGAGTGTCTAGGAACCCAGGCCAATGTTAATTCCCTTTCGATGCCCATCTCATTTAGGGCATCTAATCCATACTTACAGAACTAATCGCTTCGAGTGTGGATCGACTATCAGAGAAGATAGCGACGCTTATACCTGGACCAAAGATGGACCAAGCCTTCCTATTTCTCTGATACACTGGTAAATTGCAGCAACCTCAGCCTGGAACACCGTTGTATCTTTTTAGGCTTCTTTCCCTATAATCCAGCACTCTGATGCCACAGTCCGTTTTAGAGCCGTCTGTATACCAGTTTGAGTCCGCTCTTACTGAAGTGCCTGTCTCCCAGTCCTGATTATCTGCTATTATAACTTGATATTTCTCATCTATAATAGGTTGTATTTTTCAACCATGGCATCCCATACCATCCTCAAAAGGGGTAAACAGATGTTTTTGATCTAAACATTATTATAGCGAAGTATTCCAGCCATATAATAGCAAATATATCGTTAAATATATGTATTACGAAAATTGTGGCAAAGATGGCGCTTGTCCTATTTCACTGTAGTAATGGCTAATTCTTCATATGGTATGCAGAACCAAATAAATTAATGCGATAGAAACTTCTCAAACTGTTTAATCTAACAGCGTAGTTGAACCATACGCAGACTCTTATTGCAAATTCACTATTAACACTTGTAATAGTAGCAAAAATTATGCAGAAAATATGTTGAATGGTTAGTTGAATTGGTTACTACTTGGATAAGAACTATTTGAAACAGGCACCATGAATTTTATATGTCTCTGTATAGATATAGTTTATACGGGCTGTCACACAAAAAACGCTCCGATGTTGCAAAAAAATATATGCCGAGCAATTCGAAAAAACAAAGTTGACTATCGCAAAATATTGAAGATGGCGTTTGAAAAGTAAATGTAGCCTCAAACGTAGTACCTATTCATCAAGCCATTTCATTTGGTACTAGACTCATGAAAATCGGAACGTAAAATAACAGATTTACAACTTTGGGCGTTATTCGTGTGACAGCCTGTATATCAACAAGCCGTGTAATAAAATAACGCATTATGTTGCCAAAAATATGTCATGCAGTAAATAAAATTATATACACAAAATGTGTATTTTGTTGCAAAAATGCAATAATTATCGCTAATAATTTTGTAAGAAATTTTAATAAAAGTTGTAGTCATCCTGTATGCTTACAATTTATTGTTTTAAAATTTACAATATTTTTTGTGGGGTAAACGTGCTTTTAATAATTTAATTCCGACAATTGGTGAATAATGTATAAGATAATAAATTTATTCTTTAAAGGGAAAACTGAAAGCTTTAAAGAACATACCTACAATATATTTGAATGAAGTTGTGTATCCGATAGGATACACATCTACTCATACTTTGTTGAAAAAGGAACTTATATCACGTCAGTTCAGCTTCTGCTAACTAATTTGGTATTTAAATACACCAAGATCTTAACTGATACATTATTGAAATACGCCATTGACGTAAACTGTGCACTACGAGGCAGAAAGCTCTTTGTAATCACTTGCAAAGCGTGCTTTTGAAATGTAAATGGTAATTTACGGAATGTAAAGATTGTTTCAACAAAACTGATACATCGTAAATGATCAAAATTCTTTTTTAGCACTGCAGAAACATCCAAATTAATCTAGGTACAGTAAAATACTATAAAGTTTGTTTTTTTTTCTTCCTGGTGAATATTAGCGATTAAATGTTCGTGTATGTATTTGAATGTGCGTTTATACCTGGGTTTTGACTTCGACACTAAACAAGCAATGATGTCAGAGTCGAAATTAGCTACTGCGAACCTCATATACAACCATATACCGACTTGGGTATGTTGTGTAATTGCTTCTACAGCCATTACGTTAAGGTAAAATGTATGTTACGATCACAAATGATAATTTTTCGAAATCTCTTTCAAATTTTACACACATCATTGCTTGTGCATACAAAAAGTTGGTTGTATAGCAATGTGTAAGGAGCCTTTCTAGGATTTCTGTTGTGTTACGTGGTTATTACCTATAATCGTAAAGATCAAATATTTACATGTCTAGACAGAGAATGTTTGAGTTGTACAGATGGATGTCCTTCCCGTTCTGAGTTGACATAATTTATTGAGAAAATATGTGGGATCGTCTGACATAGGAAGCGATGGTGTCAATATATTGAAATATTAAAAGCATATTTCAAAAAAATTACAAGTATAATTAGGAAATTTTGATTTTTTTTGTCAATTAATGTGTAGATATATTTTTATAAATGTTTATTATATTATCACGCATCGTTAATTGGATCTATCTAGTTCAGCTGATTAATATCAAATGTAAGCAGTAAACATAAATCTAAAAATATATCAGTTTTCCATGTTTAATTTCTTGAATAACAGAATCGGGTAAAGCAATTAGATTAAATGATCGGAAATAACTCATAAACATTTGGGAGAATTTTTTTAGAAATAAAATTTAATCGACTCAAGTTGGATTCTATTTTTAGATCGTTTTCAAGATCGTTTCATGGTCGTTTTCTTCTTACCGACAGAAATAACGCATCAAAGACCCCAATTTATCAACATGTCCACGGTATTTTCGGAGATTTTATATTCGACCGGCAAAAAAATATATAGATGACATCATTCATATCTGACGACGTCATCAAGAGCGAATTTGCCAAGTTTTAAAAAAAATAATACTTCTAAAAACAGGTACAATGACCTGGGAAAAAGTCACTTTGCTGTGAGTGCCCGAACATTAAGCTAACTTGATGTTTTGTAACAGACAGCCAGGCGATACTAAAGGTAGAATGTAACTTAAAGATACAATCAAGATTGTCAAGGGGGATATACGGCAAGATGCATGTGGCTAGAACTAGAATAATGCTGCTTTACTATGGATCTTCTGAGTATCAGCGTCTTCGTGTCCAAAAATACAAAAAAAAATTATAAAAAGCTAGTTTGAGATTTCTTATAAAGCCGTCTGGCATTGAGTCTTAGGAAATACTGGTTGCTACTACTTTTGGGTTTCTGGATTTAAACTCTCGTTTACCCATTAAACCATACCATCCATTCCAATAATCTGATATCCTGCAGTAATCTGCATAGGTCTTTGGCTGGCTGATAATAAATACTTGAGTTCACTCTTGGACTGCCAAACATTGTCTATCTTTTATGGTATGCAGTACCAATTTCTATTACATGCGTGGTTAAAAAAGGATGCAACACGGACACCATAGGATATTGTTGCTAAAAACTGTGGACAGAACCTTGCCATTACTTATGCATCAGTGTATGCAGAAACAAGACATGTCGAAAAACACAATATAACTTTTAATAAATAACTAACTAAGGTTGTGACTTATTTAAATATACGTCATTTACTAAAACAACGAACTGGCATCTATAGAGTCTTTTTAAGGAAATATGGACATGTGTTATTTCTGCATATACCGATTCATATGTTCTGTGGAGTTGCCCTTAGTTCAGCAATGGTATGATTGGAAAGAAAGCGTATAAAGCCAGAATAGGCAGATGCATTACCTTCAGGTGTTGCATGTCTTACCATCAAAGGTAGTGTGAATATTGGTTCATCATTTGCTTAGATTCATCAGCTATTGTTAGCAATTCGTATTCGATAATGCAAAATGTTAATGAGGTTATAACATCTCATAGTAATATAACGCACGAACTGTAACTCATGAACAAAGTTAAATTGTACGTTGTTGAAGCAACGATATATTTTTCTGATATGTATACAGATCATTCTATTATTAAAACACGATTTTGAGCAATATTCTCTATCGTTTGGGACAATGACGCCATAAGAATACAAAATCTGGGTTCTCTTCTGCAGGATTCTATTCATTTGAGCCAAATACAGATTGCCGAAACAGTTTTTGTAAAGATCCCCAAACTAATCCTAGTAGGGCCACAGAACTAAAATTAAAGAATGAAGAATATAGTTCAACACATAATCCAACTCTAAATTCTGAACAAGCATAAACCAATTCTAAATTTTCGCCATAAAGAGAAACATTTCAGCGATTATTATCACTTATACAATTGTAGTCTACACATGACTCTAAAAATCAAATTTGATTTTCTATTGCAAAAATTATAGGAGTGAGATGCTTTCTGCTCTAAAAGACACTTCATGGGTTCAGAGCCCGTTTGTGGGATTACTAAGGATTCTGCAAGAAGGGAGATCTGGACCTGGTTAGATAAAGGAAGTAGAAAGAAGTGGAGGTTGACTGCAGGTCAACTTCGTACCAAAGCGCTAATAGGGGATGGGGATGCTAGATTCTCTGATAACCTGCTCAGGTGCAGCAAGAAAGAAGCTAAAACAATTACTGGGTTGGTAAGCGAACCGTGGTGCAGAAGGCGCGAATTACAGGAGGAAACGAGTTTACATGTAATCTGCACATGTGAGGAATTGAAGGTACTTAGGAAGAAATATTTCGGGAGAGATCTATTGGAGCCCTCGAAGGTTCTCAAGTTTCCACTGGGCAAGATACTGGGCTTTATAGAGAACACCAAGCTGCTCGAGTGAAAATAAGAGACTTAAGAGGGATGGTACAATGAGCACCTAGCTCATGTGCCCGGACTTTAAGTGCCCACCCTATAACTTAATGAATGAATGAATGCTTTCTGCAAATTCCTGGTATAATCTTTTTTTTTAATGGGCGACTTTGATGAACCTTTACTTCTTAAATTATAGCAAACAAGAAATAAATATTTAATTTTGCATAAGAAATTTTAAAACTACGTTTAATTATTTTCGAGATACACATGAGAAACCGAGGAGGTAGCTTTTTTGTAATTCCTCCTCTTTGCTTCATTGCCGAGGTTCAGGAACTTTTTACTTCTCTGTCTAGTCCAAACTAAGCCTTAAATTCAATCTTGCCGTTGTGACAATTCTGTCTACACCCAGGTCATTGATTGAACCAACAAATATACCCAAAGTTATATATCAGTTTATAGTAGTAGTCTGCTCGTCCTTCCGATAGCCGATATACAATCTAATGAGAGTCTGGTTTTGTGTAGATTTCCAGTGATCTATAAGAGCAACAACAATTTAATAACTTTGCAATCAAGCTTAAACAGTTGCTTGACTCTGACCAAACCAGAACAATTGTTTTGATATTAAAGCGATTTCTACCTGCTTAGAAATTAATTTGCTGCTGAGATACCCAAGGTGCTGTGGTAATAGCAGCTTTTGATTACAGATGTTACTCCACACAGAACGGTTTCGTGTCAGAGTGTCTCTATTCTCATTCTCATGTTTTTACAGCTCCAGATCAGATTTGTGTTGCGTTTCTGCGCCTTTAGTGACTTTTGACGTATACTGAAAATTTGTATCTAATGCTTTTATGAAAAATCTCTCTAGCATACATTTCCAAAACTCCCGCACCTATATCTGCTTTATTTTTGAAATGTACAGAAATCAATAGGTGTCGACTTGCGTCAGTGTGTTTTTTCACTACGTCTCCACTATACTCTGTTTGAAAAAAAGGTAATCAAGTATGTGTCGATCATCGGTCGAGTACACATATCATGTCTGGTGACATTCCCAGCATGATGTCGGAAGTCATCGATTAAAGCAACTTATTTGCCATAGAGAAATCGATTGATTCGCTATGTGCTAAAGTGTCCCAAAGGGGGTGAGTCCAGAAGAGCTTCTAATGCCAATGACGGGGCGAAAGACATTGCTCAGTTAAAGTATGGTGTGATTGGCATACTTCAAATCCTTTGCATGGATGTAGGTTTTAGTCGATGCTGCTGTTCCATAGACAAAAGTTGGGTCTATAACCATTACATAAAATTAACGGACTTGTTTTGGAGATAGCCTCCAAAATCTTATATTTTTGACAGGCCCATAAATTTGAGTATATCCTTTTGAAAATTAAGACAAAAACTATATTTTTGATTACTCTAAATTAGGATTTAGGTATTTGCGAAACTTACATGTTCATTTATACTTTCTTCCGCAGATACGCTATAATTTCATACAGCTATTTAATATTGCAATATAAAATATAGACAAACAGAAAGCTAATCTACTTCGTACTTCAGTTAAACTCAGTATTTTTGCATGATGTTTTAATAACATTAAACATTCCTCGTTTGTCTACATAAATGAATCAAATAATAATGGCATTGCAAAATCCTATTTCGTGCAGCATAATCTTGTATCATCACAATTTCAGTCAGGTACTAATAATCTTCCTTTCACTTCATGCGTGCGTGTTGCAATTCCGACGAAACTTATTATATTCTCATAACCACGAGGAAAATATATTGTTTCTCTCGTACAAACCTCGCAGCAAATGTCAATGAAACATAACAGCAACAGCGTTCGTCGAAAAAAAACACAATTCCACGCGCAGCTGGACTCCTCGAGGAGCCGCGAACTTCTTGGTATACGCCGGAGTCCCTGTCAATCATCTCTTTAATGGAGAAGCGGGATCTCCGCTCAAACACGCAACGAACATCAGAGTTCACTTTAATAAGTCGTTGCTAGATCTCCGCCGCATGTCGAGCGCCCAGCTTCGTAGCGGCGATGATAAATCTTAGATTGGCAGACGGCGATCGGACAAATCAATGTCGTGCTGGTACGAATTAATTTATTAATGTTTCGACTGGTTTATATTTCCGTTTTGATGGGCTAATTTGTATGTGCGATAGAATTACTGGAGTGTCAATCTTCTTTTTTTTTTCGCGTGAGGTATTAAGTAATTTGGGCAATTGATGCTAATCGATTCTGATGGAAATTGATCAGTTAACAAGACAAGTTTGTTTTGGGCAAAATTTAGTATAGCTATTAATATACATAAGTTGTTTGGATAATACCGTTTGTGGTACAATGTACAGTGAAAGCTCCCCTTGCGGACAGCTCCAATAAGCGGACATCTCTCTTAGCCGGACAAATTTCCTGGAACGGAATTTAGGCATATCATTTTCAATGTTAAGTGCTTTCCGATAAACGGATGCTCTTATAAACGGACGCGGACACTAGATTATTTCCACATGCGACTGAAAATTTCCCATAAGCGGACGCGAAGCTCTAATAGCCGGACGATTTTTCAGGTCGTTCGCTTATTAGAATGTTATGCAACCTGTTACATCAAATTTGGTAATTCCCCGTTTTATATGAGATGTTTCCCTTTCATATGTACATATTACCCTTGCTATACTCCATTCACTTTAAGAATGCAGTAGATAGCGCTGCGATCGGCGCCCAAATTACACCGCAGAATGAAAAATTAGCGGCAAATTCAAATTGTAAATTGTCAGTGTCATAAGCGAAAAAGTTTGGTTATCAAAATTTTGTAATAATAGGAAAGGATAACATGAAATCACTACGCTTTTAGTAGTTTATTTAGAATGTTATAGTCATAATATAAGGTGATAAAATAATACAAATAAAGTAACAGTGAATACATTTCGGGAAATCTTACGGGGGTAGTTAACGATAGCCAAAAAACTTATCCAATCTCGGTGAAACTATGTTTATTCTATTCCATATGCGACGTTTCGACAATTGCAATTCGTCTTTATTAAGCTATAAAGTATAATATATTAATTTATAAAACACAATAGAGGATAAAAATCAAATTACGATTAAAATAAATTAACATGTGACCATGTAGTATAGTAAGAATAAAAATTAATACACATAATGTTAGGATAATAATTTAAAATGAATTTTCTATGGACAAATCAGTCAAGACTAAAACATGTTAAATGTTAGTTGTCAAGTAATATGCCACATAAATAAACGTAGAAACAAATGTACTTCTTAAAAATTGTACAACAACAATAAAGCAGAGGCAACATAATAAAAAACGATAAAAACACCTTAAGGTATAAGTATGAAAATATAGCATATGCCTAAATATAATGTAAGTTTAATTGCGTTTCTGGAAACTTCAATTTCAATATATAATAGTTAGAACAAAATGCACGTTTCAATTATCATTCAGAATCAGATTCTAATGACAGATCTGATGATGATGAGGTATTTGCTGTTATGATGAATTCTTCAATCATATCTTCAACAACATTGTCGAGTTGATACATCTTATTTTCTTCTTCAATAACATGTTTGATGCAATTCCTCATGCACTACTATCTACAATGTTAAGCCCTCAATAAGTAAGGTTTCACCTCAGGTAATTTAAAAGTTTTGTTGTTAGCTGCGACATGATGCTTTACTTGAGCCCAAATAAGCTCAATGGGGTTCAGATTGCAGTGATAAGGAGGCAATCTTAAAATTGTATGACCACTGTCTTCTACCATTTGATCAATAACATATGAGATGGGATTATCGTTAATATATTTTCTTGCAAGTTCAAGCAACTCAACCTTTAACAAAGTGTTGTCAACAATAATTCCTTTTGCAAGAAGCCATTCAATTAATTGTTGCTTTTTCCATGCCATGATAGGCTTTTCTTCTGTTCTGACTGAGTGGTAGGAGCATTATCCATAATAATAACAGAGTTTGGTTCCAGAAAAGGAAGCACATTTCTCATCCACTCCGTGAACACTTGGCTGTTCATTTCTTCGTGATAATCTCCAGTTTCTTGGATTCGAAGAAAAGGAGATCGTTTTCAAGGAAACCATTTCGCTACCAATATGTAAAACAATTAAATGTTTCCTTTTCCTGAAGGTTTTTCAGTCCCGTTGAAACTCCTTCCACAATGCTTGTCTTGCAGTGAGTACTGTGGTGTCTGCCCATATTTTTTGCTTTGTATGACTTGCATTAACCCAAGTTTCATCCAAATAATATATCTTTCTACCACTAACACGAAATTTCCGAATGTTGTTTAAATATTGACGCCTCCATAATACAATATCTTGTCGTTCTATTAAAACACTATTGCCACTGCGCTTCATCCACTTAAATCCTAACTTTTTTAAAATTTCCAGAGCGTCGTTCTTTTCAATATTGGCAAAGTGTCATCTGCATTAATAACCTGTAAGATACAATGCGATGAAGTAAATGTAAGATAAATGGATATAATTATATTTACACCCAATAGTTTTGTGCACGTAGGTAATTCGTTCTGCAAGAAAAAGGTAGTACGTGTCGTCTAATTGCTGACCTATCTGCTTCGTCCAAGGAATCATATGCACTTTGACGAAGACGTTTTTAGGGGGTGAACTGATAACTCCTGTGGTCTCCTTTTCTTTTACAATATCCCACCATGTTCTTTCACCACACCAAGTTGCTTTGCAGTCAATTTAATTGCTGCCGATTTAGAACTGTCCCCTTAAGCTCCAGATACAAATTATAAGCCATTATCCTTTGCTTACTGCCAATATGTTTTCTCTGAGGATTTTTTGATGACCCTGCAGGTAGATCAAATACCTCTTCATCTGCCATACTAAAATTGATGTAAAATATACTATGTCATCACTATTATTTTATATAGTTATTAAAACAATACCTTCAAATATTCAACAGTGTTCAGTAGAGCTCTAAGAAGAACTATTTTTGTAACAATTTGCTTATAAAAATTACACTAACCACACGAACGACACAAAAAAGCAATAAACACGCAAATACAGAGCTGAAACCAACACCAGGATTGACAAATGTCATAGATGTCAGAAAATATTTTGTTTATCCAACTTAAATTCATTTGCTACATAAAATGTTTTTCGTATGTGTGAATTCGCCCTCGTCTATTAGCCAATCGCAAGTCGTAAATCTTTCGCCTATCTAATATAACGCTGCATTCTTACAGTGAATAGACTTTAGATATCGCATGTCGAGCGTTGTAACCAATATTGGAGTTATTTTATTAATATAAACGTAAAATAGCACCGAAAAAACGAATGTTTTCTTTAAAAGAAAAAATGTTAACGTTTTAGATAAAGAAAGAGTTTCGGTTCGTATTTTAGCAAAGAAGTTTAATATTGGGAAAACGCAAGCAGCTGAAATAGCCAAAAATAAGGAAGCTATCAGAAGTAAATGGCAATCTGGAAATAATATAAACCAAAAGAGGAAGTCAAAATATTCCAATATCAGGATGGTTAGCGAAATGGTGAATGATTGCTTCAATTCGACCGGAAAATGGGAATCCAAAAAAGGCAACTTATTTCAGTTCTTGATAATGCAGGCTCTCATCCTCGTGAACTAAAGCTGAGAAATGTGAAAATTATGTATTTACCGCCAAACATAACTTCAATTTGTCAGCCCTTGGATCAGGGTATCATACTTAATTTCAAATTTTACTATCGACACTGATCGATTTTGAAACATATTTTGACAAAAATAGAAGATGTTAAAAGTTTATCTGAGCTTACAAAGTCCATCAATATGTTAGAGACTTTGTACTTTATAAAAACAGCATGACATAAAGTAAATTCCTTGACAATTAAGAACTGTTTCGGCAAAGTTGGATTTAAGAAAAGTGAATGTAGCTCGGAATGTGGTGTACAAGTTGATTGCGATCCTGAGGAAGATCTGCCACTATCACAGTTGCTGAGTTATTGCGACATGCCAAACATTTAGGAGCAACAAAATGTAGAGGATTACGTGGCCTTAGACGATAATATAACAACAGAAGAAGAAATTACCGTCGACAACTTGTCGAATTTCGATGTAGAAAGCGAAAATCCGTTTGAAGAAGATAGTTCAAACGACTCAGAAAAAGAAGTAGAAATGTCGGCAGCATCATGCAGTTCAATATCGATAAATTCATATGGTGAAGCTCTAAATTATATATCATATTTCTATGTTGAAAGAATTTGTTAGGGATGATTTCAACGCATTTCAACACTTATAAAAATTTAGAAAGTTATTATGGTACATACTTTAAAAATGTAGCGTATTTCCTGTTTCTTTTCTCCGCATTACTGTAACATAATAGTATATTAAAGTACGAGTTTCATAAGGCATGATTTTGTCGCACGAGTTCAAGTTTGAACGAGAATGAACGAGTGCGACAAAAAGCCTTATGAAACGAGTCCTTTATACTATTTTTTCTATTTTGCATTATAAATTGATAATAAACACTTGTCTTGTACGCCACCACAACTGCGTGAAATTGCGGATAACGCCGTCATAAATTTATTACCGAAAAAATCAAAAGCAGTATATGAAAAATGCTACCATCAATTTGAACTATGGGTTGTACAGAATAATGTCAACACAATATCTGAAAACATTTTATTGGCATATTTTGAATTACAAGGTAAAAATAAGAAATCTTCTACCTTATGGTCTATGTATTCCATGCTTCGTTCTTGCTTTTCCATTTATAAAAATACAGACATATCAAAATATATTAAATTACAAGCCTATTTAAAACGATTCTCTGAGGGATACGAGGCTAAGAAATCTAAAATTTTATGCATTGAAGATATTAATAAATTTATAGAAGAAGGTTCTGACGCATTGTATTTAGCAATAAAGGTACGATATTATTTGCAAAATGTATTTTTATGTAATGGATTTAATTTTAGATCGTTTTAATAATGGGTTACATAGGTGCCTGTAGACGAGATGAATTAACAAATATGTCCATACATGATTTAGAATTTAAGAGTGATATTATTTTGTGACAGTACCTAAAACAAAAAATAATATCGTAAGAGTTTTTGCAATTACGATGAAAGATGGATTACTTTAATTAAAAAATATGTCGCCCTGCGACCAAAAACTATTAATCATTCAAGATTCTTCCTTACATATCGCAATGGTTATTGTATATCGTGCCCGATTGGAATTAATACGATTGGCAAAATCTAAATTAATAGCTGTTTTTCTAAAATTGCCAATTCAGAGCTTTATACTGGACATTGCTTCAGACGTTCTAGTGCTACACACTTAGCAGACGCAGGCAGTGATTTGCTGACTATAAAACGTCATGGTGGATGAATCATCTGCGGTAGCTGAGGTTACATCGAAACATCTATGAAAGTTAAAGTGGCTGTTAGCGCACAACTTATCAGGGCCAAGTACATCTGGTCATTCTAGAGTTATATCATCGAATGATTCTCAATCACAAGAGTCTACCATTAAAGCCAATAACATAACTCAGCAAAACTTTGTTACAAGAATTGCCTGGCATAACAATACATGCTCAAGATACTGTTCGTCAGTGTAAATGTATACAGTAATTCCACGTTTCATAGCAATAACAATGTAAACTAAATTTGTATAGAATTTTTGATTAAATATTTACAATTTACATGCATTAAACTCAATTTTGCTTTCTGTCATAATGTTATTCAATACAGCCAACCTACAGAAATGAAAAAGCGTATCACAATGAAGCACTTTTCGATACGCAAAAGCGTGTTACAATTGCGTTTTTATGAACGCAAAATAGAAAAATCATATTGTAGATCGTATATCATAATGTATAGTACTTATTTATTAATTCTTAGTTCTATCCTTTAAACGGACACTTCCCATAAGCGGACAAAATTGGCGGAACCGTGAGTGTCCGTTTATGAGAGCTTTCACTGTATAGTATACTATATATGCACTATAGGTATTGTAATCTTTCTGAAAACCCTAAGTTAATTAAAATGACAATTAAAGAATTACATGCAAGAATGTTAAACCGAAGTGGCACGGAAAAGAACAATAGACTTGAAAAAATACCGGATAAGGAAATACACTGTTAACTAGAAATAATGACGTTCGCCTCGAATGCTGCATTTCGACATTTTAAATGTTCACCATTAGGATTTTAGGAAACTATCTGTGTATCCTAATCCTATGATCCGAACCCATTATCCTGATATCCAAATTCGAATAAATTGTCATTCCCCCCTACCGGCTAAGTAACATAACATGAATGTCATCCGTTATATAACAAAATGTCTTATTATCGATGAAATTTCGTACCGTCTAAAACTTAACAAGTTTCGGGCCTGTTACGCTAATTAATGTAATTCGATTCGTAACATGTAAAATAGAAGTGGTAGGTGCAGGGCTGTCGTTATATATAACAGTTTATGTTAGTGTATGATCTAAACAGAAAAACATAGCAGAAATATGGAAGTAGACAAAGAAGAGGCTCTCGAAAGACATATCAGAGGACAGATTGAAAAGTAAATTAAATTGTCCTTATTTACACGTAAAATAGAGTTGTCTTTTTTTCTATTACTTGTTATTCTGGACATAATCTTAAACTTGAAAGGAAACAAATTGCAGACGGATCAAATCCATTTAATTTGCCTGATGCCGCGTTTAAAAGCAATTCCGACTGAATAAAAATACTGTAAGAGCACTGATAGAACAAATGAGAGATCACTTCCAAAGAAGAGTTCGAAGCACAAGAGTATCACTAGAATTAGAAGTGTTTGCAACCTTATTTCCGAAAGTTGTCATTTTTTCTGCTCACAGATTCTTTGCCTTAACTATATCATTGGGTTTTGTTCGGCCGTAGAACGGTAGGAGCTAGAAGGACGACGCCGTTCGATTGCTCTGGAAGAGACGCTTATTTTGATGTATAACATGTTGGGGTTATTTCAAAGTTTGGGTGATTTTTCGCAGAAATTTGCTAAAATTTTCGATCAAAATTGACGTTTTTTTGACGATATCTCGAAAAATTTTTTAATTCAATAATTCCTCGTACTGTATTCGAATTGTTTTTTGTGGCCTCTTAACTTTCTCCATTATTTTTTTCTTATTTATCAAAATCAAACACTGTATGTGACTGTATTCTTATGTCAAATTATGTCAATAAATACTTGACAGATTGACACAAAAAACGGAAAAATGTCATATGATGCAATGCGTCCCTCTGTTGCTGTCTATCCTTTGGACTTCTGAAAACGTTTATCTTTTTCTATAGCTTTCTGAAACTATATTCATTGCAGTTAGGTTCTGACAAAATAAATTCGCATGTAGCAATTTAACATGCTATTTAGCCGGTATCACTTACAACAATGTATGCGAAGTATGTTAAGTGTAAATGTTATGTTATGTGTTAACAAACCATGTTATATAACACAAAAGTTAGCCGGTAGGGGGGATTATTTTATGCAGATTAAACTATAAGAAATCCTATCAGATGTTGTTCTAGGAAATATACTAGATTAGTATGTTACGATCGTAGTTTCCAGCCTATTTTGTGCGAAATATTATCTGTTACTGGAAGAAAATAGGAGATGCGTCATCTATGCGACAATTTCTCTACTACACATTAGTATATCTGCTCATTTGCTCTACTAGATGGGGAGAAAACTGCTATACGAAAATAAAATGCGATATTTATTTCTACTTCCATGTAAATATTTAATTAAATTAATAAATACTGCGCTAGCTTCAAATAAATCTACTAACCAAATTATTTGTTTGACTGAATACAGGAATATTTTTAATAGTCCTAAATCAAGTAATAATTTAGTAACTGTAACCAGATGCATGTAAAATGGTTGAAAACAGCAAGATCGTATTTCCCGTGTATAACAGTTTTAAAACCTTCAAACACTATATACTGCTATAGTTCCTTGGTTTCTAAGTAAATCAGCATTAATTGAAAAGATTCCAATTATCTCTGAAATTTCTTTCATCTCGCGCAAAAAATATTCATTTTTGTTCATTGTTTGTGTATCTGAGATTTATGCACGTGGAAACATGAATTAAAACAAAAATACTTCTGCGTACAACAGCTCTCAGCTTGAATATAGGTGCTTGCATTTTCCGTTAAAAGGCAAAAGTTTTAAATCAATGTATACATGCGTGTCCACGCAAATAAACCAAAACGTCCGGATTTTTAATTTACAATACTGTTTATAATTCAATAATACTTAAAAGAAACTAAAATATGTTGTTAAATGTGTACATAATAATAACAATAGAAGTTATAATGACATTATAAAAGATTAATCAAAACTAAGATGCATTCCATTTAATTACGGTTACTTTTCGTCGAAAAGCATGTACTTAAGAAGAAAATAGTCTTCGGGCAAAACAGCACGCTACTTTCAATTAAAATAAATAATTTTCTGAGAAAAGGTATTCTTTTTGTTGAATATGATAAAAACTTTTCATTTAATGCAATCCCTTTTCTTAATGTACTTGCTTCAAATTTAACAAAGGAAAAAAGATTTGACGAAAACATCTACACACAAGGCAACAAAACCGTTATTTTCTGAAGACCTTTCCACACAATCTTCATCGGTAGATGCACAAGTTTCAGTCTTTCTCTGCTTATTTATATTAGTTAAGAAATACGTAAGTTATGTATAAACCATGCATCTAACCATGAAGATCGTTACTCGACTATTATTTGCCTCCTTTAAAAATAATTCTGCGACATTATAAATACATAAACTAGAATAAAATAGCACTCGTTTGAAGGTCGCGATGTCTTTATAACAATTTAATTTATTAATGTCTGGAAAGCGTCTTTTCCTGTGTGTTACTCAACTGGCATGAAGTAGCTGACCTACATAAATCTTTTCTTTTTGATCATGGCCTATTTATTTTGTGTTGATAAAGAAATCACAAAGGGAAATCATTGTTTAGTAAAATATTTGGATTTTTTTTTAAATTACGTTGAGTTGTTAATATACAAACAAAATTATATTATAATTTACTAATTTCGACTCATTGATTGACAACCGATCATAACGTGTAAGTGGCGTACATTAATAAATATTTACGGGTTCTCTCTAATAAATATTTGAGAACGCGTAATTAAGTAGCAACCAATTTAAGAGTTGATCTCGTACAAACGTTTCGATTCACTGCGCGCGTGAGGCACTACGCGATATGTTGTCTTTCCATTGACAGGCTAAATTTAGACTGTACGTGAGGCGTTCTCGCTGGTCGTAAACTCTTTTCAACATGATCCCAATGTCGCGTGTCCGTAAATACATACGTATACACATACAACAATCAAAACAAGCCCAAAGCACGTTTATTAATTTATTATGCCCTGGTGTCAAGTGAACAGGACCTCGAGATAAATAATTCCGATTGTCGAGAACACGAGGTGATTTTGTCTGTATTCTGATAGATTATTATTATGTGATTTTAATTAAGATTTCTCTGTTATTTTATTTTTATTTTATTGTAATTACGGAATGATTTGCAAAAGCTATTGCTGAAACTAAACACATGTGGGCAAATACCAAGAAATTTGCTAGCTCTTGAAGATTATTTTGTAAAGCTTGGTCGATTGTGTCGATTTTTGATATATTATTTTTGTTATTATTACAAAAGAAATAAGTATAATACATAGATAACATGCAGGTACAGAACAGTATCATTTTGAAAGCGGCTTTTAATATATACACTCTTCACAATGATCGACTTCGGCAAGCCGATATTCTAGAGTCCGGTATATCCGGTACATATAAGTATTTCAGTTTTATTCATGTTCCCACGTGTATAAGTCTCAGATACACAAACAATAATTTTCGCGTGCGGTTAAAGAAATTTCAGAGATAATTGGAATCTTTTCAGTTAATGCTGATTTACTTATAAGCCAAGGAACTTTACAGTAGTAAAAAGTAAGTAAGTAAGTAAGTAAGTAAGAATTTATTTCTGCAGACTACAAAGTATAGAAACATGTCAAACAAAAAAGTAAACAAAAATTATATATTAATGAAAAGCAAAACATTTTAATTAATTAAAGGAAATAATATTAATAGTATGAACCCTAAAAACACCCATTTAATTAAAGTTATGGTTTAAATACTTTTGTAAAGAGTAAAAACCATGAGAAACTAAAAGTTGACGCAACCGCCGTTTAAAAGCCAGAGGATGGAGCTCCTTGAGAGATTTTGGTAACTTATTGTAAATTTTTACGCCCAATACTGGAGGGGACTGTTGAAATAACGTCAATCTAGATTTAGGAGTGACTAAGTCATTTTTATTTCTAGTATTATAATTATGCAGATCGCAATTTGCCTGAACCTCTGTTTTATTATTGTGCATGTAAATATGCTAGTGCATGAATGAAGATGCACGGTAAGGTTAGCACTTTATATGATATAAAAATCGATCGGCATGATTCCGTCGGTTTTAATTCAGCAATACAACGGATAAACTTCTTTTGCATACAAAGAATCATATGCTAAGGTGGAATTTCCCCAAAATATAATCAAAATACACATATATTTAATCTGGTCTGATATTGTGTGTTTTAAATTACGAAATAAAAAGCACAATGAATTAAGATTATTCAAGAGCCTTCCGCAATGAATCTTCCAGTTCAGTAACTCGTCAAACCAAAGTCCCAGTAATTTGCTGCTGTCAGATGAAGTAAATTCGTTATTATTTAATTTCAATTTTAAATAAAATTCTGGAGTATCATATTGATGAGGGTGAAATCTTATATATGTACTCTTATTTTCATTTACAAGTAGTTTGTTTTTATTCAGCCATGCGGTAACAGTGTCTAACATAGTGTTACACACGCTCTCCAACTCTATGTTGTCATTACCTGCAGTCATTAAAGTAATATCATCAGCATATAATGTAATCAATGTATCACAAAATTGTTGTGGCAGATCGTTAATAAATAAGGAAAACAGCACTGGGCCTAAAATCGAACCTTGTGGAAGTGTGTTTGAAGGTTTTAAAACTGTTATACACGGAAAAAACGATCTTGTTGTTTTCAACCATTTTGTATGCATTTGGTTACAGTTACTAAATTATTACTTGATTTAAGAATATTAAAAATATTCCTGTATTCAATCAAACAAATAATTTGATTATCAATAGATTTATTTGAAGCTAGCCCAGTATTTATTAATTTAAATAAATATTTACCTGGAAGTAAAAATAAATATCGCATTTTATTTTCGTATAGCAGTTTTCTCCCCATATAGTACAGCAGATGAGCAGATATACTTATGTGTAGTAGAGAAATTGTCCCATAGATGGCGCATCTCCTATTTCATTCCAGTAACAGATAATATTTCGCACAAAATAGGTTGGAAACAACGACCGCAACATACTAATCTGGTATATTTACTAGAACAACATCTGATAGGAGTCATCGCCATTGAAAGGACGATTTCTTTAATGGCACACTAGAGTGTTAGGGTGGTCAATGCGACCAACACCCCCAATACTACCTAGGACTTACAACATTCTAACGGCAAATCCCTCCTTAGTGCATGGGTTTTTGGAGATAATCTATTTTCATTTCGATTGAAAATGATCACGGCATTTTGTTGTGAAAATGAATAAATGTTATAAGAAAAGGAAAAACCTCTTGAATCAACATGCTTACGGTTTTCTGCCAATCTGCATAGTTTTCAAGTTCAAAATAAAGACGACTTGAATCATCTATCAATATCTTTCACTTAAAAGAATAAACTGTTTCAACGAAAAATATATTATTTCCGAACAAACACGTGAATTTAAAATTATAGTCCTTTTCAAGGAAACACCAAATCATGTTGGCCATATAGAAAACGCAGAAACTTTCGGTTTAATGGAATTCCTTTTAAATGAAAAGGATATTTCTCTCAGTGTATAAACCTTTTTCTTGTAAAGAATGCCGCTCAAGATCAATATCTTCGATTTTATTTACATATTTCAGTCATTCCACAAACATACGCATGGTATTTTTTTTGTTTAGTAATAATAGTTATGTGAAAAACTGTTCCTTTGTTTTAGCAAACCTACTTTTGCAGTACTTTTTCTACAACATCTTTTAATGTTAATTAGCTGCTACAATTAACACAGGCAAAATAGCAGCATTACTACTAACTAATTTTATTCGCAAATGATACTTAAATTAATAAATACTTTTATATAGCTATCTAACTTACAAGTGTACTGTTGAAGGTGATTAATAGTCGAAATATCTTAATACTTTAGCGAAGCACTAATCAGTAATCAATATGAGTAATATAGGTTGGTTACATATTTTTTCAGTAACGGTGTTATTAATAAAATGTAGAAAACATATTTTTCAATTTTTATTTGAGAATGAGCTAGATCAGCGGTATATTTGTTAATTAGCACCATCTTTATTCCTGTAAATAGCTTATATTTACATTGGGAAGTAGTATAGTAGAATTATGATTTGTATGATTTCCCGAATTAAAAAGGTTATATTCATGTTTTGTACATTTCTCTCTGAATTTATTTTAGTTGCGGTAGGATTATCGCGACGAGCTTTTGTCATAATTTTACGTTGTTGAGGATTTTTTCAGCTGCAATGATTTTATTTTGTAATGAATGCTTAAAAAACACATGAATAGCCGATCACTCCGCACTACACGAGATTTTTTAATTTGGGAGGAATTCACGAATGCTTTTTCTACGTCCACTTAATATCAATCAATTTTTATGCATTTATAGGGGTAGGATGGTTGACATTCGTCGTTATTTCTTGATATCTCGAAGAGTCAAGTAGGCGTAGAAAAAGCACTTGTAAATATGTGTCCTTTTTATAGAGGGATAACGTTGGATGTTTAGGTAACAGGTCTTTTCTTATTTATACTTAATTCATTCGGTTTTCGGTTGATAATAGGAGCTTACGTATTCTCGAAACAATTATCCCGAATTAATAAATTCTCGTGTAGCGCAGAGTGATCGGATATTCCTGTGTCTATTACTACACAGTTCTACCACAGTTCTTGTGATATTTTTGAATGTTTAATATATCATTTTGCTACAGTAGTGGATTCCATTCTACCAAATTGTTTACTAACACAAGCAAACATCTGCACCATAGATTTGAGTTTTGTTTTTAGTAGGTTCCTTTTTTGTGCAATATTCGAGAGATAATCTGATAAAATCGGTTTTTTATTTTTAGGAATTTGCAGATACTTGCTTTATTTGTTTCATTGCTATTTCAATACTAAAATCTTTTGTTAATACAAAATCATTCTTTAACAGGGCTCATTAATGAATGATTAACAATAAAATAATATTAAATAAAAATATTAAAATAGATATGGCAACATATTAAACTTATCAATATGAGCTAACGTGTTGGAATTGTTATTAATGTGATTCGGTTGAAAAAATAATCTTTTTTAATAATGACCATTCCAATCAAAATTAATTAATACGACAATAGCATAACAATAATAAAAATTAAAATGCAATGAACTTTAAACTGATATTGACAATGTATAAGTGTAATTATATTGCAATATATAAAAATAACATAAATTATCTAATCAGTCCACACTTTTTTTGTTTTATATTTTTGCATTATTTCTTTATTTGATGTTGAAAAAAAATAACAATACACCTAAAAAATATGAATACTACATTCTTTTTTTTTCTAAAAAACAGCATTAAATAACTGAAAATTAGTTTACCGATCTACCGATATGTTCTCAGATGATGGAGCGATAAATGTGTTTTTAAAGGTTTATTTAGTTTATATGCCGTCGGTTCATGCAATAAAGTGCATGCAACTAAAAGCAAAGGACAAATAGCAGCTTGACGCAAGTCAAATAAAGATATTCAAAATTCGTATCATTACCTGATGACAACATATACTTCCTTGCCCAAAAGGTCCCGTAAGGATTAGTATCTTTAAAATGTAACGAGATAATTTAAGCACGTTAAGTACCTCCTAATATTTGTTCATGAGTGTCGAAACCGAGATTTGATAACAAATCTAATTGAGATTAATACAGATGAAACTGTTATGGCGTATAACGATTTTAGTTCTGTAATGAGTATTAAAAATTTCTCAATGTTTTTCTAGTTTGTATATTTAGTTTGGTTATAGACCAGTAAAATGTTACATTTTAAACAGCCTCCACGTGACTTTTTGAAGGGGTGGATTTAAATTTTTGTGTGTGTAATGTAATTGGGATCTTATGCCAAATATCGAGTTTCTGCTACCACTAACCCCACCCTTACAGTGCCATCTAGAAAAAAGTGGTGCACTGGAGTGACAGAAAAGTAAACATTTTGAGTCAAGAAATTTTTCTTTCATTGTAATATCTTTTCATTTTAAAAGAGGACGTCAATGGGCATCATGCTATTGTGCCATTCGCTCTTGCAAGATAAATTCTGATGTTAACGATGGTCGCAGTTTATTTGGATTTCCGAATGAATCTATTATATACAAAAGGATGAGAATTAAGAGAGTACATGGATAAGAAGAACTATTGTCGTTGTGCAGAGGTTCCTAGGTCACATTAAAACAATTTATTTGTTAGATACTCATTTTAAACTGTATCGCTATTTATCACAATAACTAACTTAATTCATTTTATGTTCATTTTTTAAAATAATGTAATCTTAGTCTGAACTGCATTATACTACTGCGTATCTGGGACTTGTGCACGTGGGAGCATGAACAAAACTAAAATAATTTCGCGTAAAAGAGCACTGAGCTTGAATGCAAACTCTTGCATTTTCCGCTAAAAGGTAAAAGTTTTAAATCAATGTATTCGGGTGTGTTCACGCGAATAAGCGGAGTAAACACCTTTTTATGTACAAATACTGTACGTAATTCAATAACATGATAACGTATACTTGAAAGAAACTACAATATTTTATTTATATATACATACCGAGTGTAAATTAAATGTTGTTTTATAATCATAGAAAGATCATTAAAAAAGTAATGTAATTATCTCTAAATGCGAAACTTTCAACAATTAAGGGAACCCAATTATAAATGTTTGAAGTAACCCTTAAATATTGTTTCAATACTGCTGATACGACTAAGGCATAACTTGACGACGAGCAATAGCATGTATTTAAGAAGAAAACAATTTTCCCGCAAAACAGCACGCTACTTTTCAATTAAAATGAACACTTTGGTGCCAAAAGATTCCCTTTTTCTGTAACATGATAAAAACCAAAACTTCATTTAATGCAATCTCTTTTCTCAGTGTATAATTCCATATTTATGGAAAATCTATGAGGCGAAACCATTTCGTGGACAACACGTGGAAAACACATCATTATGTGATATGCTTAATAAAAATAGTTTATTTTGGTCAAATAAACAATTCTATTCAAACAAAGAAATTTGAAATACCTATATATATACGAATTTCTCCGTATAATACATTAGGTTGACCAGTAGCACTGAAGATTCTTTGTAAGGTGAAACATATGCATGCTAATATCAACCGAGTGTTACACACATTTTTAATGTGACCTAAAGAAATTTTACTTTGCGACTGACATCGATTATCTTTAAATCAAAGCTATAGTTTTTCATAACGAAGAAATTTCCTACCTAAATCACTATTTAAATTATTGTAAGTTCTTGATTGATAGAGTTAATAGGGAAGATTACCATTCCATAACTCCATTTCTCGGTGTACAATAGCACACGTTTGAAATTTAATAAAATTAAGAGTTTTTCTTAAAAAATAACAGTTTATCATTGTTTATGTGATGTTTTTATTCTTTAATTAATTTTGTTACTACACACAACATAAAAATTTTAAATCTAAACATGGCATAGCTTTATATTCCACTGACGTTTTTATTTACCTGAAGATAGCATAGTCCGAAACCGGTAGTAAAATATAATAAAAAGTAAGGATTGGACACTGAACAGCATGTTTTTGCTATTAATCTTTCCCAATTAAATCAGAATTCGTTTCATATTTTTTTTATGACCTAATAAATATTTCTTTCCTAATACTATGTATTTAAAACAATAATTTATTTGGATTAATGCATATTTATTAAGGATAAACAAATATTTTCTACGTGCACCAACAGCCGCTGGCAATAAAAGATTAAAAAATTAAACATGTTGTTTTGGCTTGCCATCCTACTGTCGAAACTTCGAATTTATATTGTGCATGATTTTATCGGTGTTCTTCAGTTTATTAATTACGAATATTCCGCTAGTTTTTTCACCGTTTACAGTTTATCAAAAAGTGCATTTTTTTTTTATACTCGAACTTAATACACTGTCTATTTCTACGCCAGTTATATGAAACCCAATTTTTAAATTTTTCTGGAAGTGATTTATTAAAATTTACTCACTCCTTTTTTCATGATAAGATGAAGGTTACTACTGGAGACATAAGATTTAGTAAGACATGCCTTTAACCGCAAAAAATTAAGTCCACCCTTTTTCTAAATCACGACTTAAGTTTCATCATTTTACTGGACCAGTAATTCGCATTACAACGCTTTAAGGCATCACAGATCTTTCGGTATCATTCGCATCTCATCACTTCGGTTTCTAATCAACTCACCTAGCAAAAGGTCCCTTATACCTTTCGTTAATGTTCCTCGGAGTAGCATTGTTGCAACATTCACCTTCGTAATTGTTATTACCGGCATTTTTGTGATTATTCCGTAACGAATAGCAGCATTTCGGGTGGTTCTTGAATCTCTGCTGCTGCTGGTGATGCAGACTCGAGTGGCTGCTAGCGCGACTGCTAGGAAAACGGCTCTTCTTGGTGGCGGAAAAGAAACTGGTCGCGGTTCTCAAGCGACTCCTAAATCGCGGCCCGCCGATTGGGGTCGTCATGATTACGCTTTCCATGTCGCCGAGATTAGGAGGGTGGAGAACATGAGAGCATGTGTGTGAGACAGTAAATTAATGATTAAGGTGGGTTAGTCATGATTTTTTCTAGATATTATCGATCGTATTCTCCTTTTATATCCAGACGGGACACGTATAACGCGAAAATAAGCGGAGGCGTGTTTTAAAAATACATTCCTCCGTGCATTTTCGAGTGGCCGGCGCGAATCCGCTTCCCCTTTACTACCGACAACACGCGGGACCCGAATCACCTGCTCGGACACCCCAGCGGGTTATCGCAGAGCCGCCCTGATGGGAACGGGCCATCGTTGATTCATCTTCTCCGTATCCTCGCGCGCACGAACTTCGTTTTTGACGTTCCGCGAGATATCCGGTCGGTGTACCGTTTTGGTGGCGCAACAGCCGGCGCACGAATGGCCAACTCGTATCGAACTGGCCGGTCGTCCGTTTCTCTCTCTAACCTAGGCCCGTTCGACACGTTTGAACTTCCACCACTACACGCGGGGTAACACACGGATAGAGCGACACACACGTACTACATACAATCGACGCACAATACAAAGCCGCAACGGTGGAGTTCGCGTCGTCGGGCGAAGTGCGAGAGAGATGGAGGAAAGTGTGCCTGCTGTTGTGTACGCGGGACACTATGTGATGCGTAGAGTACGCGAAGCCGTTCGATTTATTATCTTTATCTGAGAGGTTATATCTGTGTGTGTATGTGTGTTTGTACTTCGTGTACGTGCGCTAGCAATACGCAGCTCTTGTGTGCGTATACGCCGAGAATACATCTCGTTGCGTCTAGAATTATCGGAGGTGTAGGTATACATACGCCTAGTAAATAAATATGGATAGGAGTGGAGAACAGAGCCGGATTATCTGAAATCGTGTATAAATATCCGACACTCCGCGCTACATCAGATTTCATTAATTCAAAAACAATTTTTTTTAATCGGAACACGTGGTTCTCAATTACACTAGCCAACAAATTTTAATTTTTTAATTTTTCTTTGGTAACTATATAGGGGAAGATGGGGCAAGATGGCAATATTAGAACACAGGATTGCAAATTGATATACAAGGTTACAAGTATAGTCTTTAAACATTTATCTGCTGATGGATGAATTTACAATTTTTCGATGGATACTCTTGATGTTGTGAGAAAATTTTGAAAAGAAATGTGTAAATACACCATCTTGCCCCACCATGGGGGCAAGATGGGGTTCCAGGTGAGTTAAGAATGGGTCGTAACATAAATCTAAGTAATAGGTAAAAAACAAATAGATTTTATTCTTAAAAACATGCAAGGAACGAAGCTTAAACTCTTTAAAGCGGAACTACTTACAATAAAAAAAAATAGAATAACGATAAGAATATTAAACTTAATCTTCACAATTGAGACAATAGAAGACGAACTCATCCACGTTATTCGCACAGCCTCCATGTACCCAACCTCGCCATCCATGGCATTCTATCAATACTTCCCCTTACAATACTAACATTGAGCGTCATCTTCCTCAACAGAAGAACTTGATTATTTCCTTGACGTTTTCTAAAAATCTATCTCTTTGCTTTCCTTACAAAATTCGGCTTCTTGATCTCTTCTGTTTTTCTTCTTTTCATTTTTTTTTCTTTTAACTCTCCTCAGCACTTCTAGTTGCCTTAGGGATTCTCCAGACTTCTATTTCCTGTAGCAGATTTTATACGTAGTGCTTGTAAGGATTGTTGTCTTTCCCTGTTACGCTTTATTGAACCTGTACTTTATTCCTAACATAAGAAATAAGCATTATGTCTTCGAGAAAACATAATGGCATATCCAGGCATAACGAACCAGACTGAAGAGTGAGATGGTGATGTCCCCATGTTGCCTCATACCAATAGCCTCATCTTGCCCCTTTGGGACATTTTCTGGTTATGTTATAATAACATATTAAATATTTGAAATAAACAAATAACGCACTATAGAAAATACATGCAGTACATGTCAATTCATAAGCACAAAAAGGTGTAGTTGTAAATAATTTACTTATGCTTCTGATACTGGCCGTTGAACTCACCATCAAAATAATAACGACATTCTGGAAATTGCAAAGTTCACGCACAAACAGCAATAACTTTATTATTAGGACTAGTAAAGTTTCCTACATTACAACAAACACAAAACAGCACTTGTCAATATTAGGACTGCTATTATTTGACAGATGCTTACTGCCGTTTTGTAGATAAGACGATGTTCCCATCATGCCTCGTGGCCCCAACTTGCCCCACCCTCACCTACAGTTTTACTTTTTACAGTCGTAATAATAACAATGAAAACAAATTTATTCCGGCACATTATGTTCATTAACTAATAACTAAAATAAGAAACCAAAATCAATTAGATGTTTTTTCCAAGATTAATTTGTTTTCTATTAAGTTAATACTGTTCTCTTATTAATGAATATAGTTTTAGGTAGAAAATTTGAGCTCTATATCAAATAAGGATACAAGCCTTATTTTATTCCTTTGAAATCCTCTTTACTCTGGAATCGGCTGAATATCTAGACGTCTGATTTCTACAGGGTGACATAGAAAAAACTACAATGCATAGCACTATGAGATAGAGGAACTGAAAAATAACAAAAAAGTTTCTATACACTAATGTCCGATTGCTTTTTTTTTCAAGTTACAAACTGTTTCTTATATTGTCCTTGTATTTTAATATTACCTAGGCAATAAAAACTATTTTAAGGTAGGCTGTGATTTCATGAAACAAAACATTTGGTAAATGTCAAACCAATATTAGCATAGTGTCTTGAAAGTTTTATTTCAAAATGGTGCGCTATACTTTCGTAGAATACAGAGACATGATTATGTGTTACGGCGAAGCTCGTTCAAATTCTTACGAAGCTCAACGGATCTATCGAGAGAGATACCCATTAAGGCAAGTTCGTAATGTTAGGGCATTTATTGACGTACACTTCACGTAGGAAAAATCAGGACACCAGCAATCGTCAATTTTAAAATTTCTTGGGTGTAAAGATTAGAGGATATATTCACTTACCAAAGCCATAAATCACATAAATGTATAGAGAGAAAAAGGTTTATATATAGAATAAAGAAATCGGAGTTTCTGTGGCGGCGTTTCCTTTAGAAATACCGAATACGGAAATATTCATGCAAAAAAAGATTCATAACAACAAAAAGGCCTCTTGAATAGACGGCTTCATTTAGAAATATAGTGTATGTATTTAACTTCTCTGATGTTATGCAGAGATAATTGTTTTTTAAGACAACATTGGTTATGGATTTTAAAATTACATTACTTGTTAGTGCTACTTTGATATTAGTTACTTACGTTAACAATAGACAATATGTCAATCAGCCTTCTGACTTTTGGGACAATGTGATTTTTACAGATTTATTGATTACACTATTATTGTTTAGTATTCTTAAATATTGTATTACTTTAATGTTTTCGTCTATCTATTAACAAAAATACCAAAAACAGTTTTAAGATTTAAAGCAATTAAGTTCGCAAAGAAATTATTTTTTTGTATTAACTCTCCGTTTATTGTATTTTCAAGAAATATATCTTAGTTATCGCCTGTGTAATCCAATATCTTTATTCTATTTTATTGAAACACTTTTGGTCTGCAGCACAGCTCCAGACAGTAGAAATGAGAAAATATTAAAATTAAATGAATCAAATCCAAAAATAAATATTTTAGCACTAACTGAGATTGACGAACAATATGCTTTTTTACGATGTTTGTTTGTTATGTAAATGCAATGATATTGTAAATAATTGTTAATAAACCTGTGCTACATAAAGTCAGTTTGTAAACAGACCAAGCGTTGTCCATATTTCAAGAAAATAGAACGACATTGTATTACACAGACCATAGCTGCAATATGTTTCTTGAATATACAATAAACGCAGGGTTAATAAAATAAATAATTTCTTTGCGAACTTACTTGCTTCAAGAATTTTATAAATAACCTTAAAATTATTTTTGGCAATTTTTTAATACATAAAAAACTTGATAGTAATGCAATATTTAAGAATATTAACCAACAATAATAGTTAATACATCAATAATTGTGTAATCAATAAATCTATGAATAACACACTTTCCCGAAATGATTGTCTATTGCTAAAGTTATACTTGCGCGCATAAATCGAACTAAGCGACTAATATCAAAGCAGCACTAACAAGTAATATAATTTTGAAATCCGGTCACCATATGTTTTTCTAAAAAAGAATTACCTCTACATCAAATAAGTTAAATACATATACTATATTTCTAAATGAATCCTATTCAAGAGGCCTTGTTGTTGTTACGTATTTTGTTTTGCATGAATATTTCCGCATTCGATATCTCTAAAGGAAACGCCGCCTCCGAAACTCCAATGTGTTTATTCAGTGTATAAACCTTTTTTTTTCTCTATACATTTATATTTCTGTTTAAAGCTGCATTTACACCCAAGAAATTTTAAAATTCTCGATTGCTGATGTCCCGATTTTTCCTGCGAGAAGTGTACATAGGCGTTTGGGAGAAGATGGTTGCTTTGGAAAACCAAAATTTGGTTCTGGGGTCAACAGAACTCGTCATACTGTAGCAAATGAAAAAGCTATTTTGCAAATAGTAAAAGACAATCCTAGAATAACCACCAGGAGAATAAGTGCAGCTGTACCGAATGTCAATCGTGAATCTGTTAGGGAAGTCCTCAAAGAACAACTTCTTCATCCATTTAATTTCCAAAAAATCCGTCACTTATTGGAACAGGATTTCCTACCGCGTTTACAATATTGCGAGTGGTTGCAAATAAAGGGCAAAACTTTCTGTCATTAATTTTGTTTACCGATGAAGCAGGTTTTAGTCGCGATGGCATTTTGAATATTCACAATATGCATTATTGGAGCGATGAAAACCCTCATCAGAACGTAATACGGAGTCACCAATATGGGTTTTCCATTAACGTGTGGGCAGGTATAATCGACAATTATCTAATTGGTCCATTTCGAATGCCCAGACGAATGACAGGCGAACTCTATCGAATTTTTTTGGAAAATGAACTGAACTGAACACGCATGACGGCGCGCCAGCTGACTAATTTCTGCAAAGAAAATTTGGAAATAGGTGGATTGGTCGTGGGGGACCATGGCCAGCTCGTAGTCCCGACCTTAATCCTCTCGATTTTGCATTTTGAGGATTTATGAAAAGTGAAATGTATGCCGCAGAACTAAATAGTGATTTTATGTAAAAAATATTGAGCAATACATACTTTAAAGATCTTTGGTTTTCATTATCATAATTACGTAACGAAATCTCCATGATTAAAAAGAATGATCTTTACATACATACTGTGTATGTAATTAAAATCAGTAAAATGTGTATAAGCTCTTGTGAATGATAAAATGTTGCTTTGAATGCAATACGTTCCTCTCAAATAAACATTCCCGTAACGATTATCACGATACGCTTCACTTCTCTTATTCGTACACACACAGACTAAACACGAAAACTGACATCATCGCAACACTTTTTCCGAGAAGTGTTTTTTTCGAAGAGGAACATTTTCGTGAGTCCAGTTCAGATGTCATACCCGCCGTCTTATGATGTTGTTTTAACTGGAGAAACAACTAACGAAGTGCGAACTAGCCACCATTACGCGTTAAAATTGTATATAGGTTTAATCCCCTTTTATGTATCTACGCTTTTTCATGCGCAAGTTTCCTATTTTCCAGGTGAATATCGTCAGCGATGAACGTCACTGATTATCGGGAATTTTTCCTACCCTAGCAGACCGTGACGCCAGCAAGCATTGTAACAATGTTAATATCACGGCTGGTCACGATAAAAAACGTGATCATGACTCTAATCATGCGGAAAATGAGTTGCATTCGTTACACGAAGCGTCTGTGTTTGCTCAGTTAATTGTTCGATGAAACACTATTAATCATAATGCGTGTTCAAAGATCGGGGTCTTGGTTGACATCTAGTAAATCGCCATAATTAATGATGTATTGGAATAGCTGACTAAAATTAAGTTAATTCAAACCGACGAGGTACAAAAAATATCGGTCCAGTTTCACGTGGTCCAAACACTACAGTCCGGATTATAAAATCCAATATAAAAACAATGTCCCATGACTTTAACTTTAGAAGAAAATCGCGACAAAAAGTTTGTTAATTACTTTTCCCTCGTATTTCAGAAGGATTAGGCGACATTTTTAAAGAACATAATTTGAATATTTGCTTCACCTCGCGTAATACACTCAAAAATCTTTCAGACAGCGCGAAAGACAAACCTCATCCCAACTAAAGATCGGTTGTAGTGCGCATGTTGAAGTTTGCATTGGACAGACAACGTGTGTGATTGGAACTAGGTTTAAAGAGCACATAGCAAGTTATCGCTATGGTAAACTTGAATCATCCAGCGTTGCGCAACATATGAACCATATCGGACATAAAATCAACATAGAAAACCTTAAATTAGTGAAAAATGTACAATCACCAAAAGAGTTAGACATATCGCCAGGGGCTTGTGAAATAGTCGCATACGCGGACGATACTACGTTGTTAGTTAAAGTAGCGCAATATATTACTTTAAAAAATCTAATCACGCCTTAGCAAATATTTTAAATTGGAGTTTAGAATATAAATTAAATTTTAATGCGGACAAATCAGAGGCGGTATTTTTTTTTGGCAATTCGACACAAAGAAAGCCTACATTTAAATTAAAGGAGGGTAGAATTTATTGCAAAGAATTTGTCAAAAATCTCGGGGTTATTTCAGTTGATAAAAAATTAAATTTTAAAGCACATATTCAGTACGTAACCGTGAAATGAGTAATAAAATTATAACATTGGGTTTAACCCGTTAACGCAGCAGGTAAGTACTATTTACAGGGGCTCTATAGAACCGGCAATGTAATATGTGGGGGCGATATGGGCGGACGTGCGTAAAATTAAAGAAACAAAAAGAATTAATCATAGCGCAAACATTGTTAACGGTTATTACTGTGAACGCGTATTCATCTATTTCGGCAGACGCGGCGTGCGTTATTTCGGGTATATTACCAGTAGTTTTACGCTTGTGGGGACTTAATTTTTGTATGGACGAGAATAAAATAGAGTTTGAAGGTTTAATTACGGCAACGGGATTTAGATTAGAACCGGGCGATTTAGAGAAGCGAATAGATATAGAAGAAAGAATTCATCCCTCGGATATAAAAAGATATTACTTATAATAAATTTAACAGTTGTATCCTGATCCCATTGATGATGTGGACAAAAGCTCAGTAAGATTGCTCTTTAGAAATTGCGGTAAACGTACATGCTTCCAAACTGAAGCAACGAAAGCAGTTTCAACAGAAAAATTTACTGAATTGTCACAGATTTATGGAATAATAAATGGACAGCAAAATTAACATTAATTAATATGATTCGATATTGCCCCTACTAGTCAAAGTTAAAATGAAATTTGTTGCCACTAGGGTCTGGAAACAAAAAAAAATCGATCAGACTCACATTTGTTTTTATACATTTTGGCAATCTTCCTAGATTTTAAATATCTTCTGGTTCTCAAGGAAATTTTCAAAAGTATCACCTTCAAAACAAACTTTCAAGCAACGCAGGCATTTACTTTTAATACTCGATTAATGCTTTATGATACAGTTCTTACATTATTCTTCATTTCTTGCGAAACGCAGAAATTTCATATCGATACGTTGCCTTCAAGGTCCCCTCCACAGGCATACATTATTGTCATGCAATAATTATCTTTCAGATCTATTTAAAAACAAATTACTTTAACAGTACGTAACGGCCACATATACAAGGAGATAAACACGTCGATCTATTACAGGATCTTCTAGAATTTGCAAGATGACTTAACAGACTTATACACATTGTGTCAATAAATAAAGGCGATCTTGAAGCTTTTACATCTAGCTGCGTTTTCCGTGTTGGATGCGATCGGGTGACCATTCTAGAAGGTTAGGTTGTTCTATTTACAAAGCTGATGCGTTCAGTTGCTAAATACAGCAATAAATAACAAGGAAACATTGTTCGAATTATGTATATTGTATAAATTATATGTCTATATACTTATATTATTTATTTTTTAATCAGCTAAGAGAATGTTAATTAATAGTGTGAATAATTAAAACGTTCTTTATGCTCTAATAAAACTATAAGAAACAACATATGTGTATCCTTATTAGAGAATAATAATTCTAATTTAGGTGAGTTTTATAACACCTATATAGATCTGTTTCAATACTATTTAAGGCGTGTATTTTTTAAAGGTTTTCCTGCCTTAAATGGAGCCATTGCACGAGGCTGACCTCAGGCTATTGAACGAAAACCATGGTCATACTTTAAAATGTACTTTTCTGTACATTTAAGGTTATTTATAATTAGTCATTTGAATTCGAGTTTTCGATTTCCTGATTATCGTTTATTTAATGAACAGTAAACTTCTTACAATGCAGACTTAGACTTTAATAAACTATTGGATATTGAGCCGCTCAGTTCAGAATTTTCAAGATTCCGTTTTATATACCAACGCAAAATTAGAAATCTGAGAGAGTGACTTGACAAAGATTCTTTTCATAGTCGATGGGTTTGGTTTCCAGTAATGATCTATTTTGTTTTTGTTATTTCGTTTATTGGTTTAAAATGTATTTTATATTATTAGACGGTGAACCAATAATCATATGATAATAACTCCAAAACTTGGTCGTTTTTATTTCAGCATGCTAATATAATCTATTTAATGTAATAGGAGTACTATCGATATTTTTTACTGACAATAGTACTGTGCTCAACTAATCCAATTGTAAATTTTCTTTAATGTTTGCTTTTGCAAGTACCTCGATTTTGGTGATAGTCACACTAAAATCATCATTATCTATGGCTAACTATCTGAAGGTGCTAATAGCAGATTTTGACAAGACGAAAAGAAAATCCCAGTCGCTTTTGTGTGCCATTAGGATAAATTAAATTAACAAGAAGTTTCTATTTTGGGATTAAAAATCCAAGAGTAGGCAATCACGCAAAGAAGCTGCTCTGAAGGAAGATATGCCTAATTAAGGATGTAAAAAGAAAAAATGCCTAAATACAATGAACCCATAGAATATGCCACCAGGCGGGGGTCATAATCTATTGTAGGAATCACCGTACTAGCAAGAGCAATGAAAGGGGAATAACGCTAGGAACGGACCTTCTTCTGAGTGTATAAACCCACTTTCATCGCTAATCACATCTCAAGCTTTAGGTATAATCATCTACTAAGTCAAGAAAAGTTCAATTTATGCGCCCTCTAGGAGCCACGTGCCAAACTCTCACCCTCAAGCGACTGTAGCATAAAGCTGGCAATGCATGTCTTTGAATTAGCCCGGACAGTTCATGGAGTATCAGTCCTGCTAGATGGCTTGTATAAACGACAACCGGGCTGCATATGAGGGTGATTCCAAGAACGGCTTACCATGACGATATGACGTAATGAAACATCAAAGAAAAAATGCCTAAATACAATGAACCGATAGAATATGCCACCAGGTGGGGCTCATAATCTTAATTTTAAGACGACTCATATTAGTAAAACATTTTAATATCTAACAAAATTTCAATTAGGTATTGTTACAGGGTAGTTTGCATCATAAAAAAAGAAAGTTAAATTAAGCTTAAATTGAAATTTGAAAAAACCTTTGTGTAGCTTTGAGCATGAGGGATGAATTTATAAATACAAAAAAAAACTGGTAAATATATTTAAATAAGTTTTTATTGATCTATTTATTAGAGTATAATACAAAAATAAAACAAAAAATTATGTAATCCGTTAAATTCACCATGCAAATAGATTTTTGGATTAGGGGAGAAGAATTTTTTTTAATAAAACAACATAGTCAGATTTTATTTATTGTCGTCTAGTTTTTCTGTCGAATCGTTGCGGCATTGAGAACTTTCCAACGGGGATCGTGCATATATCACCACATTCAAAATTTACACATAAAGTTATAACGTATTAAATAGTACATAAAAAAAAGAAAAATATCCAATTTTTATTTACAACGAATTGAATAAAATTAATGAACTAAGTTATCGATATCACTAAATAATGAATTTATGAAAGATTTAACTAAAAAAAAAGTATGTATACGAGATACTTGAAGTTCTTCTTAGCTAACTACAGTCTAGATACTCTATGGAGCATGCAAAGTAGGTGCAATCTATAGTTTTATTTTCATATAATAGATGCTTGCGCATCTAGGAGTCGAGGAAGGTGGTACTTGAGGAAGGTGGTTTCTTGAAGTCGGTCCCCAGTCACTTGAGAATCATCTTTTATAATGCGCAATACGCTTTAAGTAGTTTTCTTTTGTTCTTACTTTTGAAACACCCTGTATAGTCGAAAATATGTTTAGGTTATGCAGCATTGAAACCTGTACAACTTTTGTAGAAAAGGTTAGTTCCTAAAAGCAAAAATAGAGCAATAATGAAAAAACTCAGTCGTCCTAAACACCCCGTATATTTGAAAATATTTTTAACTTATGCACTATTGATTTCTATAGCACTTTTGTATAAAAGATTTTTTCCTAAAAGCAAAAATAGAGCTATAATGAAAGAAATCCAGTTTTTTTGAACACCCCGTATATTTGAAAATATTTTTAACTTATGCACTATTGAATTCTATAACACTTTTGTATAAAAGAATTTTTCCCAAAAGCAAAAATAGAGCTATAATGAAAAAAATCCATTTTTTTGAACACCCCGTATATTTGAAAATATTTTTAACTTATGCACTATTGAATTCTATAACACTTTTGTATAAAAGATTTTTTCCTAAAATCAAAAATAGAGCTATAATGAAAAAATCCTGTTTTTTTGAACACCCCGTATATTTGAAAATATTTTCAACTTATGCACTATTGAATTCTATAACACTTTTGTAGAAAAGATTTTTTTCTAAAAGCAAAAATAGAGCTATATTGAAAGAAATCCAATTTTTTTGAACAACCCGTATATTTGAAAATATTTTTAACTTATGCACTATTAAATTCTATAACACTTTTGTAGAAAAGGTTTTTTCCTAAAAGCAAAAATAGAGCTATAATGAAAGAAATCCAATTTTTTGAACACCCGGTATATTTGAAAATACTTTTGGGTTATGCAGCATCCAATTCTATAACACTCTTGTAGAAAAGATTTCTTCCTAAACGCAAAAGTAGAGCTATAACGAAAAAACCCAGTCTTCCTGAACACCCAGTATATTTGAAAATACTTTTAGGTTATGCAGCTTCAATTCTATAACACTCTTGTGGAAAAGATTTTTTCCTAAAAGCAAAAATAGAGCTATAATGAAAAAAACCCAGTTTTTTTGAACACTCCGTATATTTGAAAATATTTTTAGCTTATGCACTATTGAATTCTATAACACTTTTGTATAAAAGATTTTTTCCTAAAAGCAAAAATAGAGCTATAATGAAAAAAATTCCATTTTTTTGAACACCGGTATATTTGAAAATATTTTCGGGTTATGCAGCATCCAATTCTATGACACTCTTGTAGAAAAGATTTCTTCCTAAACGCAAAAATAGAGCTATAACGAAAAAACCCAGTCTTTCTGAACACCCGGTATTTTTAAAAATAATTTTAGGTTATGCAGTATTCAATTCTGTACAACTTTTGTAGAAAAGATTTGTTCCTAAAAGCAAAAATAGAGCTATAATGAAAAAAACCCAGTCTTCCTGAACACCCGGTATTTTTAAAAATAATTTTAGGTTATGCAGTATTCAATTCTGTACAACTTTTGTAGAAAAGATTTGTTCCTAAAAGCAAAAATAGAGCTATAATGAAAAAAACCCAGTCTTCCTGAACACCCGGTATTTTTAAAAATAATTTTAGGTTATGCAGTATTCAATTCTGTAAACTTTTGTAGAAAATATTTGTTCCTAAAAGCAAAAATAGAGCTATAATGAAAAAACCCAGTCTTCCTGAACACCCGGTATTTTTAAAAATAATTTTAGGTTATGCAGTATTCAATTCTGTACAACTTTTGTAGAAAGGATTTTTTCCTAAAAGCAAAAATAGAGCTATAATGAAAAAAACCCAGTCTTCCTGAACACCCAGTATTATTAAAAATAATTTTAGGTTATGCAGTATTCAATTCTGTACAACTTTCGTAGAAAGGATTTTTTCCTAAAAGCAAAAATAGAGCTAGAATGAAAAAACCCAGTCTTCCTGAACACCCAGTATTATTAAAAATAATTTTAGGTTATGCAGTATTCAATTCTGTACAACTTTTGTAGAAAATATTTCTTCCTAAACGCAAAAATAGAGCTATAACGAAAAAGCCCAGTCTTCCTGAACACCCGGTATGTTTAAAAATAATTTTAGGTTATGCAGTATTCAATTCTGTACAACTTTTGTAGGAAGGATTTTTTCCTAAAAGCAAAAATAGAGCTATAACGAAAAAACCCAGTCTTCTTGAACGCCCGGTATATTTTAAAATAATTTTAGGTTATGCAGTATTCAATTCTGTACAACTTTGTAGGAAGGATTTTTCCTAAAAGCAAAATAGAGCTATAACGAAAAAACCCAGTCTTCTTGAACGCCCGGTATATTTAAAATAATTTTAGGTTATGCAGTATTCAATTCTGTACAACTTTGTAGGAAGGATTTTTTCCTAAAAGCAAAAATAGAGCTATAACGAAAAAACCAGTCTTCTTGAACGCCCTATATTTTAAAATAATTTTAGGTTATGCAGTATTCAATTCTGTACAATTTTTGTAGAAAAGATTTGTTCCTAAAAGCAAAAATAGAGCTATAACGAAAAAACCCAGTCTTCTTGAACGCCCGGTATTTTAAAATAATTTTAGGTTATGCAGTATTCAATTCTGTACAATTTTTGTAGAAAAGATTTGTTCCTAAAAGCAAAAATGGAGCTATAATGAAAAAATCCCAGTTTTCCTGAACACCCAGTATTATTAAAAATAATTTTAGGTGATGCAGTATTCAATTCTGTACAACTTTTGTAGAAAATATTTCTTCCTAAACGCAAAATAGAGCTATAACGAAAAACCCAGTCTTCCTGACACCCGGTATTTTTAAAAATAATTTTAGGTTATGCAGTATTTCAATTCTGTACAACTTTTGTAGGAAGGATTTTTTCCTAAAAGCAAAAATAGAGTATAACGAAAAACCCAGTCTTCTTGAACGCCCGGTATATTTTAAAATAATTTTAGGTTATACAGTATTCAATTCTGGACAACTTTTGTAGAAAATATTTCTTCCTAAACGCAAAAATAGAGCTATAACGAAAAAACCCAGTCTTCCTGAACACCCGGTATATTTGAAAATATTTTAGGTATGCAGCATTCAATTCTATAACACTCTTGTAGAAAAGATTTCTTCCTAAACGCAAAAATAGAGCTATAACGAAAAAAACCCAGTCTTCCTGAACACCCGGTATTTTTAAAAATAATTTTAGGTTATGCAGTATTCAATTCTGTACAACTTTTGTAGGAAGGATTTTTTCCTAAAAGCAAAAATAGAGCTATAACGAAAAAACCCAGTCTTCTTGAACGCCCGGTATATTTTAAAATAATTTTAGGTTATGCAGTATTCAATTCTGTACAATTTTTGTAGAAAAGATTTGTTCCTAAAAGCAAAAATGGAGCTATAATGAAAAATCCCAGTTTTCCTGAACACCCAGTATTATTAAAAATAATTTTAGGTTATGCAGTATTCAATTCTGTACAACTTTTGTAGAAAATATTTCTTCCTAAACGCAAAAATAGAGCTATAACGAAAAAACCCAGTCTTCCTGAACACCCGGTATTTTTAAAAATAATTTTAGGTTATGCAGTATTCAATTCTGTACAACTTTTGTAGGAAGGATTTTTTCCTAAAAGCAAAAATAGAGGTATAACGAAAAACCCAGTCTTCTTGAACGCCCGGTATATTTTAAAATAATTTTAGGTTATGCAGTATTCAATTCTGTACAACTTTTGTAGGAAGGATTTGTTCCTAAACGCAAAAATAGAGCTATAACGAAAAAACCCAGTCTTCCTGAACACCCGGTATATTTGAAAATATTTTTAGGTTATGCAGCATTCAATTCTATAACACTCTTGTAGAAAAGATTTCTTCCTAAACGCAAAAATAGAGCTGTAATCAAATAGCAAGTGTTCAGGAACAGCTGTATTCAAATATATTTTTAGGTTATGCGGCATTAAATTCTAGTAAACTTTTGTAGATAAGACTGCTTTTCTAGAAGCAAAATAGAGCTGAAATCAAATTCTATTCCCTTTCCC
Source organism: Protaetia brevitarsis (assembly GCA_004143645.1). Taxonomy (NCBI): domain Eukaryota; kingdom Metazoa; phylum Arthropoda; class Insecta; order Coleoptera; family Scarabaeidae; genus Protaetia; species Protaetia brevitarsis. The sequence continues at coordinate 492,016 of RXPK01000210.1, forward strand.
TATTCTCTTTTTCGTTATTGTGTTTTCTTGTCTATTTTCCCTATTTCCTTTTATAATATCCCATAATTACAGCTTTAAAAAAATAGTTGACGATTTTCCCTATATTTCAATTTTCTTCCTATTTTATCCGTCATTTTATTTTTCCAAACAATATTATCAGCATCAAATGCAACGATCCAAGCACCCACAAATGTCTGTTGCAAAATATCATTTTTTAATAATATTCCTCCATTTTAGACGCGCCATCTAGTTTTTAATGCTATAATCGCAAATAGTGGCTCAAAAAATCGCAATCTCAAACTTAAAAAAAAAAAAAATGCGCTTCTACACTTCTAGTACTACCAAGCTGCAAAAATTAAATTTCCCGCTATTATTGTGATAATTTTATAGTGTCTTCAACATACTCCACTTTTACGCAATGATTGAATTTCTATTTTGTTTTAATACACACTATTAATAAAAAAGATAGATAACTTCACGCGTAGAGTAATAAATCGAAAACACTGTAGATTTCATGCATTAAAATATTTAGGAAATATAAATGCCACATAGTATACGCGGTTAAAAATCATAAGACATAAGAAAGTACATAAGTACTCGACATTTTCCGACAACAATCCGAACTCGCCCGAACATGTCGCGTTCACTGTGTAACCGGCTAATATAATCTATATAATCTGTCTCACGGCGTTCATAGATATGTCCGCAAACGAAGTAATAAAAATAATGATTTTAAAACCTCTTTAAGTAAACATAATTAAGTTACGTGTGCTTTCGAATTATAAAATCGCTTTATGAACAGTTTACCAAATACGATTTCTTAGAAGCGACAAATATATCATCGGCTGAACGCATTTACTCGTCAATGTTTGAACGCGCTTATAATTTTTGACGTTTAAACGTTTTTACGGTCGTGATTGACATGCATGCATGCATTCCAACATATTTTTGCTGTTAGTAATTGCTCTGAATGATGGGAAGCGTCGTTAGATATGAAAAACGACCTCAGTAAGTTTGTTAGTGAAGATATTATGGATTATTGGTAATTAAATTCGTTCCTTCTTTTAGAATTGTGAAGAAGGATTCCACTGCGGATGTCTTTAGTGTCGTGCAGTATTGAATATAAAAATAAATTGAAGACTGTTTTTAGTCAAGACAGTGGTATCACAGGATTACCACAAATTTCTTCGGAGGGGATCATAATGGCTCGATACTTATTGGGAGATTTTTTACGATAAACTTCTAACACATCGCTCTGCTGTTGGAGTATGTACATTCTGTGGTGCTGTGATACTATATTGATAATAAAATCGTTAGATATGAAAAACAACCTCAGTAAGTTTGTTAGTGAAGATATTATGGATTATTGGTAATTAAATTCGTTCCTTCTTTTAGAATTGTGAAGAATGATTCCACTGCGGATGTCTTTAGTGTCGTGCAGTATTGAATATAAAAATAAATTGAAGAGTGTTTTTAGTCAAGACAGTAGTATCCGTGAAATATATGTGGAATAAATACAGTTGTGTCATTTGATGGTGTATAGATTTCAATAGGAATAAAAACACTTGTAAAAATTAGTGTATCTTGTTGATATTTACAGAAGAATTATGTCTTGATAGCTTAGACTCTTTTAAATATAATCAATATAATATAATTAATATTTATTGGACCTATTTAAATATATGTGGCATAACAAATGCGAGCATTTGAAGTAGCAGCAGAATGTGAGGAATGGAGTTGTACATTACCCTATGATTTGTCTGAAAGTATTTTATCGTACAACTTCTTCTGATACAATTGCTCTAGAAAGATAAATTTGAAGTTTTGAGATGTATCTAGCAATTTGTTGTTTAAATAACAGTATCATTAAGAGATGTCCGTTAGTTTAATTCTACGATTAATATTTATAAATGTAATTCAAGATTTAGTTTATTGATTTTCGGTTTAATTAAAACATAACATCATTTTATTAATCCTTTATTTGTTTATTTTAAAAATTAACACAAAAACGCTATTCAAAATTAAATTATATTAAATATATATACATAAGATAGATTATAAATGAGAGCGCAGCCAAAATATATACATCGTAGTTGATTCGAGTAAATGTTATCATACAATCGAAAGATGGAGGATAGTGAGCTGCTAATAAGAAATGAAGGACACCTCTCATTTTGGTCAAGCGTAGGCACAAATACCATTTCCTGCCATTTATTCATCGGTCAATTATCTGAGTCAAATATTTCTTCCGAGAAGCTGTTGGATGAACTTTAAAAAGCTTTGTAGCTGTAGTATATTCTGTGATGCTGCGATATTATATTGATATCTAGCTCTAAAATGTTAAAAAAAGCATTATATTAGTTTCATCGGAAAGGATTTCTTGGTTATCGCACTACATATCGAAAACCCCAATGACATTTCTAGGGGCCGATTTATATACATATCGTGTTACTGTTATGATATTCTTGCCTCATAGCTAAAGAGAGGTTGAAAAAAATAAAATTTACCTCATTAAAAGAAACATATTGGTATATTTATCTTTGACAGGCCAGCCGAACATGACTCCATAAATCGAATCATTCTGTAGAAATGAGCCCTAGTAAGGCACTTTTTTGCATTAGAGCGGTAATATCTGTCACGTACGAACCAATATCGACAATAATTTTGCGGTAATGTATACTTTTCGTGCTAAAATTAGCGCGATACGTTGACGCTTTTCGTGGTTCGATAGTTTGACATCTTACTTGATCCTGGCTCAATAATTTCGCTAAAAACTGTATAATTATGATCAGAAACATATCTGAGCGTGTATTACGCATCTTAAATTACCTTAAATCGCTATTATTGTAGCCCCAAATAGCAGATTAGGTTATGAAATTAATACCATCACAAATGACATTATTCCACATTTTTCCATATACTGACGAATCATTCAGGCTCTTAACATCTCTCTGGTCACGTTTCGACTCATTATGTGTCCCTTGTACCCCCATTTACGCTCGAAATCGTCTCCCGAAGTTCGCGTCATTTTACCGTGTGACAGCGGCATCTGACATCCCACGGAACCCGCCATAATTCCAAGCCCATCGCCGGCAAAACACGCCTCTATGAATCGGGTCTTTTTGAGAAAAATAACGCATCTCGATCCCATTTTAGGGTTCAAACCGTAAGATGAAGCATGTGAGACGTCTTTCCGACATTAACCTCACTCTCAAATATCATCTCAGACTCGCAGCGAACATACGAAATTGCCCAACTTTGACAATGCCAAATCGGTCGTAATTCGCCAAGTGACATTTCTCGGTCTTCAGCGACGTTCGCCGCGCCCGCACCCATCATAATTTACATTTCCGCGAATTTTCTCCCCTTTCCCTATTTTTAACGATAAACCTAAATACCCGGGGTCCAGTGCGACCGCCGTCGCCCGTTCGCCCGTCTACAATTTCCCTTTTAATCTGTTCCGCTTCCCGATCCTTAGGCGTAATAGTTTTTCTCTCCGAATTTACACGCACGGAATAGGGCGACGCCTATGGAATAGCGCCCCCTCGCGCCCTCAAACGCAAGAGAGCCTTTTATTAATATTAATATTTATCATTTATTTATTTAATTCAATTGTAGGTATTTATTATTAAAAATTATTAATAAAACACAAGCAGGAAAAAGGTATCAACAGAAGGAAGACAGAAATTCCAAATTATAGTTCTATAACGGACTATAACTTGGAATTAAAAAAAAACTAATATACATTTATTCCACTAGAACAGACGACAAGTAACTCCATTAAATATACGTCGATCGCTTCGACTTTAACAAATAACACCACCTGTACCAAAATTCCTAAAAGTGCTATGCCAGTCGGCAAATTGAAGTGCAGAAGAGTTGCGGGCCTAAATAATGTTTCAGTAGGATCAGACATCGATGGATGGATCAGTATTAATTTAATACTGGCGTTGGTAAAGAAAGTCCTAAAGAAAGTCCTTTTATAACCTTCTCTGACAGTCAGTTCACACTTAAAGCGATTAGTTCCTTAAGTGTGGACACTAAGCTGATTTAGGATGGCGTAAGCGTCCTGAATGAGGTGGACAGGAATTAACATTGGTTTGGATTCCTAACCACTCACGCGTGAGGAAAAATGAGGCGGCGTACGAGCTGCTCAAGGTTATTCGTTGGAGCTGGTCTTTCTTTCGGCATAACCAAATTACAAATTAAAAATCTATCAATGAATGGATACATAATCAGTCCAGGGAGTGGTGGCAAGTCACCAGGACAGAGACGGGCAAAAGAATTTCTAAAGGAACAGAGGCCTAAAGATCTATTGATTAAAGACAGGAAAGACATAGTCTTGTCAAAGCGATTGTGGGTCGCCCTAAATGAGGTGGGCACCCAAAAGGGAGTTAACTTTGGTTGGGTTCTTAGCCATTCGGGCGTGAGAGGAAGTGGGGCGGCGGACGAGCTGACCAAGCGAGGTTCGTCAAGGCCATTCGTTGGAGCCGACCCCTATTTCGGCACTACCAAATCGCAAATTAAAAAATCCATCAATGAATGGATACATAATCAATCCAGAGAGTGGTGGCAAAAATCACCGGGACAAAGACAAGCAAAAGAGTTCCTAAAGGAGCAGAGGCCTGAATTCACGAGAGATTTACTGAATAAAGATAGGAAGACTGTCGAAATGATTGTAGGTCTGTTGACTGGTCATTGTAGACTGAATAGGCATATGTACAACATAGGCCTGGCAGATGATGCAAGTTGTAGATTCTGGCAAGAGGAGAGAGAAACACCAGTTTATGTGTTGTGCCAATGTGATAGCGTGGGCAACCCTACAACTAGTAACTACACAAAGAAGTCGCTCTCAAGGATGATAGGCCTAATTAAGAGTGCAAAGTTAGAGAGCACCTTTTAGGAAAAATGGGGTCACAATAGATCTGAAAAGGTCGTGGTGAAACAGGTCTGTTGGTCACCCCAATCCTAATGTAATCTAATCTAATCTCCCTAGTAGACACCTGGCCCTAAGTGACGCGTGGCTCGGGCATCAATGAAACGCCAGGTGTGAAAAATATGGGTAGTTGATTGGGAGCAATATGAAAAATCTATTTTTAAAAATGATATAATTCTCAGCTACAAAGAAATTCGGAGATTTATTACAGCGAGGGGTTTTTAAGTGCAACAGTATCTCAAAAATGGTTGAGTTTAGTTTAGCATAGGGAAATTGAATTGGAAAGTCATGCTTGTGATCGCTAGGCACTACCAGCTTCCAGCGGATGTGCTGTCTCACAGAATACCTAGTCCTAATAAGGGATTGAAATAAAATAAATGCTTTATCCCCTTCATTATCTAAATTTTAGTAATTAGGAAGTTTTCCAAGTTAAGGTCGTTCTACGATGCGTCACTCTTCAATGTTTACAATGTTTGCTTTTCCTGCAAATGATAATTGCAAATAATTATCGTCACCGCGACATCTATAATTTTAGTCTACGGAGCTAGGAAATTGCTTTTCTATCCGTCATGGACCGCATTTTGGTTTAAAATTCTAATTTTGTTGTAAAAATAAGTTGATTTGGTCGAAGTACACCAAACTTCACGACCGTGTAAATCGTAATTAAAAATTTTATGGCCTGTTGTAGAAAATAACACTCGTCCATTGTGATTTTCCACGGTTATTGCAGGAGCGATATAACACTCCCACGCGACGTTAATAAAACTTTCAAAAGGGACGCTTTAAAGATGTCATCAAAACTCCTTCGGAGAGGCGAGCCTTCGATCTTTTAATCCTTGAGAATGGAAGGTATCTTACTAAACGAGGCCCGACAAAGAAACCACCACTCTTTGTCTTCCACCGTCGATTTATTACCTCCACTTTTTCGATCGATGGAAGCAGAGACGCGAGGTGATGTAACCGTCGAAAATAAACTAAACACACGGAGCACGATGCACTTTCTCAGGCCGCCGGCCGTGGCGATCGTAGACCCAGACAGTCGGATCTTTGTGTCTTAAATCTAAATATATCAGTGACCAATGCGCGCGGAGCGGTCTGCCGCCTGCTGGCCTGTTCGCCAGCAGCGATCGCTTAAATCGCTTTCACTACGTTCGACAACGCCGGCTACAAGCTATTACTATTACTATATGTATATAGTCGGACGGCCGTCAGTACAAAAATTGCAAAACACTTTAAAAGAGTCAAGGTCCGCAGAATTCGGTGCACTCGGACATTTCGCATTGGCCAGTAACCTTGCCTCGCGGGCGATGTTTTTGTAGTTATTATAAACGCCATCAAGGATGGAATGTGTTATCCGCGAAAATTATTACGTGCGTCAAATATATGTTATTATAGTTCTTTAGCACTGTTATTTAGTTACACCAGCAGTAGTAGGAGGCTTATATAAATCACCACGTGGAATCGATTTTTTTTTATCACTTATACACTAAGAAAAATACTGGACGTGATATTAATAATCTACGTCCATTGAGTGAATTTTCATGGACAAAACGAAATTGTTAGGATAAAATATTGTTTACAATCTTTGATTAAGTAATAACAACATCATTAGTGAATTAAATTAGTTTTCATTATTATAACAAGTCATGTGTGTCCATGGATAATATTTGTTATGGTAACTATATTTCCCTACTTTCAATAAATAATTTTATTAATAATATAAATATGAACGAATATATATTACTATTTTTACGTATAATTTTCACAGTATGAACGCAATAAAGTATTAAATGCTACCTTCTTCGTTAGTTTAATGGTTTGCAATTTATTGCAGGAACGAACACCTTAACCGTTATAAAAATAACGTATTTCATTGAGCCAATCAAGCTATCATTTCATTTTTAATGATTTTGGTTTCATTAACACAATGAATGATTTATACTCAGTAAATTTCTTCGTCATTTAATAAAATCTTTTTCATTAATTTGAATTAACTCCCCCTAAGTAAGTATGGAATTAAAATTGTATGCATGTGTGATTGGCGTATATATTACATGATAAGTGCTATTCAATATATTGATAAAAACACCAACCCAACAACTGACTCAGTTCCATTGTATTTAGTAAAAGAGTTATCTCCATTTCCATTTCGTCCATTCATGGATCACCTAGAAATATTGCAATGGATAAATAGTTTATGTCCATTCTATTGGGCCCAAGAAATGCTTACAGAGAAAGGTTTGACAATCGTTGGAATTATAAGATACAATAAAAGAGAAATACCGCCTTCGTTTTTACCTAACAGGAAGAAAACCACAAATTAAAATAATACCTCCGTCATACTCCTTTCAACAATGCACTCTGACGAGGATATCGACGAAAATCGAACGAAAAAATCAGAAATTATGAAGTTTTATATCTCCACTAAAGGCGGAGTGGACACATTTGATCAGATGGCTCACAACTACACTGTATCCAGAGAAACGAAGAAGATGGCCACTTAGATATTTTTACGGAATCTTTGACCAAGCAGGAATAAATGCTTTAGAGTTATATAATGTGACAGAAAGCACTAACAAAGTAACTCAAAATAAGTTTTTTATAGTCACTCGGACTACAACTTTACAAATCCTTGGATGGAAAGCAGAGTTTCCAAAAGCAAAAAAAATATTTGGCAAATTGCAGAGAGAAATACGGGAAGCACCAGGACTATCACACATTGAAGAAGAGGATCAGCTTGATCCAACCCCAAAAAAAGCCAAATTGTCAAGATGTTATGTATGCCCTACCTCACGTGATCGAAAATGCAGAGCAGTTATGGCATCTGTTCTAAAATGTATGTAATGATTATCGATTTGATATTTGTATCAGCTAAAATAGTTAAAGATGCTAACGAGATCATGAAATAAACGTTTTTGAAATTTCCTCTTTTTGTTTCTCCGAAATTAATTTTGGGATAACTGGTGTTATTATTCAAAGTATGTTAATTAGGTACGCACTGTAGGGATCTTAAAATGAAAGGTATTGTTAAAGATTAACTCAATCCGTATCTAATCCGTGTCTGATTCGTATCTGATCCGCAGCCGATCCGTATCAGCACCTCATTGGGATCCATGATGAAAAAAGATATTGGTGGTGAATCTATGTTGTCCTCATTTGTTAACAACCTTTAATTACGCCAATTAGACCAGTTGAAAAGCGATTTCAACAAAATACCATAATATAATGGTCATTTTTTTATCATTTCAAGTAACTGAAATCAGCTATTTAAGTTACTGTATTGTGGAGCTAATCCAAGAAAGGGCATAGGAACTAGAGCTAGAAATTTCTTCATAACAACGTTCTCCTAAAATCTGCTGCAACTGATGACTGATGAGATCTTTGAATTCATTTTTAAAAAGCGCGGAATATAAGAAAGTTTTTTTGTTGGTTCTACATACTGCTGTGAACTGATGGTACCAGCATATATGAAAAGTGAAATTAAAAAAAAAATTAAACCAACTAGCTCAGTGGATAAAAATTTAAAAGGGCGCAAAGATTTAATAACCTCAAGGTTATTTTCAGGATTGAACTAATCATAAAAATAAAAAGTGGGTGAATGAAATCAAAATTTATTATTAAAAAAAAAAAAAAAACATTTAATTACCATTTCGCAGGGTAACTGAAAACCATGAATATAAGATTCTGGCCGAAAACAAAACCTGCATGAATCTACAATTAAAAAGGACGATGCAAATCCTTTATCAAACAAAATGGTAGATTTGTTCTAGAAGAAAATCCAAATCGCACAAAAAATCCACGTGGTTTCAAAATTTTAAACCAACAAAATTAAATTTACACAAATGAATTTAAATTACAAGCACAATGCTTCTTCTCACCTTACACGAGGTGATTAACAAAGAAAACTAATTTGAAAACTAGAAACGGAAAAATTTAACTCTTTAAACAAAAAAAAAAAACAAAATTCTTCTAAAGCAAATAATAATAACGGATCTTATACCAAAATGTGCACAATAATATAACATCAATTATTTAAATGGAGTTCCACTATTAATGTTCTAAATTCAAATTAAGCGAACAAAGTTTTAATAAAATGAAATCACCAATAACGGTAACCAAGCAAATAAATAACAAGTACTTACTCACGGCATCAATCTATGGAACTGCCCTTTCAGAGGCCCTACATCGCATACATATAACAAAATAGATACGTGACTATGTAGCGCATAAAATACAACGAGAATTCTCTTGAATATAACAATGAACAAAATATATACACAATACTGACGAAGGCAATAAGTACAAATGACTGAAATTACTTTAAACAGCTGTACAATAAAATACTTACATTCATCAAACAAATCTATTAACAAAATCTGATCTCTAATAATAACATAACACAGAATTTATAAACCCCGGGGTGCCAAACCACAGCAATACGTTGAAGATTTATTGTTTGTTGTTTTTAATGTACTGTGAATATGATATTTTGTGACTATTTCCATCTAATTGATATCTATTTAGAAACAGAAGGTGTATTAATTTGTTATTAATGGTATGTAAAACTACAATTTTGGGAGTTATTATACTGAAATATATAAAAATTACATTGGCTGATTATACAATAATAACATAATCTTTGGATTGTAAATGTCCAGTTTGCGTTACAGTTGGGACGTATTCGTACATGTTATGTAATCTTGCACTTTGAAATGTGTTTTTCACGATTGTGCATGGCATTAAGTAACCACTGTTCTGCAATGTAAATTTGCAATATCTTTTTTTGTGTTGACATACAAAATATTTTGGATATTTAATTTTAAAAATAATATATCTTAATATTTCGTGAACGTGACATGCTCTAGCTTCTATGATTTATAACAGGAGGAGATGCCAATCTTCAGATGACTTCGGGTACTGAAAACTAGTTGACCATAGCCATCAGCGTTGAAAACATTAACATTTTGCTAATTTGTCTAATATTGTAACCCTAAACATATCAGAGTAATACCAATCGACAGCTTTGGACACAGTGTATAAAGATAATCATTTACACAAATAATATTTTTTAAAGAAAAATTATCTCACTATTGAAGCAAGCCTGCATTTTTTTATTATTTCAGCCTCAGCAACACCAACATTATTAAAATGATATTGTGTTAACCGATATGTGTTAACAACGTCTATGCAACCAAATAAATATTTGAACTAATTAAGAATTCGATAATAAGTACCTACTAAAAATAAACTCTGCACCTGACAAACCATAAAAGAAAACAAAACAATACGAGGATCGTAAGCACCTTATTTGTTCTACTCTCCGTGTGTACATATGCTAGACACGTCCAACTCGTAAAATTATTACGAGCTCCATTAATGCCCGCTCATACTTTACGTGGGGAGTAAAGATAAATATGGATATTACAATCCAAGGCGTAGTCCTGGGAACGACACAGGAGTTTCCGGTTGTAAAATAAAAAAAAATCGATCAATTTTACACGACACCTAATCAAAAAGATACTAAATTGAAACAAATTGTGTTGAATAAACAGAGCGTGTGTAAAAAGATGAAAATGTTGTCTGCTGCCATGTTGTACAATGCTAGGTGACTTGCTGTTTTGCTAACGACGAGACCAGTCACCGTGTTCAGTTCTTAGAATTTTAATTTAAACTTTGTAGATACATACATAGACGAGCAGTTTGCTTTTGAAGTATGTAATTGTTTTTGTTTACCGCTGTATGAAGTATAAAAGAAATTTTTGTAATGCATTTGATGAAATCGTTTTTAAATTGATTCAATTGAACGTTTTTTTCTGAGAAAACAAAACGTCAGCATTGTCTTCTACTGAGAAAAATGTGTACGCGTATACAATGACCACTTTGGGCAACTGCTTTGCTGAAAAACAGTGTATTTTGTAAAGCTGTTTTTCTACCTTGTGACACTGTGTGTTGTTACATTTTATGCGAAGTTGATAATGCACTTCCACTTTGTGACACTATTTGTAGTGATTTTTTTATGCGAGGTTGGTAATGTTTGATTTATTTATATTATTATTATTATGTTTTGACGTTTCGACTTATTTTTACCGGTAACCACAAACTATCAACAGGAGGAGAATTTAAGAATATCAAAAATTATTACACCGAAAAGTAAAGATTAATTATCTTTAATAAGGAAATTATTATACAGGTGATTTACAGTTAGTTTTTTTTTTTTCAAATAGTACGCCCTGTATATTTGGTATTCTTATACCTTTTGTATGGCTTCTTTTAGGATTAGTGATTTTCAGAAAATGTAGCTTTGTATTAGTATTTAACTAATAGTAGGCGGTGAAAAATAATTTTAATTTTAAAAGCATATAAAAAAAAAACAAAGTATGGTATGAAAAAAGTTAAATTTATTGAATACAAGATAATCAAAAACGAAATGCTGTATGTATTACGTATTGCTGTGGTTAGACAACCCATTTTGCTGAGTGTATTTTGTGTTGCATATTTGCTGGTTATTGGTTGTTTCCTTGATAAAACAACTGTTGTTCAAGTTACCGAGAATTTTTCACAATTTTATTTTGGTTTGTATAAATTTAGTTAAACAGTTTATTGTATCTTTTTAAATTTTATTTAGTGTTAAGTTTTTTTTTAATTATTCCAGAAATTCAAATGTCTATTGTTTGCTTGTGTTGATTTAATGCGGATTCTATTACATATTGTCGTTGTAATGTTATACGTCTGCGTTGTACGATTTTGAGAGAGAGATTTTTGTAAGAAAAACAGTTGTAGAGTTTGATTAAGGGCTTCCTTGTTCGACTACTGACGTGAGTAGACGTATTTTTGTAGCCATTTTGTAATTCATTTTGATATTGTAAATTTCGCTTTAATTGTCTTTTATTTAGTCCATCAAGGAATTCATATTGCGATAATTGTTAATATATTGAAGTGTGTACATTATAGATATAAGATCAATTATTATTTTTGTTTAGGAAGATATATTTTTAATTTGCGAGGGTAAGTCTGAGGTTAATAGTTCTTTTGTTCAATTTAAAATTTTATCCGTTGAGCTAGCTAATTTTATTTTTCTTTTCATTGTAAAAATTCTTTTTGCATTTTTCATTTAATTCAATCAGTACACTGCAGTAGGTATAATAAAATTATAAGTGTTCTATAGAATCCTGGTGTAAAGTCAGAGTATTGTAGCCTGCTTTATTTGTTCAGGATCTACTCTGATCGAATACACCAGCGATTTTTTGTGTCCTCATAAATAAAAATCTAAAGGCGTTAAATCAGGAGTTCTTGGTGGCTAAGCTCAAGGTCCACTGAGTCCAATCCACCTATCATTAAACATTGTATCCAGTGAACAATCTACCTTATAAGGAATATAAGGAAGGTCCCATCCATTTGGTACCAGTAATATTTCCGATCAAACAAAGGTAACTGAATGTCTGTTACGCATTGCCGCAGAATTACGGTATGTCGCTGTTGAAAGCGCCATAAATTTGAAAATGTATTCCCATTCATTAAAACTATAAACGTATTTTGAAAGCTAGCCTAACGGATGAAGCGTGCCCAGTAGTGTCAGTTGCGTTTATTAACAATATCCTCTCTGGTAAATACGAACTCATTTGTCCAATTAATTTTTTGTAAAAACTCTGGATCTTCCTGGGGTCATATTAGTATTCGCTCGCGAAAAGCAAAACGGCAACATTCATCGCCAGGATGAAACGTTTGCACGATGTTAAAGCCGTATGCGTGCATTTTATGTTTCGACATAATGCGCTGTATTGATGAATATGATATGCCATATATTTCCTTAGCAGTAGCACGTATGGAACTGTGAGGTTTTTTTATTTTATTTTCTTATATGCTTTTAAAATGAAAATTGTTTTTCACTGCCTGCTATTAATTAAATACTAATTAAAAACTAAATTTCTCGGAAACGTTAAAATACTAAGGTAAGTAACAGGTGTGCCAACTTGTACTGTCAACTCCTTAGTGTCAAAATTTCTTTTCTATTTTCAATTCAAAATTAAGATTTATCGGCCCAAAAAACATTGTGTATCACACGGCCAGAAACTCTTTTGTGAGTATGAGTACGGTTTGTAATCCGAGGCCCTCAAGTACGAATACTGTAGTTTCTAGCCTAGTGATACAAACAACTATTGTTTTGTCCTACAGATAATCGTTGCAGTTTTATCCTTATTTACAATCAGCTATTATTGGACAACTAATCGTTACTATTTCTATAAAGACTATGTCTTGAACATGTTTTGCTCCAGCAATCATATTAGTATCATCTGCATAGCAACACCTACCTGTAGATATTGCAAAATCATTTAGGAATATTACAAATAGTAGCGGACCAAGGATGCTACCCTTTCCTATTCCCATGCTATTAGGTAATACACTTGATGCGTAATTCTTGCCATTCTTTTTTATATCAAAACGTTGACTTCTACCTGATAAATAAGAACGAAGTAATTGAGCAGCCGTCCTCTAATACCGTATCTCTCCATCTTTAAAATCAAAAGTTTCTTATTTACACAGTCGCACGCCCTTGACAGATCAATACATAATCCTATGGCGAAACACTCTTGCTCAAGAAATTTATGATTGTTTGGGCAAAGTGAAAGATTGCGACCTATTAGGTATACAGGATGTATCAGATATAGAGGTAAATATAATAATATGTAGCAGCTGTAATCATTTACGATCAAAAAGTCTTAATGCACAGGGGGTCTATCTGTAAGCATTAACGAGAAAAAAAAATATGTTGTAAATGCCGTGGGCTAGAGCCGCACCTGTGCCCAGCCTAAATACTGTCCCGAGTATACTCCCACATACCACTATCATTCAGCCATTACCGCTGTTAGTTTTGTGTGGATCGGCGCTTGGAGTGCAAGCCACTTCGAACATTTTATTTAAATTTTTCTCATCTCGAAAAAACGATCCTTTCATTATGATTTCATATAAAGAAAATCGAAGCTTGATGCATCGGCAAAAGCGCGGGAATGTATAGATTCATTTTTACGCGGACATCATAGTAAAAAGGTGTGTTTGCAAATTTTCTGTATCTACATTTATTTCTGTGCAATTCGATTCAATTCATTTTGTGTTATTTGATTAAATAAATCCAAAAGAAATAACTCATTCATGTGGTACCGTTTATTAACAACTAATTCTCGATTCGACAAAGCAAAAGAAAAATATTTACGTACTGAAGTCGTATATCCTGTGAAATTCGAACGTCTTATTAGGATATTAAAAATAATACTTTGTAGACTTACGTAGAATGCTCTTAACAAATAAGGTATGTTTTGTATTTTATAAAAAGAAGAAATTTAAAATGGCTCAATTATGCTATTTTTACAAGGGCACACTGGCCGATTGGCCTTTATTCAGAATGACGTTAAATGAACTTACGACATACCATTAAGGGCCGGTTTATTCATCTCTGAGTAAAGTGCCAAGTTGTGTACTTGACAGATTAGCGCAACTAAACGTTTATTCACCTTTGAGTTGACTACTCGTCGAGTAAAATTTCCTTACTGACTAGATATTTTACTTCATAGCTCAAACACCGATTAAGATGTTACTTGGCAGTTTGACATTTGTTAAGTCGTGTTTGAAGGTTAGAAAACAATATATGATGGCTTTTCTGAGTAAAAGATGGAGATATTTGAAGAATATGAGGGTCTATTTATCAACAAAGAAATGGAAATTGTTAATCATATTAATCGGGATCGACGTACTTATATCACAGTAGCAGATTTCGGAAGGATGCACACAGTACTGCCGCAAAAATTCTAAGAAAAGTTACCGTTGCATTAGCGCGTTTAAAAACAACGTTTATTCATTTGCCTGAAACGCCACATGATAGAAATGAAATAATAAATAAATTGTATGAAATGTCACGTTTTCCAAAGGTTTTTGGGAGCCCTTGACGGCACACATGTGCGAATCCAATCGCCGGGTATAGCATAAATAAATTATAGAGTTATAGTTACAGCTTGTTTTACAGGTGGTGCAAATGCAGAAATGTACAGAAATAGAAAAGGCTACTTATCTATTAATTTTCTATTAATGTGCAAGTGGTCTGTGATGCTTCTAATAAAATTATTGATATCGTTTCTTGTTGGCCTGGATCGGCACATGATACAAATATATTTTTTTTAATTCGCTTGTTAGGATGCGTTTTGAAGCTGGAGAAATGGGAAATGGACTACTTTTGGGTGATAGCGGTTATCTTGTTAGAGAATATCTCATAACACCTCTAAATAATCCAATTACTGCGGCGAAGACTTTGTAAAATGAAGCCCCAAATACGAACTAGAAATGCAGTAGAAAGGATGTTCGGAATTTGGAAACGACGCGACGGTTTCCCATTCTTTCAGTAGGAATGAGATGTTGTGTCCTTTTAAATCAGGATATCATTATAGCAACAGCCAGATTGCACAATATTGCGTGTGAAAATAATGACATTCCGTTTGATGTTGGAGAAAATGTAAATTTAGGTAATATTGGTGTTGGACAACAATTATTTTAAGGGCCTTCTGTATTCTTGGAATGAGAAAGCATTAGATTCTGCGGTAACCTTTCACCAAGTTAACTCTTTCTCTTCCATGTGCATGCATCAGTTTTTTTATTTTTAATTACTGAAGCATCATGCTTTAGTATAGTCTCGACCAGTCGATTTGTCTCCTCAAAATTAAAATAAAATTTGACGATCTGCATCTTAGCAGCAGTTCGCTTCAATAATGAAATTAAATTATAGATCCTGCAATGAATATATGTAACTTCCTGTATGAATACAATTCAAACTTGGCTTAAACAATACTATTCAAACTAATTAATAATAAACTCGCGAATTCCTAAATAAAAATGTCAAAAATAACTTTGACGTTAATAAACGTCAAATTAAACACCGTAAACATGTGCTTTACATATATTTGCATACTATCTCTTTTTCACGTGTATAAATTGATTTTTCGTCTCTCTTACTGTCTTACCAGAAACAATACTACTGACATAAAAATGTTGACTTCCGTCAAGTAGGTACTTATCATTTAAAATATCGTGAAAAGACATAAATATTTTACTAGAGACAAGTAAGTTTAATTGTCAAGTACCTACTTGGCACTTTAATTGGCGGTGAATAAACCGGGCCTAAGAATAATACTAAATGAGTGCAATGTATTTATACACAATACCACGTTTAGCGCGGATGATCAACATGACGTTTTCTTGCATCAGGTCCGGACTAAAGAATTTTTGGCTCTAATTTTATTTTTGTTTATTTTTTAATGATGAAATCCGGTTTCGGCGGGTTTGTGCTTTATATGTCGTGTAATTAACACCCAAGCAAAATTTACTTTTTTATTTGATACACCCTGTATATACGTGCTGATCGCGATGAAATACATGATATTAATAACAAAAATACTCCAAACTGTGGTACTGGTAATGCTGTAAACTTCTCCTAAACTCCTCACCACAAATTGCACTAAACTGGACGTACGTTTCGATAGCAAAGCTATCATCATCAGCAGAAACACTGAACTGACAACAGTTCAGTGTTTCTGCTGATGATGATAGCTTTTCTAACGAAACGTACGTCCAGTATAGTTCAGCTGGTGGTGAGGGGTTTAGGAGAAGTTTACATGATATTCATTCATAAAATCTACCAACCTTTTACAAATTGCCAATTCGGATAGTTTAGCAAACTCTGTAAGTATACTAATCGGTCTGTAGCTGTCAAATAATTGAGAATCACCCTTTTTATATAGAGGTTTTATAATAGCAATTTTAAGACGCTATTAATTAGAAGGCATAGCACATCCAATACAAATCGTTCCTGAAATAGTTGATGAAACAAAAAGAATATAAAGATGACATAATTGCATAAGTCGACCGTAAGAGATGGTTTAGTTTCCTACCCCTTACAAATTAACTTTTTGAAACATAAAATATGTACCAAGTCATTCACAGTTTCCAACGGAATCACATCTTCATAGAATTGGAGTTCTTGATTCACCACTTTGTACCTGTGGGTTGGAGGGCTCAATCAATCATAAATTTTTCGGCTGTCCACTACTTAAAACTGCCCCGGATACACTTACTTCCAAACTGATGTCATTGAATCACTCTCCTCTGTTTTTCATTGAGCAGTTACTGCATTCAGCTTCTTTTCCTACATATTGCCTGCTTTTTAAATTTCTAAAAACCAACAACATAAAACTTTAATTCAATATATTTCATGCATGCCTCTTTCTACCACTCAGCTTTTGTAGACTTTCTTTCTGTTTTTTTCTCACAATCTTCATGCATGCTTCAAGTCACTCACAGTTGCTTCCTTGAGCGATAGATATTACGTCCCCACTCCCGATTTTTTGCGATGCCGGTAATTCACGATGTAACTAGTGTTTGGAGTTGATTCGGTTTTAGCTGTATAGCATAAGTTTGCATTAATCTTGTTACAAGATCAGAAAATAGAACAAATTCATGATTGCAGTATAATAATAATAATAATAATATTCTTTCTGAAATAAATTTCGTAATTTGTCCTTCAAAAACCTCCCGGTATAGACGCAACATGCAGTAAGCACGAGCAGACACAAGTATATAAGTCCCGTAAGCATTACAAATGAATTAGTCGCGGTTCAGTGATTCTGAAATATATAATTAAACCGCTATTAAGATAACAAATACACTTATATTTTCAATAATTTCTTCCATTAATAATTACTGAAATACCAGTCGATATAAGTGATCTCATACTTGGAACAAAAAAGACAAACTTGCCGGCAGCTTTCAGTCATAAATTGCAACTTGACAATCCGTTTCGTTTTCTCAGAAAATTACACAACGCCTATAGTGTAATAATCAAGTCGTACGCGCAAAAATCATT
This sequence comes from Protaetia brevitarsis, assembly GCA_004143645.1. Classification (NCBI taxonomy): domain Eukaryota; kingdom Metazoa; phylum Arthropoda; class Insecta; order Coleoptera; family Scarabaeidae; genus Protaetia; species Protaetia brevitarsis. Next base: position 509,853 of record RXPK01000210.1, read on the forward strand.
CCGCGTCGAACAATGCAAATAAACACGCACAAAAATTTCGTGCCGAGTTTGTATGTAATACAGCACGCAATGTAACACCTCATCTATAAAATGCATGTCGTATGAAACCTTGGCATTAACCGTAGCCTGCGAATGCTATACGAAACACATACATGCAATCGTTTAGAAAAATACTTGTTTTTTTTTTGTAATGTATTGCGTCGTTATTATTATTTAAGTTTTGAACGTCCGTTTCGTTAAGACAAAAAAACCGTTTCTAATTGTATAATATGCGGATAATTTATACGCGTGCACATAGTAGTAAATTCAATCGGTTGCCTTTCGGAATGGAATCGAATGAGAACTTCCGCGAACTGTTCGCCGAGTTCTGGCGAGGTAAAGGTTGGAAAGATCACGAACTCGACTCGGCCAGAGGTAATAAATACTCGGTTTGTTGTTATTATTATCGTTGTCGTAAAAGTGTGTCTTAAATCTACGGGCGACGTGGTTTTCTCAATGGATAAAACGTGCAATTAAAATTAAGCAGCAATTTGTAATGCGTAATGTGGATAATGAATTGAACGAGCAATTAGCCGAGCGATAACAATCGAGGAAGGAATTAACTGATGTCACTGATGAAGATTTAAGAGAACATTAAAGACATTTATTGTGGATTATGATTGATAGGGCGCCTTTAACGTTTTAATTATGGTAGACATAGTTTATCTGGTAAACATTTATATTTATTATTTTACTGGAAACAATATGATAATTTGTAGACTATTCACAATATTGATAAAACAAAAATCCTGAAAACAAACAAGCTCCTTGAGAATGTTTATTTTCAAGATTTTTTTTTCATTAATATTGTACATAGTCTACAAATTATCATATTGCTTTTCAAGTTTTTAACTCTATTAGGTAAAGAATTACCTTGTAACATTACTTAGAAATAAACTTAGAAATATACTTTACAAAACAACTTTGCGAAGTGACACGATTAAAACACTTATCGAGTGCTGCAAATCGTCCATTTGCATATTGGCGGAAGCTTAAGTTTAAGGGGTGAAAACTATCACTAAAGTTATGACGATTTTTAATTTTTTGCGATTTACAGCAATGTTATGAAGAAGAAAAGATAAGCGTATACATGGCCTCTTTTTAGAATTACGAAATAACCCTAACCAACTTTTTGTTCACTCTTTTACAGCAAATCTCCACCTGGTTGTCAAAAGAGGCTTGAATGGAAGAGGCAAAAATATATTCACAGCGATTCTATTGAAAACACCACTTACGGTAATATAAGTACACATTTTCTTCTTCGTCAGCCCGTACTACCTCCAGAAATTAATAGCAATTTTAGATTATGGGAACCAAATGCATGTAATTGTATTTAAATTTGTTATAAAATAACTTTACTTTTTTCATTTTGGGGATTTATGAAAAGTGAAGTGTATTCCGCAGAACTAAATAGTGAAGAACAATTATGGAACAGAATTGTGAAGTCTGCTGACAGATTTCGTAATAATGCTAACATATTTCAAAGATGCCGTCAGTCATTAATACGAAGATTGGAAATGTGTAAGGTCACCAATTTGAACACCTTATGCAGAACTAATATGTATCTTATATTTTTGAATGTTGTTTTGTTTAATAAAAGCCTTTTAACTTCAACAGCTTGTAATTTGAAAACAAAAAGCAATTGGACATTAGTGTAAAGGAGCTTTCCTTATTATTTCTTGGTCCTCTAGTACGTGTTGCTATGCATTGTAGTTTTTCTATGTCACCCTGTATACTGTGTGCTTCCTGATCCCTTATTAGAACTAAAAATTACATATGAAGGACCTACCATTATTGGGTGCCAAAAACACAATGGTGAATTATTTTACAAATAATGAAATATAAGGATGGAAACGACCTTACTTTTCGACTCTCGGAACTATCTCTCAAACTGCAGACAATTTACACATATTCTTACAATTCCTAAGAAAACTAGTAGTACAGCTCAACCGTCAGATATGAAATGTATTTGTGAAAACATTTTTAGCTTAAATTTCACTTGGTGTATTGGTAAATATTGGCTTACCCCAAAGGCACAACATACCAATCTCTGGTCCAAAAACAGTTCTTTTGTCCGAAATATCACAATGTTTTTATATTTTTGGTGTAAAAGTGCCAACACTGTCTTGGTGCCTCCAAAACTCTCACACAGAATGTGGTACGAGTTCTCTGTCATCCCATTACACAGTCTGCAGTTGGTACCTCCAATATTGATCCCAATTATCTGTAGGTGCTCTTTCAGTACGTAGTGGCCTATAAGGAGACCTGTTATGATGCGAAGATAATGCCTACTAAGCTGCGATAGTTCTTCAGTTTTCTTCTTTGATGGTCTCTTAATAAACGTCTTTCCATGCATTTGCCTGGTTCTTTTATCCTAGTGTTCTCTGTGTTTTACTTTTAACCAGCTTCTCACCTGTTTCCGTGCTGTGCTTTTTGGATACTCCTAATAGAACAGGTTTTGGGCCTATATATATGAAGCCAATGATCCCTTCCTTGTTAACTCATTGGTTTTTTCATTTCCTTCGTTTGTTGAATGTTCGAACACCCACAGCAAAGTGACTTTATTTAAGATCTGTCAATCTATTCAGTTCTCGAATACACTTCCATAAGTCTTGATTGTATTTTGTGGTTTACTAATGCTCTCAGTGACGCCTGGCTGTCTGTTGCAATATACATCCAGCCTCTCTACATTGTACAGTCGAACTTTATGACGATCGAATAGTTAGTCGAAACACAAAAGTTCCATGGCCAGCACACATTCATGTGATTTAACACCGTGTGACTTCTTTTTTGGCCTTACATAAAAAATAGCATTTTTTAAAAACCTGTGAATAATCTAGCTGATTTGCAATAACAAAAAATTATTGAATTTAATGTTAAGCCAACGTTATTGGAAAATATTGTGGAAAATTGCCATCGTAGAGTATTGAAATACATAGAAGTCGGTGATCAAAATTTTCAACATTGCATGTAATTTTTTGTTAAATAAATTGAATAGATTTCACTGTAGTTTTGACTTTTCTGATTTCATACGCTTCTCAATGGTGTTTTTAAATGAACTATCGTTTAATTGACTGAATTCTGACAGCATTCTAAAAACAATCTACTTCATTCCCACAGAAATCATCCATGCTGTCATCGACAGTAATCATAACGTTAAACTATACGTATAAACGCTACTGTTAATCTCTTATCCCCTTCCCCTCTACCAGTGCTTATTTCCGGATTGAGACGCAATAAAAGCGAAGATCCTGTCGGCGATAGATGGGCCCGTCTAATAATACTAATGATACGGTTTAATGCGTATTCTTGGCGTTGTTATTCACTGCCGGATGGTCGATGCGCAGAATTAGTTTTGTTGTCATATTTAAAAATAAATGCAAAATTGTATGGCTACTGGTATACATATACACATTTAACATTAAAAAAATAGAACACAAAAAAAAATAACTTATTTATGAGGTTGTGTGTTTGTGTTTATGTTTTTATAATTTTATGAGGTGATGTAATTACTTTATTTTCCATCCACCGCTAGGGTCTTAATGGACCATGCGGGAGACATTGCACTTAATTAAATAATAGACCCAAAAGCCGATTAATTACAAGACTATTAATAGATTAAAAGGTTTTTTCAGTATTTTGCTTTGTATGCAAGTAGCAGAATAAAAGAGAAGTATTCGTTATTATTCTACAAGAAACTGATAAAAATTTAACCTTTTAAAATATCACCTATGTACTTCATCAGATTTATTTACAGAAATATTTTTATTCATTTTTTTTTGCTATTTTTTTGTGGAGACATTTAAAATATTCAATTCACGTACAAACATTAAGTGACGTCTTTATATGCAATTAAGAGACCGACAATTATACAGATCGTTCGTTGCATGTAAAGTCCAGGTTAGCAGTGTTGTCAATTTAGCGGATTTCCCGTTAGTTCTAGCTTAATTAACATTGCATTTGGCGGTAGAATTGCACGTTTAGCTGCTGACGGATTTTTTAGCGGAAAACTAGCAAAACCAGTTTAATTTGTAGTGGATTTTTGTAATGATATACATTATGCCAAAATTTTGATGTGGATTGTAACATTTAACATCGTCATATAATGATTTAATACACTGGTAAATTATTTGCAGTTAGTAATAACTAATAACAACAAACCAATGTTGAATGCACTTGCAAGTCGATCAAAGTTCGTTTGAATTTAGCGTCTATTTTGTCTAAGATCAACTCAACTAAATTCAAGAATTGAAATCAGGGACAACATGTTCTTTCCGTTAATGTATGCATATATAAATCATCAAATCAGTAAGTTTCATTTGGAACTACTGCCATATTCATTGTAAGTAAGATTGTGTTTTCCAAACGATCTTTTTTCCAATTGGCATGGGAATGTCACAGTACATACAAAAGTTTAAGAATGGAGTTCAAACTGGTTCAAATATTTGACGGATTTTTTTCAAATCTGGCGAAATTTCAAGCGTCATCTAACGGATTAAATTTTTATATGTTGGCAACACTGGAGTGTAGTGTTCCGATAATCACTTCGTCAGTTGTATGAGAGCCGCATTAGAGTGCAGTCGATATTTATTTATTATTCCTTCTTTCCTTTTGCTATTTAATCGTTTCTATTTAGAATAAGGAGATATTTCAACTATTTTTAATTACACATCTCTAGAGAACGGACCTCACTTATTGTTAGTAAATCAGTTAGAATTAAATGACCTTATTCGAGATATGAATTTGTCAAAATCTGAAGCCAAAATACTAGGATCTAGACTCCAAGGATGGAAGCTGTTAGCTCCAGGCACACATATTTCAGTATATCGTAATCGCCAGAAGGAACTGTCACAGTATTTTTCAACCGAAGAAGGTCTTTCATTCTGCAATAATGTCGATGATTTGATGCTGACAGCAGGTCATCAACACAACCCAGAAGCATGGCGTTTTTTTATCGATGCTTCGAAATTGAGTTTGAAAGCTGTCCTTCCTCACATAGGAAACGTTTATTCATCCATTCCGGTGGGTCAACTTATGAAAATATGACTCGTCTCCTTGACAAAATTAATTACAAAGTGTAGAAATGGCATATCAGCGCTGACCTCAAAGTTGTAGCAATTCTACTCTGTTTACAACTGAGGTACACAAAAGCACTGCTGTTTCCTTTGTGAGTGGGACAGTCGATCGAGAAATTCGTACTACATTGTTAAAGATTGGTCAGTCAGGACTCAGTATATTTCTAGACAAAAGAATATACTTTATAAGGCATTAGTGGAACCTGATAAAATATTCCTATCGTCATCGCATATCAAATTAGGTTTAATGAATTTCGTCAAAGCCATGGATAAGGCTGGTCGTGGATTCCTTCAACACAAATTTCCCAATATTTCAAGTGCAAACCTTAAAGAGGAAATTTTTGTAGGATCCCAAAATAAACGTCTATAATAAGATGCACAATTTGAAGAGACTTTAAATGACTTGGAACGTGGTGCTTGGAACGCTTATAAAAGTATGGAACAGCAAAATGTTGGCTGATTATTGTTGGACTTTGATAGAGCATAGAGCAAAATTAATTTTTTTGCCTAGTGTAATCGACAGATCACCAGGTGGAGCGCCATTCGCTGGCCTTCTGTCTCACCCGATCAAGCTCCAAATAATTATTCCCTATAAAAAAGCAATTATACATTGTATTATTACAGTAGTAGTTTAGCATTCGCATACCATTATTCGCATTTAATAGGATTGCATCATGTCATTACGAGTATCTTTTGCTCTAGAACTGAACACGTCTGTGTTGTATTGCATGCGCGTTAAGATAACATTGACTGACCCTAGGACGATCGAACGTACTGTATATTCCATTCCTTTGTTTCATGACCTTACTAACACGTTACCAAATAGGAGAGCAAAGTGTTTGCTTAATTATAAAATTAACGCAATTCAGTAGAATTACACCTCATTAACACCTGTGCCTTGATTTTGAAAGCCATGCGTGACAACATACTTATACATAAAATGTATATAAACTGTGAGCTTTGTTTCTTTGCAAATAAATCATAAATTTAAATTATAACTAGAATGCAATACTTTCTAATACGTAATAGTAATCTTCATGTTGGTATTACAAAATGTATTAAACTAATTATAGTTGCAAGGTGAAAATTTTGATATAGATATATATCTAGTGAGTGCAGTCACAATTACACAAGATAAGAGCAAAAAGAAAAAAAAAATCTTTTGTGGTCGAAGTAAAGACGTATATATGTGGATCGCAATGAATCATTAGCCAACTTCATCTCAAACAATAGAACAATGGCGCTTTCATGCGCGTACCGTAAATAACCTATGACGGTATAGCAGACTGCATGACTGCATCTGGAGACTGAGATGAAAGAACAGAAAGTAGGCGTTGGACGCTCGGTTACGACTATTACCTATGTGCGACGCAGTAAAGCTGTCACACTTACATACGCAAATAGTAATTCTCTTATTTTCCAAAACAAAATGAGAAGCGAACAACCTGAATGTCAATACACTGCATAGGTATGTACAAATGAATGTAAGCAAGAAAGATTCATGAGTGTTTTGGTATTTACTTAAACATCAAAATCGCATTTTGGAAATCTGTGGCAATTTAAATGCACTAAAATTAATTACTAACTTTGTATTGGGTGGAATCTTGCACCTGAAATTTTTGTTTTTAGCTAAGTTATTTTCTAGAAAAAAAGCCTAGATACGTTAAAAAAAAACCTTACCTATTTCAGTAGCAACCTTGTATCAAATAATTTACCACATATCATCAACAATGAGTTTTGTCTCTAAAATTTAATTTATTACTGATTGTGAGTAATAACGATTTCAAGTTTTAAAGTTGGTCATGGCATCTTTTTTTTTTAATTTCTACATGCTAATTAGTTGAGGTACAAATTTAGATCTAGTCATTTTATTCTTCACTCCCCATAACTAGTGACTCATATAACAAATTAAGAATTGTCATTATGCTTTCCTAAAACCACTTTACCTTTTATTCAGTTTGATCCTCTCGAAAAAGAGGTATGCTTCTGCATGGAACATTTCACGTTAACCCCTGTTTTTAAAACTAGCTATTTCCATAAACTATATGCAATACGGGTTTATAAAAGGCAAGTCAACCGCAATGAAGTTACGTTCTTTTGTACATTATGTTTCTGAAGTCTTCGACAAAGAATATTAGATTGATACAGTATCTATGGACTTCTCAAAAACAGTTGAGTGTGTACAGCATCATTTAATTTTCTTGAAATTACCTGATTATGAGAGTTTGTGATGGCATTATATCCTTGTTCCAATCCTATTTGAGTGACACACAGCACTAAAGCAGGTAAGCAGCTGAGTTAAAGAGGAACATAAAGAACACAGGAATAATAAAAACTTTTATGATGGTATTCTACAATCAAGAGGACTGAAGAACTACTGGAACAGATCTTTTTGACAGAATACCTTCAGAAGATTGGGATGGTATGACAGAGAGCCCTTTCCACATTTTGTGCGAATGCAAAATGGTAGACAATTTTTAGCAAGCTAAAAATGAATTTAGAGCATTATTTCGATCAACCAGCTATATAGAAATCTGCACAAATCAGTGTAGGGTACCTGGATATTGGCTGGTATAATTTAGCGGATAAAAGAAATGGGAAACTAAATATAAGAAGCAGCGTTTACAGAGAGTCCATGTTAGATGACTCCTATAACAACAACAAAAGAAAAAAAAAAATATCCTAACAAAGTCGCCTGTAGAAAAAAAGGTTATGAAGGAAGATGTTTCAACTTTCACCTGTGTGCGTCAAAAATTGGTACCATAATGGTTTGGACATAAACTAAATTTCGCCTTGAACAAATTAACAAATTGACAAGATGAATAAATAGATAAACTAAAAGATGATGAAGGGTATATTCACGGAAATCGTTAATATAAATAAAAAAGAAACTGTAGGTCCTAACATCGATTGTTGGGTACTCCGAGATTACCCAATAACGGGACGGGGTAGATTTAATATTATGGTAAAGTACTTCTTCACATCTATCACTTAAATAAGATTTGAACCAACTTCATAATCCCGCATATCCCATATCGTTCTAGTTTATGGGTGGCTGACAGAATCAAAGGCCTTAGAAATGTCAATAGACATAGCTAGACAGGGAATTCTACAATCCAGATTCGTATAAATTTAATAATAAAAAATTAAATAATCCGTGTCAGTTAGTTACCGGTTAGAAGAAAGCAAGTTAAAAATTTGAAAATACTTTACTAATTTAGCATTTATTATTTAAAAAAGCAAACAAAAGACTGATAGATCTATAATTATCTAAACCATTGTCATCACTCTTCTTAAATAATGGTTTTACTAATGCGATTTTTAGGACAGTTAGAAAAACACCGTTATTAATTGCAAAGTTATAAAGATAAAGTAAAGGTTCTAAGAGATACCTATAAAGGGTATTTAATTTTCAATAAATAACGACAAATAAAGTCATCGGATGGAGTAAACGGAGAGGTAAAATGAGCTATAATAATGTCGTTCGCATCAGTACATGAACTTATCTATGCTGGAAAAGTCAACAGAATGGAACAATTATATTGAATATCTCAGTTACAAATTTCGCCACATCTGGAGTTCCCAAGGATCTGTTTTGAGACCATCGTTATTCCAGCTTTTTGTTGATGATATTACCAAGGTTGTAAACTATTCTAATTGTCTTATGTTCGCAGAGGATCAATTATTTAACTAATAGCTACAGCCTGTATAGGAAGATTTAACAGCCATTTATAGATGGAATGAGCCTAACTGCTGATCTTTAAATATGAAGAAGTAAAAAACAATAATGTTTGGTAGCAAGCAGACTGCTATTGCGTTTCCTTTTAATTTGAAAGGAGTAAATATTGAACACTGTAAATTGTTTGAGGACTTTTTAAAATCTAAACTGACATTTAACGAACATGTATTAGAAATAAGCAATCAAGCATTGAAAACACTACGTTATATAAGCAAAACTATCAATCTACTGAGCAATTAATTAATTAAAACTTATGATGTGTTCGTTCAAAATTAGAATATCTACTGTTTACTTTAGTCCTACTAAAAAAAGACTATTCATGTAAGAATTCATTATATCCGTAATTGATATTTTGATTAGAAAATTGAATAAAAGCTCTAATTAGCTGTTATCATCAATCATATTTATTATGTGTAGGACCCCTTGCATTAGCCTAATGCCTCAAGGGGTGTCGACTAGTAGGGACCGCGGCTTTGAATCTCACTCACATCACACAGGTCAATTAGGGTAACCAATTTTTTCCAGCGCTATAATGATGATTCGAAGGGAAATTTGGATCTGCGGGGATGGCTGATAAGCAATTAAAGGATGTATCTTTCCTTGTGCTTCCTTATGGCTTATTTTCCCTATGTCATCTTTTTTTAAGTCAATAATACATATAGGTATAGTTTGTATTTAGGAAATAATTCGCATCATGCAAAATTATTTAATTTTTGAAATAAATAAATTTCTATATAGCTACTTTGAGCTGGCAGTAAAATAGTTTAGTATTAAAAACTGTTCATTTCTTAAGTACCTAATAGCTAGATACCTTTAAGGAGACACTTCTAAATAGTTTTAACTTTTGTATACTCAAAAATCCACTTATTGGGAAATATAAGTTTTAGATATCGTTACATTTTTCAGTAGCCCAATTTAAGTTTTTTTTTTGCTCTGTCTTCCTTTATTGCATCGTTCATTAAGCAAAAAGGAATCTTGAACCTATTAGGGCTGTTGCTCTTTTGAACTGTTTTAATCTTCATTACTTGTCCTTACTGTATTTTTGTTTATTGTTATTCAATGTCACGTCTGTTGTTATTTTGTCAATTTTTATCAGATATTTTTTTTTCCAATCTAAGAACAAAACATTATTTTTCTTCTTCTGGTCTTACACATCGGTAATTTAGCAAAATATTGTCACGGATTTAATGAGATTTTTATCTTAGGCTCTCATACATACCTACTTCTCCGCTTATGTTTTATATTACAAATCAAAGGAAAGATAAAATCTAAACAAAAAAAACTTATATAATGTTTGTATTTATCTTTTATACTATCGATCTTTATCTTAAATATATCAGAAACTTTCCAGCGACACACCAGTAGATATAATCTGGATACCAAAAAAAACCGCTTTTATCCTAAGCCATATAATTGCTGTCTTGCGGATTTAACATCAAAGAAGACAACTTCTCACATGTAAAACACACACCGAACTCTCATATTTTTGAAAGGATGACTCATGGCAATATATTTACCGCTAACCAAAATGAATAACGCACCTGACTATCCGAAGTTGCTCACAATCACCGCCATCATAGCTGACTAATTTGCACTAATTTTGAACAAAATTACATGTAAGTATCGAAAAACTCAATCGAGAAACTAGTGAGCAAACATTTTTTTTTGTTAGACCGTATCACGATACAGTGAATAACTTTCAATCTCGTGCCGAGATGACTATCTAAAGCTCTGTATTATTCATGCGCAAAATGTATGTAATAAAGGTAAATGGACGTTCACTGTTGTGTCAAATTATGTGGGTATATACGAAAATACGAGGATGAGTTGGTCCTAGTTTAATGGTGAGTTAGTTAAATCAGTGTAAATTTAGTTTGTAAATCATAAACGCGAAAATAACGGTTCGTAAGATACGCGGACACCAAAATAAAAATTAAATCATATTTTTCCGATTGATAAACTTGCATCAATGTTATTTTGCCTCACCATGCAAACTTATATTGCTAAGTTTCAGTTAAGCAAAACATCTGTTTCTTAGTAAAAAAAAGTCGCTTATATAGTTTTACGATTATTTAAATTGCAAATTGCGGCAAATAACACAACCATCCATTAATAACTGCATAAATAACGTCTATTTACAATATCTAAAAACGATTAACTGAATTTATAGGTTTTTGATGTGTATATTACTTAATAAAATAATAAAAAAAGTATATGTATGTATATTACATAACTACAAACATATACAGGGTGAGTCAGTAGTCAGATATCGATCGATATTGACTTTAACATCTCTCACAAAAAATAAAATAAATGTAGCATCATACATGACGGAAGGAAGCGCACGTTATAAAAATATTTTCACGTTCACGGGGTGTATCAGTTTTCCAGGACCGTACTCAACTTAATTTTTTCAAATGATAGCATACTCATTTTTTTAGGCATGCCGATTTGTTCTAGTGAATGGTACAAATACATAGATTCGCTTCAAATTTCGAATGCAAGGTTGCCAAGTTATTTCACTTTTTACATAAAATTTTCAAAATACACGCGTTCATTTAACATTTTTTTTCCCAGCATTATCGTTAAGAATTAAACTCTAAAACTTGCTGAGTAGCTTAGGAAAGCTTAGGTCTTTCTTATGAATTGAATGTTATTTGGTAAAATTATACAGGGTGGTCTCCAGAAGCAATCAAAACGGCTTTTACTTTGTTATTTTAAATTGAACAGCCTATATTTTTTTATTTCATCTAATATGCACTTTTTTTATGATCTTTCATTTGTGTTAGGAATATGGTATATCTAAAACTTATATTTTCTGAGATTCAACATTTTTAGAAATTGTCACACAAATGAGATATTTATTAATAGAAAGTAGGCTGTGGAACGATTTTAATAACTAAAATAATATTAGCGTAGACAAAAATATGTCCCAAAACAGCAAGTAATTTAACAAAATTAAGTAACATATAAGAGAAACAAAATTACATGTTCAATATAGGCCCCTTCTTGTTCAACACAAAACTTGCAATCGCGTTAAAAATGATTCACTAACTTTCATTAACATGTTGCCATTTATTGTGCGAAATGCGTCACTAATACGATCCATCATGTTTGCTTTTGTTGTTGGTGGTTCTTGATAAACTACATTTTTCACATACCCCCATAGAAAGGAATCTAATTTTGTTAATTCTGAAGACCGTGGTAACCACCTTACTGGACCTTTTTTCCCTATCCACCTATCCATAAAATTTCATTCTGAATATCACCTAACTACTCCGCTATAATGTGCTGGGGCACCATCGTGTTGAAACCACATTCTCTGTTTTACATTGAGTGGAACATCTTCTAATAAAATCGGTAATTGATTTTCCGAAAGGTTCAAATAGGCCTCCCCGTCAACATTCTCTTCAAAAAAGTATGGTCGAATCAAATGAGATCCCACCATTCCTGCCCAAAGATTTATAGACCATCGATGTTGGTGATCTCTCTGGTCTTATGAAATGGGGCTTTGGTGTGTCATAATAATGAAAATTATGGCGGTTTACATAGCCATTTTTGTGAAAGGTTGCCTCATCAGTAAATAAAAGATGATTAAAAAAGTATTTTCTTGGCGAAATTTCCCAAAAGGTCCATTCCGCAAATTATAAATGTTTTTCTTGAATCAATCGCATATGAAACGGATGAAATTTATGTTTTCGCAAAGTTCTCGATACTGAAGTTTGGCTGATGCCTAGATTATTACTTATTGTACGTGTGCTTGCATGACGATTTTGCACCAGGCTTAATAGTACGGCAAAGTTATTTTCTTCATGGGTAACACGCTTCTCGCGTTCTTTTTTTTTTCGTATTTAATTTCTCCTGTACGTTCAAACCTTTCTCGAAGTCTTTTCAAACCCTAGAGCGGTGGGATGTCTGCGATTAGGAAATCATTGACCATAAATTCGGGAAGCAAGCATAGAATTTCGTTCTCCTTCACACATTCATCCATTCATTAAGTTAGGGTATTAAGTCTTTTATTTGCACTGAAGCAGCTTGGTGTTCTCTATAAAGCCCAGTATCTTACCCACTGGAAAACTTAAGAACCTTCGAGGGCTCCAATAATAATCCTTCACCCAAAGGTGTATGCTGTCAACAAGCTCCTCGTGATTGAAATTCATTTTAATTAACACTAAATAAAGAAAATTGTACTAACACAGAGTGTTTGACTTTTGGTAATGTCATAAAATTTGTTTCACTACACTTACCTATTATGAATAAATGTTGTTTGTGCGACAATTTCTAAAAACGTGAAATTATCTCAGAAAGTATAAGTTTTAGATGTATTGCAAACTTCTCCTAGACCCCTCACCACAAACTGCACTAAACTGAACGTACGTTTCGATAGCAAAGCTATCCTCATCAGCAGAAACACTGAACTGAGTGATGAACTGATGATGATAGCTTTGTTATCGAAACGTACGTCCAATTTAGTGCAGTTTGTGGTGAGGGGTCTAGGAGAAGTTTGCAGCATTACCAGTACCACAGTTTGAATTATTTTTGTCATAAATTTTAGATATACCCTACTCCTATCAAAAATGAAAGATCATAAAAAAGTGCATATGATGAACTAAAAAAATATAAGGTGTTCAATTTAAAATAATAAAGTAAAAGCCGTTTTGATTGCTTCTGGAGACCACCCTGTATAATTTTACTAAATAACATTCAATTCATAAGAAAGACCTAAGCGTTCCTAAGCTACTCAGCAAAATTTAGAGTTTAATTGTTAATGATAATGTCGAAAAAAAAAATGTTAAATGAAAACGTGCATTTTGAAAATTTTATGTAAAAAATGAAATAACTTGGCAATCTTGCGTTCGAAATTTGAAACGATCATATGTATTTGTAACATTCGCTACAACAAATCAGCATTTAGCTTAGCAGCAAATTATGTTGAGTACGGTCCTGGAAAACTGATACACCCCGTGAAGGTGAAAATATTTTTAGAACCTGCACTTCTTTCCGTCTTGTATAATGCCAGATTGAAAAATCTATTATGAGAGATATTAAAGTCAACATCGACCGATATCGGACTACTGACTCACCCAGTATAAAGAATTAAATACATGATATATAAATATACTATTAGGTATAGCATCAAACATAAACTTCAAAAAAAAAAATCGAGAAAAAGTATTACGTAAAGTACTATTTATTAAAAAAAAATCGTCATATTTATATATATATGAAAACCTCTTAAAACCAGTTTGCTGTTTATAAATGTATTTACACAGCTACGTGTCACTAATACGTATGTATCTACATAGTACATATCAAATTTCTGTAGAGGAAGGAGCGCGCTGCCAGTAATTAATTATCGTACTAAAATAGTAAACCCACTTGTAATCGAAACCGCCAATGTACACATAAATATCATATATACGTGTGTACATGATGTTTGGAAATTAGCATGAACAAATTCTTTGTCATCGAAAATCATTAGTCAATTAAATTCCCCAATTAACTGTCGCACTTCTGTTGTCTTTAGGAGTCTGTGGTACTCGGGTGACGTAAGATTTTTTTAAGAAATAAGATAATGTATTTTATTTGTCGGGGAGAACAATTTTTCTTTCTCAAAGTTTCTCAAAAGTTCTTTTCTGTATGTGTACACTGGCCGACTTATTTAATGTCGTCGTCTACAGCGCGGTGACTATCAAAACTACTCACCATTTGGATAGATACGCGTTCGGCTAGCGTCGACCGTTCCAGGTAAATGATTTATTGGGGTATACAGTTGTAAAACTCTCTACAATTATGCACATCAGGTAGAAAAATTAGATTATTTAATATCACAAGTAAAGGTTGTAAACTGCGGTTTGAGCCTGCTTTAAATTAAAATATCTCTTTCATAATTTGGACCCAATTGATTCTTAAAACCTTTAGTATTTATAGTAAATCTTGTATTAATTGTTTTAAAAACGTAAGAATAGCAAACAACCGAGGAAGACTTCATAAAACTATAGCTTCAACAAATATTAGCTATTCTAAGCGTTTATTAATAATTACTTTTTAAATGAATTTGAAATTTGAATAATATTTAATTATTAGCATTTACCATTGCAGGACCCACCTACGTGTAAGTAACACTGTATAATTGCTATTCATAAGAAAATAAAAACTATGTTTGGCCTACTAATATTATTTATTTAAGTAAATATGCTAATTCTAAATATAAACAACATAAAATCTAGTAAACAAAATAATATTGCAACTATTACTAACTGCCTTTATATCACAGAATATTCCCACCCTTCCATATTTCTTGAATTGCACTTGCAATTATTTATGCATAGTGCCATACAATAATCCTTTAAGGGGATTTTGAAGGAATATACGTCTTAATTGTAATAAACAACAATTTTAATAAAGTCCATCAATTATCACATTACTGAGTATAAAGTTTTGTTTTTTAATACCCAAATTATAAATTCATTACTTTTATGAGTACTGCCTAAATTTGCATTTGCAATTTACAAACAATTACAAAACTCGGCCGTTTCCTATTACAATTAATCCTCTATGTAATCCAACGTCGCCTAGTGTTTTTGAATGATGAGTTCATATATCTACATGATAGTGTTTAGTTGAGCAATAAATTTTTAAAAACATTTTGTTGATATTTATGTTTTAATTTTTTTTTGCAGATTTATGTATTTTTATATATTTATATAATATAAACAAATACATAAAAACAACACAAAACACAAATTATTAAGAATATTAGAAGAAATATAATTATATAATTAATTACAATTTTTAAAAATTTTAAAAATTTGAGAATGGATTCAGTCAAATATTTTTAATTTTGTAAAAATAATAACATGAGTCTATATGTTTTTTTTTGCATATTTATGTATGTTTTTTATTAATAATTTTGTGTTGCAAGTATTTCCTTCTAATTCTGAAATTAGGAACAATAGGAGTATATAGTTTTGTTGACCATTTAAATTCATTCATCATATAAATATTAAAAAAAAGTTTTTAAAAATGTATTGCTTTACCATGTAGGTATATGAGCTCGTTATTCAGCAAAATTTTACTCGCTGGATTACGCAGAGGATGTATACTAATTGTCATAAGCGGCCGAGTTTTATAATTTCCGCAGATTGAAATGCGTATAAAGAATTAATAAATTTGTAATTTAGCTATTGAAATTTCAAAGAAAAGTTTTATTTTTAGTAATATGATAATAATTTATGTAGTTATTTAAAATTTTCCCTTAATACAATTGCCCTGTAAATCGCATTATTTAACAAAATGAATGACCTGTAGGACATGTCTGATTTTCTTACGAATCGGAATTTTACGGCATTTCTTATCTGTGTGTAATTATCATAATAATATTTATTGAAACTAAAGGTAATGAACTTATGAAGTGTTACTCTCTTGTTTTCTAATACATTTCAACACACAAATTGCGTTCAAATTACAATATCAAAAGTTTTGCTTTAGATATTAAATAATCTTAGATCTACCTGATTTGCATAACTGCGAAGCGTTTTACAACCGTATACCCCAATAAATCATTTACTTGGAACATCCGAAGCCAGCCGAACGCGCACCTGTGCAAATGGTGAGTAGTTTTTATAGTCACTGCACTGTAGACGACGACATTAAATAAGTCGGCCAGTGTACATCTGATGAAATTAATCTAGTTCTTATTTCAGAATTCAATTGTTACGCAGAATGAAATAATGTAGTCGCTACAGCAAATAACAATTTAAGCAGTTGCTGAATTATCTAGATATTTGGTGTATTTCTACATTCAATTTTAATGTATACTCAGTGATACAGTGTTACATCAAGAAAGAATAAATTGTTCCACTTGATTTTTTGGCAATGTGATAGTTTTCTGGTTCTTTAGCAAAATGAGATGGTCGAAATCTATTTGCGACACCTCGCTCCAAGCCACCTGTGGAGGATGGTGCAAAGTGGACTGTCTCCTCCCCATGAAATCCCACACGTGTTCAATGGAGTTTAAATCCGGTGAACGGCGTGCCCATGGCAAAACATTAACGCCTGCTTCTTGGAGAAAGTCCATAGTTCGACGAGCAATATGGGGATGTGCGTTGTCTTGCTGAAAAAAGGCCGTGTGGATAACCATCTGGATAAGGTAGTAAAGTGGTTTGTAGAACTTCATCAATATAACGCGTAGCTGTCATATTGCCTCGAATAAAGAGAAGTGGTGATCGGGTACCATAGGCAGTAGCCCCCAAACCATTACTCCAACAGTCCTGTGTTGCAAAACATGCCTCTCAACAGCAAACCTAATATCACGTCGCTCTCCACGCTGGCGTCGTACCCTTTGCATACGTAGATAAAATCGCGATTCATCGCTGAAGACGACATTATGCCATTCTTCCTCCTAAGGCTGCTGTTCTTTGCACTACTTCAAACGTTAACGACAGTGGTTCGCAGTCAAAAGAACCACTAATCGTGGACGGAATGAAAAAGTCCAAAGGCTCGAATGCGGCGATATAGTCTACCTTGCTCTCCAAACCATTGGTCAGCGTAGTAGCAAAACGGTCTCGTAGAGGTAGTTGTCTGACCAGTACTTAAACTCATAACGTCTATATAAAACTCCTATATAGAGGTGTTTTATCCACAATATATTTAGACAATTCATGTACTTATAAAATAGAACTATTATCAACCGAAAATGTTCAATAAGACTCTATGTTTTCATGAATCAATCATATTAAATAAATAAAATAGAAATATATTTATGTTCATATTTTACATTGTAAAATTATAATACTCAGAAGATTTATCTGAGCAGTGATAGAGAAATGTACTAGGAACTATAATTGCTGTATTCTGGCTTAACAGCAATGTTTCATTGACATCTAACTTGTAAGAAATTAAGAAGTTATCTCCTACTGCAAGTGAGGTAAGTTATATGCTCCGAACTTCAACTCCACAGTAGAACAAATTAACCCTAAATTTACGAAAATTGGATCGGATATATATCGATGTACCGAAAGTGAAAGGAAATCATAGCATTTACAATGTGCTAGAACAGGATAGAAAGTGGGTAGATACCTTATAGTCCAATTTTCGTAAACGCCTATTATAACTTGTGATGCTATATAGGTAAGTATTTATCTGCTAGCTTAATTAATTTATTGATAAATCATTTGTTCTTAAATTGTCCGAACTATTTTACGTAAAACACTTAAACAAATTTCTATCCAATAGCTTCATATCTTTTATTAATTTGATGAAATAAAGTTAGTGTTGTATGTATGTATGTATGTAGGTGAAGGGTGGTGTTACACTGCGACCTAAAGGATCTATTGTGTCCCAAAAGTTAGTGTTAAAAAACTTAGCAGAATCAGTGTACTTTATTATTTTCAATTTTTTCGCCTTAGTGACGTTTCGGGTCTCTTCTAATGTAACCCTTCATCAGACATAACAATTTTAACCAAAAGAATGTTAAAAGAAACGAAGCGATAGTTAGAATCGTTACAATAAAAAAAACTGACATTCCAAAAAATTATAAATTTTAGTGATGGGCTAAATGTTGGCAGTTTAACATTGCGAAATAATGAAAAGTTATAAAGTGATTTTAAAGTTAATAGAAAAGTCAACTAAATAAATTTTAAACAAACAATAAGATCACACTTTATGAAATTAATACATTACAAAACTAGAGCACAAAAAACAGTCAAAGTTGTTGATGGGTTTTGTAAAGGCTTAGTTGTTAATAAAATCTTCTTGGTTTTGGTGTTCATCTGCAGTCTGCAGCTTTTAAACCATTTGCTTCTCTTAGGGCAGATTCACTGTCAGTTGTTAATTGATTTCCATTACTGTGTCTTGTGAAGATGGAAACTTTATCTGCGAATAGATACGTATGCTCTATTTATTTCCAGGTATATGCAAGAAATAGCAGTGGACTCAATATCGATCCTTGATGAACCCCTTCGTAAAGAGGAGCCACATCGAATGTTTTTTCATTCACTATGCTACTTTTTCGCTGATTTTTTTAAGCAACTCCACCGAAAGGTTGTAAGCATCCTCAGCATTGCTATTCTTCTGTAGCGGTTCCAAAATGATAGAATAATCTATTTTGTCGGTGTGTTTCCTTATCAGCTGCTTGGCATCTATTTGGTTCCTGGATATTTGTGGCCAATTGCTATTTTGTATTGGCGAAGTATTCATTAAAATCGTTTGGACGTAAACTTACTTTGTTTGTATTCATCGCATGTGGTTTGGTCTCTTGTTTGATAATTTGCCATATAGATTATATTTTGTTGCAGGACGACCCAATTTGTTGTTTTCTTTCTGCTATATATTTTCAATTTAAAATCTTATTCAATCTTTTATACAAGCATCTAATATTGCTTTCACTTCCCTTACATGAGCTGTTGTTATTTTAGTGCGTTTATTTTGACATTCACTAATAAGTTTCTCTTTCAAAGGAAACGTATCTTCAAAAACACTAAAAAGAAACATATCATGAAAAGGAAAATTGATAAAGATACTGACCCATGCCGCGAGAAGAGCTGACACCAATCCGCCTCATTTATCTTGTGTTTGAAAGTAAATGCATTCACTTTGTCCTTATATTTGTTTTCATCATTTTTTCTTTTGCTACATAGTGAAGAAGGCTTGGAAAGGGTGATGTAAATTTTCTGGGCTAAGCGGTCATACATGCGTGGATTTACTACATCTTTCATAGTTACAGATTGCATTTGATTTGTAAATGTATTAGCTATATATGTCTACAAACAATCAGTTACTCTTGATGGGTTTTCAAGCAATAGATTTGATCCAAATCAAATTGAAGCATACCATTCGGCATGAACTTGCTTTTCGCAGAATCCACCATAAAATTAACTTTAAAATCATATTATATCTTTGAGTTTTACTTGTGACGTTTTTATTACAGAGTATTTTTCCAATCCATGAAATGCTCCACTTTCAAACTATAGAACTTTTCAGTTTAATTGTTTCATCTTCGTTTATTTAAGTACATGCATATTCATTTCCTAAACTATTTGTCAATCTTACATAGCCTTGTTGTGTATATCTCAAGAATTTTTTTAAAAAAAAAGAATTAATTACACCATACAATGAACTGTAATAAAACGTATATATTTTATGTATCATACAAACACGTATAAAAAAGTATTGTTATTTTCTAACGGTACTTCCTAACATTGATGTGACGCTTACAATTATGTTAATCGAAGGCTCACTTACATATTTCTTATTTATCTACGTATGTGTATGACATACTCACGTACATACACATGCAACACACATTATTATACTGAAGTGTGTGTGTGTTTGTATGTATGTAAATATACTCGCACATGTTTGACATTTAATTTTAGTAATGATGTCCGGGCGGTAGTACGCAGCACTGTCCAGCGATTACATCATCTGGCTGNCAATTCTGAATAACATTTTCCCGTGTTGGATAGACGTCGGAGTTCTATTGAATGGCCTGCTAGGCTCGATTTCAAGCATTAGATTCTTTTTCCTTGGGGTCATTTAAAAACTCATTTACAAAGAAGAGCCAAATTTGGAAGTCTGGAGCCAAATAAGCTGCAGAGGGTCTTCAGTTTTACATTTTATTCTTAAGTTAAGATTATTTATTGAATAAATAATGGCCATTTTCTTAAAATTTTGTTACAAACTACACAAAAAAATCGGATATTTCAAGGAAAAAAAGAGGACAAAAATCAGCAAAAAATTGCTAGGTTTGCCATCTGTAAAAAAAAAAAAAATTACGTTTCCTCATGGAAATGCGTTGCATAAAAACAACTAGCAGGCTACAGAATAAGAATAATTACGTAAAAACACTTCTATTAATGACATTTTGTAAAAAGTTCATATTTACGGAGATAATTGCCTCTTCCAATTTTGACTACCCTGTATGTCTGTAGTTAACACACAGAAAATTTACTTTTATTTGATCACCTGTATAAAAGATATTAGATATATTGTACTGCAGACATTGAGTGGACATGTCTGAAATGTCATGCCTGTTTCCTACGTCACAGCATCACACCATCCCTATTTGTGCTCTGGACCATGAAATTAGGACTTGTGCCTTTCCTGGCTGCGTGGGCTATATAAGAGCTACACACGGCTCCTTAGATTCATTTAAGTCTGTTGTGATAACTGAAAGTCTTTTATTCATAATGTCCCGTGCGTGTCAAGAATCCACAGCTTCTGTTATGTACACTGTTAAAATTTTAACACTTTTTGACTAATTTAATAGTCAGGAGAGGTCCACACTCTTCGTGTTATTTGTCGAGAATATAGAAGTTTAAATTTGGACGAGCAAAGATAGTCAAGTATTGTCTATTGCTAAGGGTTATTTTGTCCAACTGACACGTGAAATTATAAAATACTTCTAGTTACTTTTATTTGACTAGACTAGACAAATTTACTAGCTGTTAAACTAAATGAATGCAATATTGGGTGTTTTAACACCATTTCCTAAACAACGACGTCTTTAATATTGCAACTCCTATTTCTTAGTGCTATAATATTCTCTCTAAGACGTTTCTCAATTATAAATATGCAAAACCAATCCATTCAACAGTTTTGGTTTCAACTAAACGTACAATTTTAAAATGATTTTGAGAACATTAATAAAATTAAGCTGAATGTTTATGCTATTGATTCAAGTCTAAACAATTGCGTAAATAGATGTTCCCAATACATCTTTAAGATGTTGAATTTTTTATGCCCACTGGAATTCAACGTTTAATAACACGAGTTACACTTTGCAAGTCGTCACATTTGGTGGTTTGTTTAGATATTAATACGGGTAGTATCAAACACGAAAACAGATACACGTGCAAGGCAGGTGGTGCGTATAATGCAATATTGTATTAGAATAGTTGGGGTTTCTATTTTCCTATCCGAGGGAAAATTCTGATTGGTTGACGCTCCTGAATGGCTCTAGAAAAAGAGTCAATCCTCATATCTGAAAAAAGAATTCACACGAAATTCTAGTCATTTCTGTTCTAATAAATACGCGTAGTCAACTCGTCTGGCAAGTATTGGAAATCAACACTAAATATTTGACTAGCGCAAAATTAACGCCAACACCTGTAATATTTTCAACAGTGTATGTGGAGAATTCACTACCCAACGATATAAATGGAATATTACCCCTTTAATAGAAGATTTCTATTTCCACTATTTTGGTCTAAAAATTAAGTATGAGGACAAGGAATAGACTCTTCACATTTGCTGTGCATGGTGTGCTGTTACTCTGAGGGGCTGGTCAAACAGTAAGAACAGCGCTATGCCATTCGCAAAGACCTATGATTTGGCGTGAACAAATGGACCATTTGTCTATTGCTACTTTCGCTGTACAAAAACTTTACGGCTCTCCAACAAAAATAAAAGAAAGATTAGTTACGCTAGTGCGTAACTGTTATTGGTCCAGTACCTCATTCAGAAGCCTAGCCAGTACCAAGATCTGTAGGTGCTTCGAGTGAAGAATTTGCCATTACAGATCAGGAGAAAGATATTTCAGAGTTATCGGCCGACGATGACAATATTGCCATCTCTAGAGGACGGACTTCCCCTAGTAAATCAATCAGATTAAATGACCTTATTCGAGAATCTCAATTTTGTGAAGCAAAATGATTAGAGAAGTGGACCCAGATTTACAATTATTTAAGTCGGTGTTCATTGTTATTTACTATGAAAAATTGTATTCTTTATGTTCCTTGGAAACCACTCGATAAAATCGATTGAAATTTTCCGTACTTGTTACTTGATATCTAAAGGTAATTTATGGCTGAGGACAAAAGACATAAGTTACAAAACTTCAAAAATAGATGTTTTTTTTAAATTAATTTTTTTTTTCTGTCCCTGCCGAATAAAATTTTGAAAAGTTGTCAGCCTTAATTAAACCTGATGCGCTTATGTACATATTACAAAAATAAAAATGACAATACGCT
Organism: Protaetia brevitarsis; assembly: GCA_004143645.1. NCBI lineage: Eukaryota > Metazoa > Arthropoda > Insecta > Coleoptera > Scarabaeidae > Protaetia > Protaetia brevitarsis. Next base: position 532,679 of record RXPK01000210.1, read on the forward strand.
AATTAACAGTTGAGAAAAAGGAACATCAAGAATACAGTTTTTCCAATTAAATAACAATAAGCACCGACCCCCTTAATTTAAATATACTTACAACAATAAAGAAATGTAATGAAAAATCTTAAACTTTAGACTAAATGATCTTATGGTTAGTATTATGTGTAAAACAGTGAAATTGGAATTCAACAAAGTTATGTAATAAAACAATACATAAAATAATGATGAAAAATTTAAAAATAATGAAATTACTAGAGTTTAATCAACAAGACAATTTATGTCTTTTTTAACCGGCAGTATTATATAATATAAACATATATTAAAGTAATAACTTTTTTATGTCAATGGTAGGAAAACTTCCTATTCCATTTTAAGGGGGGTTTTGTTTTAGAAGCCTACCACAAAACGGTTTTTTTCGGGATTTTGTTAGGGCAGAAAAAAATGAGCAAGTCAACTTAAAAATATTTTTTTTTTGAGAGAGAAATATTTAAACGCAGCCGATTTTTATGCAACATCTCGCAATTGCAGTCTGCAATCGGTGGGAAAGATGAAGCTCGTATTTTCGTCTGAAACAAAAAAAAACAAAGAAATTTTAACTCTCATGTATTTCTTCTATGAAACCAAAATTGTAAATTTAAAATTTTTCTTCAAATTGAAAATAATTGTGCTTTTTGCAGGAAAAAAATTCAACTTGCTAAAAAGTTGTTTACAATTTTTATCAATGAATCTTTTTACTATCAAATAGAAGAGAACACAACTGAAGCTAACAAAAGCCTTGGTTTGTTTTGAATTGGTTGTCTAGTTTTCTTGCAATCACGCCCACTAGGTTAAAAAATCGTAAAAAAGAAAGCTCTAGAAAAAGCGCGCTTTAAAGTTTACGATAAAAAATTTGCAAAAATCAGTATGCTCCTTGACAACCGTCCGTTCAACTAGCGGAATCAATTAATCGCCTCGTTTAAAAGAGACCTTACTTAGAAATTGGTACCTCAATTAACTCACAGCCCAAGTAGCGTCAGATAGTATCACAAAAAAAAAACATCTCTTAAATAATTCAGCATCTGAAGCATTATTCAGATTTAATGTCGAAATTAAAATTAAAGTTATAATAAGTTTTTTTTTTTGTAATTGTACGTGACAGTCAGCAAACTATCATTAACTTTTGGATTGGGAATTCACCAATAAGATTTTTTTTTAAACATCAAAATTAATGCTAGTCAGTGTAGAGCAACAACTTGCTTGAATACATAACACCATTAGTGTTTATGTTGTAGAAGTTAAATATGCAGTTGCATTAATAGAAATTCTAGTTGATTTACTGTGTTAAATAAAATTTCTCTAAACATAGCTAAAATTAAAACTTACCATATGCGTCTCATTGTAGTTACTTCGAATTTGATTATATAAAACGAAATACCTTTTGTATCCTATGATTAAAGCGTCTTGTTTTAGCTTTGATGTTCAGTTAAAAGAATGTCTACAATGTTTACATTTCAATCTTTTAAGCTAAGTTGTGCTTCTTATTGGCGTAATTACATCTTTTTCCTTCGGAGTTTCATTAATACGGCATCTTCAGATGATTCACTGATGGAAATGGATCGAAAACAATAAAATCAAAATCACTGCAGTCCCAAGAAAGACATTAATTCAACCCATAACCAATAGCGGCTATAAAACCGTCCAGAATGACGTGAACAGAATTTAATTGTATGGACTAATCCGACTAATACTAGATGTGCGATTAAATTAATTCTATATAATATGAAATACGGTCGCTAATTACAGTGACCGAGCCACAGAAAATCCAAGTAATTGGTTGATTATATGTGACTTTAATTGCTTCGAGGTTACGACTGCACGTTTCGTAAGATGAAAACACGCAGGTATAATACACACGCAACGCGTATTTATTGCTCTGATATCAGAGTAAGTGCAGAGGAACGAGCAAGTCACATTGCTTCACCGACATTTGTTATTATGTGTTATTAAGGAATAGGCGTAAATCTATGCAGTTGTTTAATTGAAATGTTTCAGAATAAGATTCCCTTACAAATTCCCATTTACACAATCCTCTTACCGAAATAATAAGAATTTATTATTTTGGCACCAATTCAATGTAACTCTCTTTAATTTACGATACACCTTCTCATTAGAGCAGTAATTAAAGTCATAGTACTTTATCATCCTTTTTACCACAGCATAAACGTATTAATATGGTGACGAGACCAGACTTGTGGCCTTCGTCGGTTAGGACAGGGGTCAAGTCGTAACGACAACATTACATTAAATCTAAATGACCTCAAGTATCCCATAAATGGATGTACTTCTATTCACTCGTGTGCAAATTGATACATCTTTATTAAAATCGTTTCTGGCCACACTGAGAGAAATATCCTTTTCATTTAAAAGGAATTGCATTAAACCAAAAGTTTTTGCGTTTTCTATATGACCAACATGAAGTTGGGTTTCTTGAAAAGAAATATAAATTTAAAATTCACGCATTTCTTCGGAAATATATTTTTTTTCGTTGAAACAGTTTTATTCTTTCAAGTGAAAGATATTGATAGTTGATTCAAGTATCTTATTTTGAACTTAAAAACTGTGCAGACGGAGAAAACGTAAGCATGTTGATTCAAGAGGTTTTTCCTTTTCTTATAACATTTATTCCATTTTAGGCTTAAGCGTAAACACAAAAAATGCCGTGATCATTTTCAATCGAAATGAAAATGAATTATCTCCGAAAAACCATGTACTAAGGAGGGATTTGCCGTTGAATGTTGTAAATCCTAGTAGTATTGGCGGAATTGGTGCAGCACCAAATACCACTCCAGTGTGGCGTTAAAGAAATCGTCCTTCCAATGCGGTGATCCGATCAGATGTTATTTTAGTAAATATACCAGATTAGTATGTTACGATCATAGTTTCCAGCCTATTTGTGCGAAATATTATCTGTTACTGAATAAATAGGAGATGCGCCATCTATGCCACAATTTCTCTACTACAACATAAGTATAATATGTTCATCTGCTGTACTATATGGGAAGAAAACTGCTATACGAAAAATAAAATGCGATATTTATTTTTACTTCCATGTAATATTTATATTAAATTAATAAATACTGCGCTAGCTTCAAATAAATCTAATAACCAAATTAATTTGTTTGATTGAATACAGGAATATTTTTTTAATATTCCTAAATCAATAATAATTTGTAATTGTAACCAAATGTATGAAAATGGTTTGAAAACAACAAGATCGTTTTTTCCGTGTATAACAGTTTTAAAACCAAAACATTATATATACTGTAAAGTTCCTTGGCTTATAAGTAAATGAGCATTAACTGAAAAGATTCCAATATCTCTGAAATTTTTAAACTCACGCGAAAATATTCCTTTATTCCCATTATTGTGTACTGAGCTATGCAGAGGGAACATGATAAAACAAAAACTTCGCGTAAAAAAAGCACTCAGCTTGAATACAGGTGCTTGCATTTTCCGTTAAAGGCAAGTTTTAAATCAGTATACATGCGTGTCATGCAAATAAACACAAATGGTCCGGCTTTTTTTTTTATTTAAAATAACTTTTGTAATTCCATAATATTTAAAAGAACAAATAATGTTTTAACTATGTCCATAATAATAAACAATATAATATGCATGTGTATTGTCCTTACTTAATATGAGTTATAAGACATTATAGAGATATTAATCGAAATAAGGTGCATTCTCCATTTAATTACGCGTTACTTTTTTGAGGTAAAAGGGGTCTGAAAAGGTATTCTTTCGTTGAACATGATAAAACAAAAGTCACTTAATGCAATTCTGTTCAGTGCACCGCTCATCAAATAGTGCACATAAGTGAAATGAAAGTAATGTGGGCGCACTAATGAGTTAGTAATTCTCTTCTTACATGTCAAACTGCGTCCTGCTTACAGCAAGTAGCTTAATGTTATAAGAAAGTTGAATTATCAAAACCACGGGTAATAATATCTAGAAACGTTCAGATATATCATGCAGGAAGACATCAGACAAAAACATCAATTACTCAGCTGTGATAAAATCCTTTTAAGAGTTTTAAGCAATCCGGTTCAGTGTAAAACAAATACCGAGTAGCACATAGAAGAAATGTAACAGGTGTGATAGAGAATGATTGATATTGTCCTGTTTAGTTTGAAAGGATCCTAAAATTCTAAAATGTTCTTTTGTTTCAAAAACAAATAGTATGAAGTTTTCAGAAGAATATTTAATTTTAAACACACGCTCGTTGATCACACTCTTAAAGCAAGAGTTTATATGCTTCACTAGATTTTGCTGTCTGGTTTTCAAGACAAGTTGAGACGACAGGAAATTTCCAACCAAAACTTGTTTTCAGATTGTATGGGCATATCGTTTATTGTTGCCTTGGTGAAATTGGGCCTCAAAGAAGACATTGTGGAGCTCGTGTTTTTTTCAATAAACCATAAATTCAGACGAATCTTATTGTCAAACAGTTACAACAATATGTTTAGAAACCATTTTTGTATTCTTTAAACGATTTCCCTTAGTCTTAGGCCGACTATGATTTTTTAAACAAGATAGTCATCTGCCCATTTCACTAGCAGTACAAGGTGTTGAACGTAATCTTTCCAAATGATGAAAGAGGGGTACTCAGTTAACCTTTGGCCTGCAGTCTTCGCCTCTAACCCTATGCTTTTTCATGGACCTATTGAAGAATGGTGTATCAGCACTTGAAGAATTTACCCAATGCATCCGGCAATAATTCGTCCAATACTGGCTAATGTGCACCAGGAAATGCACAGAAACAATGAGGTGCATAAAATATGGTGGGGACTATGTAGAGCAAAATTATTTAAATATATAGTCTTATTTAGTTTTCTATGATAGTACCATCTTTAGCAAATTAAATGCGAATCTAAGCTCCATAAATCTTTGATTATTAAGGCATTCGATGCTACAGCACACTGAATTAGTAATTAAAATTATTTTGCAAACAATTCTGAATTAAGCATTGCTCGATACGCAGTACTTGTAGTTTCGGTTGCATAAATAATCTAGGATTTGTGGTACTTTGCGTTTTAATTTGTAAAAGATGGTACAAAATATTTAATTTTTTTTGCAGTTCCTATTTGCATTCAAATAATATGTTGTTAAAAAAATGTCACATTACATGTTTTTTTTTTTTTGTTGGCTGGACACGCAAAATGAGATACGTTAGTTTTTTTTCGTTTAGGCAGCTGTAAATTGGCATTTGACATCTCTCAGTTCCAACTAACTTATTTAAACATAACTTTTACTATAATATTTTGCCAATTAAGGGTACTGTACTCATAAAAAAAATATATATTTAATCTCTGATAGGTGTATTTATCACGAATAAAATTTTCTGAGAATTAATATATTAACCTAATGGCAGGTATAAACTTGAAACTAACAGAAACCCTGAATCCCCTTTTCTTAAGCCTTCTAAATTATTCTCACCACAAAGGTGATGATAGATTAATTATTGATTCGCGTGTTTGCATTGCTGCGGCAAGTTTAGGCAGTGAAATTAAGATGTGGCGTCATATCTCTTAAATTAGAAAATTCGGGAAGCATCTATTTAAAATTGTTTACAAGACGTATTTCAAATTTATCCCAAGTTATATATTCATGTCAGGTTGATCATAATATTAACTTCTGGGCATATTTGTGGTTTAAAAATATTCCCTCTCCGTATACAAGAATAGACACAAACATTTTTTTTTAATTGCTCCGAATATCACAAAATTCCTCATTCAAAACCTATGATCATAATTATCATAATTCATGTTGTTGCGAACACTGATTAGTGATTGATAGTTTCGTTCGTGTAAATTAAAAATTTTATACTCGTTCCAATTATGTCTTCGTCCAAAACTCTACCTCGGCGAAAAGAAAAATGAGGTTACAACGTTAAGTTTTTTTTTCTTTCTGTACCACATCCTTTCGTAGCACAAATCACGTAATACTTACATATATAACGAGCACCGGTTTAAGCGAGAACCAGTCCAACCCACACTGATCGAACGCCAAGCGTTACATCCGATTTTTGCGCTTGGTATCGAATACCTCCTGGTGGCTTTGTCCCACGGTTATTGGGCCCTTACGTCAGCCCGACAGCACGCTCTAAATGTGCTGAAATTTATTCGAATTCCTTGCAACGGGTGACCGGAGACTTTGGGGCCCGACTGGGAAACGACAGATGTTTCTTTGCGTTTTGAGCAATAATTGCTTCGCTGAATATGTCATTGGACGCCAACGCGTCCTCGATTTTCCTGATTTTTTTCAACAGGAAAACTTCGCCTCTAACATTTCTGCTTAATTTCATGGTACTACTGCGTACTAGCTAACGTTAGTTAGCTAAATGATGTTTTTTAATCTAATCTTCAGGAATATAGAAGAATATATTTTGACGAAATTGTTTAATGTTTGAAGAAATGTATTAAACAGTTGATTTTGTAAACGAAAAACATGAATTATTTCAAGCAGATAATGAAACCTGTAGCAAAGGTATGATTACCCTTAAATATATAACATCGCTTGTATACAGGGTATTCCACGTAACTGATTCATTAAAAGTTTATGATGTTCTATTATTTACTTATATTTGAGATTTTGGCACCAGTATCTGTTCGATTGGAACTATAAATGTAAAATACCTTAACCAAAATATCACTTCCGGTTGACCGGAAGTGGATGTCAACTTTCTTATTTTAAATAGAATGATATAATTTTTTATTCATTTTTGGATTCTACAACTATAAATACGTCAGGTTTCATTAGCTATTCCTATAGCTACATGTTGCCGTTTTTGAGTTATTTAAGTTTTTCTTTTTTTTTAGTCATAATCATTGCATCATTGAGAAATTAATATCTCGGTTAATACTGCAAGTGGAGACTCCAAATTTGCTATGTTATGAATGTAGATATAACTCTAAGAAATGGTACAGACGCTTTACATTCTAACATACAGGGTGTTCAAAACTTAGGAACAAAGTGACATATTTTCAAATGCAGGAAACTCAATTTTTTTAAATAGAACACCCTGTATTTTAATTCGGAATTAGCAAGTAAATATCATCCCCTATCACTTTATATGAGCATTCCCTATATAGACTAAGTAGCCCTATCTTTGCGTGTTTGTAGTCTGTTTAACAAAAAGTCGTTCATATCTCAAAATCTATTAAAGATAGGTATAGGGAATGCTGATATAAAGTGATAGGGGATGATATTTACTTCTTAATTCCGAATTAAAATACAGGGTGTTCTATTTAAAAAAAAAAGAATACTTAGTCTGTTCAACAAAAGGTCGCTCATATCTTATAATCTATTAAAGATAGGTATAGGAAATGCTCATATAAAGTGATAGGGGATGATATTTACTTCTTAATTCCGAATTAAAATACAGGGTGTTCTATTTAAAAAAATTGAGTTTCCTGCATTTGAAAATATGTCACTTTGTTCCTAAGTTTTGAACACCCTGTATGTTAGAATGTAAAGTGTCCTGTACCATTTCTTAGAGTTATATCTACATTCATAACATAGCAAATTTGGAGTCCCTACTTGCAGTATTGACCGAGATATTAATTTCTCAATGATGCAATGATTATGATTAAAAAAAAAAGAAAAACTTAAATAACTCAAAAACGGCAACATGTAGCTGTAGGAATAGCTAATGAAAACTGACGTATTTATAGTTGTAGAATCCAAAAATGAATAAAAAATTATATCATTCTATTTAAAATAAGAAAGTTGACATCCACTTCCGGTCAACCGGAAGTGATATTTTGGTTAAGGTATTTTACATTTATAGTTCCAATCGAACAGATACTGGTGCCAAAATCTCAAATATAAGTAAATAATAGAACATCATAAACTTTTAATGAATCAGTTACGTGGAATACCCTGTATAGGTATATTTATTAGATTACGGTTTTTTGCCACAGTTGAATAAATGATGTTTTTTTCTGGGCGTCTTTTATTGAAAATATCTGACGTTTCTGGATATGATAATTATCTCCGTGTATTAAAATAATCTCAACTTTATTAAGGAAATTAAGGCATACTTGCTGATTGGCACTAAGTCAGTTTGACATGTGCAATAATACTTCGACGACAATTGTTATTTTCAAAGCCAAAGCTGATTTTTTTTTGAATGAGCAGGCTAAATTAGATACATTGAAAGAAAAAATCAAGTAGGCGATTGTAGCTTGGTATTTGATATTTTCTCTCAGTTCCAACTAAGCTTTGTAAATAATTTTTATTAATATTTTGCAAAATAAGAGTATTGCACTCATAAGCAACTTTGATATTTTATATTTAAATAAAAACTTGATATTTAAATTCTGATAGGTGCATTTTCAGTTTGAAATGTTGCAGAAATATTTAAATAAAAATAAGAATGTACACAACAATAAAACTGCATGGTAGTTTAGGCATGATTTAAGATAGCAATATTATAATTTTTGGTTTTGTTTTACTTCTTTCTTTCATCCATTTTCTAATCTTCCCAGGTTTTTTTTTTATGTTTTGATGTACTAATTAGTTCTTCAACTTTCTTTCGTTGTTATTTTGTTCTCGGTATATCATAAAGTTCTTACAGAAAAAAAAGGCGTAGGAAAAGATGATATACCGGGGATGATAAAATATGTATATCGGACATTGAGGGACACTGAGAAAATACTGGTCGTAATCAATAATCTATGACATTTTTACGATCAAATAATATTAATATAATATTATTTAATTGGATTTATGTGTATAAGAACGATAAGGTATGCTTGTACTTGTTGTTTTTTTCGATTCACGAAGGCATTTGACACGTAGATTACGCATGCTGTTGGGAAGTTGTGGTTGCATGAATACGTGTGTGTCCTTATGATCTATTTGTATCCTACCTCACTGATCGTAGATCCGTTGTTTCAATTAGAGATTCTGTAGATGGTGAGATCACAGAATTTTGCTCCTCAATAGATTGAAGTTAAATGCGGCGCTACGCCAGGGTCATTATAGTGTCCGACCCTTTTCGTCATTTACCGTTAACGATCTGCATGTGTCTCTGCCTTCGTGTCTGATTACTCAGTATGTGATGATTCAGCTGTATTATCGCGTTCTACATTGGATGAGGTATCTGTTGCGGACGAGTAACGTTGTATGCATGATGAATGAATGGTCTAAGTGTAACGGGCTAGACTGTAATGTTATCGAAGACTAATTTAGTTGCACTTCCGAGCTCCGCAAATGTTTAATAGTAGCATCCTGATATCTAGTACGATAATAGATCCATTCCAGAAAGTGAGTTTTGTAGAATTTCTTGGTTTGTCGGTAGACCCCTAGCCTGAGATTTGATAGGCACTGCGCTTTGCCTTGGAGCGTAAATTAGCTCTGCGTACTTTCTGTCAGGAACTTGAGAAGTATTGTTGGCATTGATGTCCTCCGCCTGTTCTATTTCTCTTATGTGGAGTCAGTCTGAGGATACGCAATAGTTTTTCTAGGGATCGGCGCCGTGTGCAGAGAGATTTTTTATTTCTCAAAGAAATATTTATGTGTATGCTTTGCGTGTGCTCAGCCACGAATCATGTCGCTCATTATTTTATAACTTTGAGGGTCTTACCTCTTTGGTCCTTGTATTTATTTGAAGTGCTAATGTTTTATAAGCGCAATGAAGAGCTTTTACAAAAAACAGGATATTTATAATAATTATGGCAACGGCGGGTCCGCAATAATATAAGTGTTCCTTTACTATGAAACAAGCCTTCTATAGGGTCAGTCTCACACTTTTAGGATGCGTAATGTATTATATAACGCAACTACCTTCAGATATAAAAAACGCCCACAACATTCTTCTTATAGAAGCTTATTAAGGCTTTATCAGTAAGTACCAGCTTTTATTGTGCGGTATGATGTATATTTAACGATGGTCTCTCTAAATTTTGTTGTTTATTATTTAACCTTTAATATAGATTTTAAATTTTTGTTCCTTAACATAACTATGCTTTTAATATGTCACTAATGTTACGTCTGTGTTCTGTCCAATTTCATTACTGTCTGAATTTATCTGGTAGTATTATCTATGTTTATATTTTATTTTATACCACATTCCTATTTGTAGTTGTACTTTGTGTATTCGAATTTAAATTGTTTGTATGGTCTTTATTAGCTGTCATTTTATATTGTATGTTCAAAAAAAAAATATTATTACAAGCTTTGGATTCCGTAATACAAAACGATTCATAGTGAAATAAATCCGTTTTTATTATTAAAGCAAATCACTATTAAATAGTGCATGGTATAATGTATTTACATCAACTAATATTTTCATATGCCCAATCGACTAACATTTTGTTAATAATATCATGATGAACGAATATTCATATTTATTTTTAGTTCCAATTTCATACAAAATTATGCACGATCTATGAACGCGCAATAAAGATAAATTGATACCGTCCTTCGTTATTTACGGTTTGCAATTTTTTGCCGAGAGCGAAGCAATAGCGCTACAGTAACTATATTTTCATATGCCCAATCGATAATTTTGTTAATAATATGAATATAAACGAATATATATTATTTTTTGCGGTCAATTTTCCCATTAAAATTATTCTCCGATATGAACGCAATAAAGTATTAAATGATACCTTCTCGTTTAGTTCAATGTTTTGCTTATTTTGCAAGCGTTACCTAATGAAGGTGACGGTACGTAATTGAATTACTGACTTACGTCTCGCCGGTGGCTGATGAGAGAGGGTTTGGCGTGTGGCCCCTACAGAACGTACATCTAAACTCTATTATATCTCCAAGTGGGAGATCGAGGATAATGCCGTAGCGATGACAGTGAACTTGTACTCGGAGGAATGTTCATCAGGCCTGGTAATGTAATGTAATGTAATGTAATGTAATGTTATTTATTTATTTATTTACCATAGATCACAATTGACATCAGTTTCGTCAAAAATAAAAAAAAACAAAAATCACACACTGGTAGATCACTTGTATGGTGATCCTCTACAATAAACCATGAACCTTTGCCATGGTGGCGTTTTTGCGGTTAATTGTTTAGGCATTTTTCTGGTAATCGCCAAGGCTTGATATCAATCTTTTCTGTTGTCAGATTGAATCACATTGAAGTATTGTACTAACGACTAAAAGACTAAAATTACCGAGGAATCACATTGTTAGCGTAGTTGGCAAAGCAATGGAGAAATAAATAAAAAAAGAGAAAATAGATAAAGCAAATCGAATGGACACAATGCGGATTCAGGGAATCTGATTGAGACAGATTAATGAAAACATTTATTGATTGGGAAAAGCTCTCTATAGGGTCAAAAGGTAAAACATATGGAAGATTCTGGAAAAGAGAGGAGTAGGGTAAAATATTAGAGGGATAATTAAGATGGATAATTAGATGGTATGGACATGCTTGCCGCATGCCAGAAAAAGAAATTGCAAAAAGAATAGATATATAAAGCGAAGACAATGGAAATAATGTAAGGGGACAATCAAAAAAAACTTAAAATGATCTCAATAAAAGAGGAAAAGGGAAAAAGAAATATAAAATGGGAAGAAAGTAAAAATACGAACAAATAGAAAGAAATGGAAATAAAGTTAACAACGCAACAGAGTAACAACTAAGCTCAACTCAACACAACTTACATTTAAACATCAAGCTTTTTGATTAAGTGATAGTTCTTTCGCTCGAACACGCTGTATACAAGAATGTACACAGCCGAAATTATCTTCCTCATTTAAAAATAACAATGAACAAATTGCAGCCAGCTTTCGTCGGTCCATTTGAACCGCGTTAGATGGGAAACATGAAGATAAACCGCATTCCTTAATTGTATTTCCGCGTCTGTCAATTCCTTCTTTAAATAAACGCGGCTACATTAGCTCTTCCGTTTCGAATTATCAATGACGGCGGCACCGTAATAAATACCTAGCCGGTGATATCATCGTCTTCATTATAATTCGTCGTCACCTTTGTAATTTCTGTTTCGTTTTTTGAATAATGCACGAGCGTTTGGAAAATGTGTGTTGTCTATATGTAAATACATATCGTTCACTTACCGATTGACCACTCTGGGAGCATTCCGTTCGGTTCAAACAGTTGTGATTTAATTTTATTTTCGTCAAAGAAAAATGGCTGGTGAGGATTGTATTTGTTGGAAACTTACCTGAAATAAATAAAAAAAGGATTATTAGAATACTAACAATAAGTGTAATAATAGGTCTGATATACATTGCGCATGGTTTAAATTATATTTATTCGAATCACTTAAGCTTTGCTAAATGAAAATCGTTTCACCCAATTTTGGGCTTCAAGAATAATAGTCGTTCAAATCTAACCATTCCAAGCAATTATTTATTGCACGAACCCAAAAACCTTGAAATAACGTTACATTATAAAGTCCAACTTCAATACGTGTATAACTTTTCTTTGTTTAATTCCGTGGAAATAAAAACACTTATTATTTAAACAAGCTATTTTATAACACAACTCTAATTAAAATTATTCACATTTTGTGGTTAAAGTTGTGCAAAATTAACGCTTTAATAGATGGATATTTTTAGAGATGATCCTATAGTGAGTGATTTTTTTGGGTTTATCTGTTGTAGGAGTTGTTTTTAGAATAGGAAAATAAGAATTTCTGTATGGTAATTTTGATATATTCGCCACCTTAGGAGCGCCTTTAGGCGTTTACAAAACGGAGTTCCTGCATCTCGACGCTTGACTACGCTTTCACAATGACCGATGTTTGCGAAGGATAATATACTATTAAGGAAATTGTTACGAGGCAACACGTAATTTAACGTACCCCATAAATAAATTATATTGCAGTTAATATATTATAAAAATAATTAATTGTATTTACTGCTTGGTAATATTTTTTTGGATTATTAGTCATGCACTTAATACATTTTATTTATTATTACTAGAATGATTTCACAATTTTTCTCGCGGGCATTCCTTTAGTATCCATTTTTGTAATTTGATGTTACAATAAAGTGTGTGGTAGATGAGTTATAAACTAGGGCGTTTATAACTCATCTAATGGGTTTATGAGGGACTTTTTCTGGAATATCTAAAGTTGAAAAATTTTGTATTTCTTTGAAAAAAAGGTAAACTTAATAACACAGCTTGATTCTCTGCTATTTTGGGTATTACGAGCCCTAACTGATGTCAGCAAACTTATTTGCAGTAAGTAAATAAATTCAACATTAAAGAAAATTATCTATTTTGATGTCTAAAAAATGATTATTTTAGAAGAATAACCCTTATAGCGTGCATCAACAAACTATTCGTACTTGATGATAGAACATTTTGATGAAAACTGTTATTTCCATCAATGGCAGTGGTTTTCTTTAAACATTTCGGAATGTGTATATTTGTTTGAGATCCGAGCTTATCAACTGAGAACCTTCAGCCACGGCTGAAGACTTCCAACTGTCCTGATTTTTAAGGTCAACAAATCACCACCATACCTAATGTATTGCGCTTGATATTCTAAAAAAAATACATATAATGCACCATATTGGTGTAGCATTTCATTTTTGCATTGGGTGAAATGATGATAGAATATATTATTAGTAAATGAAGTTTTTCGCCAGACTGTATTCATATAGTTTAACAATTTAAGTTTTGAGCAACACTGTGTATCTCGATGTCATGTTTGCCAATATACCTATTAACTAAGGAATTTTAAAACTTGTTACTGATACTGTTTAAGGTTTGCAATTTTAAAAATCGTTCTTTTACTCGGTTCCTTTTGAGGTGTCTCAAGGTGAGAGATCTTGACAGTTCATAATTTTTTTTTATATTAACTTTGGCCATTTTATTAGCTTTTGGGCCAAAGAATATTCTAGGCTAAAAAATAGATAGAGTGTCTAGGAATAATGGATTTCAATCATAAATGTAAATAATATTTAATTTCAACTTAAACTTCCATAGTATTCATTTAAATAAAGAAAAAACTACGAAGTGAACTTCGACGTAAAATAAACCAATGCATTGAGTTCCCCGAAGTGGTTCTTTTGCTCTAATTTAGATTTGTTAAAGAGATAGTATGAATGTTAAGCACTAAGTACACTTGTTAACCCCTTCGTTGTGAAGCATTTGATGGATGTCAAGCACAGCCAAGTTTAACCGATCTTCCAGAAGAAGTTTTCTTATATCATGAGGGCATTTTACGAACAACAGGAGATTTCCCGAGTCTCAATCTACAGATTGTTGGTGACCATTTGATCTTACGGTGTATTCTTCGTACACATACAAATAACAATGTCCAGAGGAACTCTCGGACTCAAGGAAGATTATTTGAGCCTCCCTATCGCTACTGGATAGCCGATATTTCTTTGTGTACTGCCTTATTAAAAGGATATCCCGGCTTGGAAGAAGTCTTAGCCCTACCCTGCTAGCTCTGAAGATTTAACTTGTAAGAAAATTGTAGGGTTATTGTTAGTAATTCTTTGGTATGTAATTAATTTTTACTTAGTTTTAAGTTAACTTTGCATCCATCGGCGAGCTCGTACCTTTCATTATGTTTTATTATTATTTCATTTTATCTGTATTATATTTTAGCTTCATTTAATTGTTACCTTTTATAATTCAAAACTTAACAATTTTTTGCATTTCAATTATTTATTTATATATAAAGTTCACAATATATACTAGTTTGTCTATTGCTAACATTATTGTAACGAGTCCACTTCTAGTCAGTTTTGTCTTAATTGATTTAAATTTGTTAATATATTCTACCAATTGTTATTTTTTTGCTTTGTTTTCCTGCATCCCCTCCCGTAGGTTTCCTACTGGCGCCCAAACTATTTACTATTACTCACGACCCAATGCCACCGAAAACGAGCAGCCAACATAGCAATACAACATTAGCATTCAAGTTTTCTGGTGTACGTGTCGACTAGAAACTCACGACAATGGTAATCCGCACCAGATAATTCTCTTGTGCTTTTATTACCTAAATGTTGCCGCTACTGTTCTAAGCTGCTAAGCTATAACTCTCTTTGATAATGACAATAACACGACAAATGCGTGTTCTTCTAAGCTGAAGGGGCAACCAACTGATGCCAATGCTTTCTACATTTGTTTCTGGGGGCGTGCCGGTCGCAGATGTCACGATCCTCGTCATTCGCTTGTTCATATGCCGTTTTGATTGTGGTTACGCCGATGTGATCATTGTGCGTGTATTACATGCATTCATGCATGTGCACGGTGCTTTATAACATTTTCTGCGCTTTAAATATGATAAATTGCGGTCGAAATGAGTGGTTATATTTACTTGGTTACGCGCGACAATATAAATATTGTTCAAGATTAGATAGGTGTTGATAATCGGGTCGGAATTGTTCCTTGGTGAATATTTCAACTCTTAATCGAGGTTTTATTTTGATCTAACACTATACTGCACGATTACGGCCATTATGGCCGTTTGCACCAACGCGTTACGCTTGGTTTAACTTTAAGTGACGCTTAGATTGTGACATTCACTATATATGTATTAAAAATGAAATATCATCTTCAAAGTGTCGCTTAAAGTTAAACCACGTTTAACACGTTGGTGCAAACGGGCCTAAGACAATTTGTACGAGTGCTTATCTGTACTTTCTTCTGTGCAGTTTCAGATATTTGTTAGGTGTTGTTATCAGCTCCTTCAGTTAGTGTATTTGAATAACAGTAAAAGCGAGAATAAGAACACTGCGTGATACAAATAAAAGAGTTCATTATATTCTTTAGTTTGGAGGGGAGAAACGTAGCTGCTGCTTGATTTAACTTCCTACGTGTCTTTGAGTCTCTGGCACAAAGGGTAGTTCCATAAGTTTATTGCTCCTGGTACTAATGCCACTCTTATCAAGTTAATGAGATCTTACCTTGCACCTTCAGCATTAGAACTGCCGGAATCTGTCCTGGCTCTCACGATATTCTCGCTGGAGTGCTGCAGGGGTCAGTATTTGGGCCACGTCTCTTCCTGTTGTTTGTGACAGACCTCCTTTGAGAGGTCGATGACACCGTCATATACGCAATTAGCAAGAGCGAGAGGTTGATTTCAATTTGTAACTTCAGTTTCTTTTCTCACATTTACTATTTCAGTTTTAGAGTTTGAGGTTATTTATACAAGTGCAGATCAGTTCTTTTCATTCTTAACTATGATCAATAGGTCTATTGTATTGTTATGTACCTGATAAGTTTGCTTTACATAAATAGGTCAGAACATGCAAGAAAAAATGCGTAAACAATTAACCGAAAAAGTGCCACCATGGCGGAACTCATGTTCGTTTGTAGGAAGCACTGTACCAGTAAAGACAATGAAGCCGGAATAATAATCACCCACTGAGACATCAAGAGTTGTGAGATGTGCGCCTCTAGGAGTCACAAACTCCCAAACCCAATAAGCAATCGCGACGTAAGCCAGTAATTTGTGAGAGATTTGCGATTAGAGCTTACCTCAGCGGTTGTTACCTGAGAAATACCGGACTTCGGAGCGTAGATATCTCCAGCAGGGAAACTGCAATGGCGTACATTCGCAAATCAAATGGGGGTCTATCCCGTTGGTTTGTCGATGCCTCAAAAACGCGTAATGGCACGGGCATTGGAATCTAGAGAGACGGAGAAGGGGACGGCAATGCTTTTAGTCTAAGCCTCCCCTCCTACCATTTTCCAGGCCGAAATTATTGCCATCCAAACTTGTGCTGAGTGCAACTCAAACTGCCTGCGCAAGAATGGAATGTTAAATATCATTTCCGACAGTCAGGCTGCCCTCAAAGCTTAGCAAGTTATCTGATTTGACTCTGAGGTGATACTGGGGTGCCACAGAAAACTTAAACAGCTGGCGGAACATCTAGATGTTGCATTGAGATGGGTGCCAGGTCATTCTGGGATCAGAGGCAATGAAATAGCTGATACTTTAGCAAGAGGCGCCAGCGAGCTGCCGTTCTAAGGCCCAGAACTGACGTGTGGCAGCATCAACCCGTTTGTTAGGTCCCAACTTGCCTCTAGCCACTGCTCCTTTTGGAATGGACTTGCTGGCACAAGATACTGTGAATCTCTAGGGCTTCATCCGAATGAGGAAAAACTACGTAAGGCAGTCTTTGTGAGCAGGAACAGATTGATATTACTAACAGGAATTTTAACTGGGCACCTCGCACGAAATGAACACATGTACCGCAGGGGGTTACTAAACTCTCCCCTGTGCAGAAAGCGTGGGAGCGCGGAGGAAACTCCTGCTCACCTTCTTGTCAATTGCGCGGCAGTGGACGAGGGGAGAGGCAAACGCACTTTGTGGTCGATCGTTTGGACGAACTCAGAGTCAGTAAGTTAACTCTCAGCCAGATTGTGAACTTTTTTAATTGCTAAAATTAACATGGAAACACAATAGGTGTTTTTGGCCGTGTTGCCTTCCTCAAATTACACTCGCTCATGGAAAAAAAGCCAGTAATGCAGTCACTGATCTAGATCGGGCAATTCATGGGCAATTTTGAGGCCCCCAACAGGTTTAAGATGCATCTTCATTCATTCATCCCACCACGCAGCCCGTGTGGTTGTACCCATCCGGCGCATTCCTGGGTGGCGGATAGGGAGGCCCAACGTACCTGCCTCCGCGATTCTTTTATCCTGAACAAATGCCCTGGGTAGCCTACCAGACACAATGACCCAGAGACCTGAGCGGTCTAAACCCCGCAATACGGTGGAGAGTGACTGGTTGTGCTTGAACGACTAAACCCGCAATATGGCCTAGGTGAAAGACGATCCACGAACCAACCTCCCAGCTGTAGCGTCGTGGCTAAGGGCTTGCACCGGGGTTTTCCGATGCCAGCTTCTGTTCCATTAAGTGAACGTTTGCTGTTAATTCATACTCCCTCTGCTGTTTGTGGACATGTCTCACAGGTGGATGGGGTGGAGGGTCTTGGCTTTACCGTCTGAACCGAGCGGAGAGAACCTCAAGAAAAACCTAAATCCTAAGGTGGAGAGGGCCAAGCCGAAGAGATGCGTGGCTGAATAGATGATCAGTATTATATGTGGTACCCACCTGGGGGTAACAGGCGGCACCCCCTTGTATACACGCCTTGTGCTTTTAATGGGAGCTCTGTAAGCATCGACGAAATACTTCTTCCGTACTCGTGGGACTAATTATGGAACCTAGAGCAACTAAATCTATAATACTGGAGTCTGAAATTTACAATTTTACAAAGTTGTGCTGTACCCAACAGCACAAGGCATTTCAGATAATTCCAATAGAATTATTATATTAAAGGTGGCCCGTCTTGCATTGTGGCTGATTGTGAAATTCACCAAGATTTGATCGATGAGGAAATCATATATTCCCTAAAGATGTTGAAAGATAGCACAGCCGCGCAGCATTTTTTTTTTTTGCAAGGGTGACTGCTTCCTCATTTCTGAAAATGAGTGAATGTTCAAGTACCCAGATTAAGGG
The DNA here is from genome assembly GCA_004143645.1 of Protaetia brevitarsis. Classification (NCBI taxonomy): domain Eukaryota; kingdom Metazoa; phylum Arthropoda; class Insecta; order Coleoptera; family Scarabaeidae; genus Protaetia; species Protaetia brevitarsis. Next base: position 551,134 of record RXPK01000210.1, read on the forward strand.
TAGATTATTAGCCATCCCCAATGTATTTCGAGTATGTTTACAGCTCCAAATCAGTTTCGACAAACAAAGCATTGCAGTGCACATATAGAAGCACTTATCATATCAGGCAAACCGAACACTCAGCGAGATGAAACACTAGTAATCCACGATGCATGGATAATATCAAATTACATCAAAACGACACAAAAAAAAATAAACGATGCTATTATTGATAGTATTGGGGAGAATCTTTATTTATGTATTAATCTTAAACGATTGGCGTCATGAATTGTATCCTATAAGCGAAAATTCACGCAAATGACAGTATTCCTGGGCGTTTATTTGCAACTCAGAAAAAGTAGTTGGCGCAAACAAGCCAAAGGTTGCAAATTTTCAATCAATCTAGTAATTCCTTGCGGACAATTTTAACAAATTTTGATTACTATCCCCACCCAACAAGGTTTAAATTATAAATACATTCATGTATACATAGCAAAATACAATGTTAGCTAGAATGCAACGGCAGAAGACGACTTCCATTTACGTGCCGATATTTTTCAAGACGTGATGTCATAGGCGCTTGTGGCGTTGTTGGTCGCATGTCACACTGAACAGGCGCCTCCGTTATGCAATCGCTATTTTTAAAACAACCCCCCGTCGAGCAGGACTGCCAACAGCGACGCTCGCAAGTATATATGTGTATCAGATACATAGAATCGCATTCGTTTAGAATTCTAAGCACGAAAGCAACTGCCGATACATGAACGCAATATAAAGTTTTCGTTACAAGAACGTTTAACGGAATTTCATTGAGATTTTCTTGGTATGAGAGAGAAAATGGTGTGGAGTACTGTCCTTTATTCGTGGTATGACAGGAAGACAGGAGAACTTATTTATGTTTAAATTATTTTATACGTGATAAGTTTATAGTAGCTGTCATATAAATAACAGGTATATTGTTTTATAGGATAACATCCGTTTTGCAATAAGTCTTAAATGCGAATGGCTCCATTCAATTAATTTAATAAAAAAGAATGTTTTAGATTATTGTAGTAATTATGTGTTAAAACTATTTTAAAAGTCTTCCTCCCTTGTTAAATGTTCATTCTATTAATAGACAGGGTGTTAAATATCCAAGGGTTACTACGATGGGCATTTTAAGAGTTTGATGATTTTCACTTTGGTACACAAAACTTTAATTATTGATAACGCCAAAAAATGTGTAAAATGTGCAAATTATTGCACAAAAGAATAAGTATATACGTATACAATAAATAGGCTATGAATATTAATTGGCGAAAGAATTATATACAGCGATCTAATGTTATGCTTTGCTTCCTGTATTCGCAGGACTGATTTGGAAAAAAAAAACTACATGTAGCAAAAATGGCGGACGCCTATAAAATTAAAGAAACAAAAAAAAAATAATCAGGACGCAAAAGTTGTTAATGCTTTGGGCTGTGAACGCGTATTCATCTATTTCGGTCGACACGGCGTGCATTATTTCGGGATATTAGCAGTACATTTACGCTTGAAGGAATTTAAATTTCGTACCGACGTGAATAAAATAGGGTTTGAGGGTTTAATTACGGTAATGGGAATTATATTCGGTCCTTGCAATTTAAACAAGCGAGTAGGTGGCCGAATTCATCCCTCGGAATTAAAAACTAATGCAAATTTATAGGCACTATTGGAGAGGGTTTAGAACTTTTTACGGATGATTCGAAGGGTAAGGGTAGTACTGGGACGGCTTTGTTGTTTATACAGTGAGGTCGTAAATTGTGCCCCCCCTTCATAACTTTTGAAAGGAGTGTGATAGAGCAATGAAACAAAAACGAGGTGAAATTAGAGACAGTTTGTGACTTTTTGCCTATATGCATACGCACATAGGTTCTGGTATACAATAGAGGACGTAGCTATCCTTAAAATTTTAAATGGGAAATAATTTCATATACAAGCTCATTCGGAAGATATTTCTATTACTTTTATGGCAATGCAAACAGTTTTACGATTTTTAAAATGTATCCAACTTATCCAAGATTAATTATTGGGGTACCCACACTGTAAAAAAAGTTGCCTACAATTTTACCGGTAAATTTGCTTCATAAGGTAAAATTTCTACCATCTAGTAAATTTCACATGCTGATGTGTTTTTCAAAGATTGTGCGGTAAATTCGTATGTAATATTTATATGAACTGTATATTTGCCGAACGCGTTCAGTTAAATAACCTAATAACCAATCACATTGCGGCGTATTCAAGTAAAAATTAATATAAAAGATCCTCAAATTTTTACCCAAATTTAAATACCCAAGAAAATTGTCAATTTTACACTTTTAAGTAAATTTTGATAGTAAACCTAAAATTGTACATGTTTTTTTCCTGTATTTTCCTTTCGAATTTTTATAACATCTTAAACTTACATGAAAAAGCTGTAAATTTTACCGAAATCTTTTTTTTCCATGTTAAATATCCTAGAAAAAACATGTAAAACAAAATTTACATGATTTATTGTGGTAAATTCACAACGTTATTACATGTAATATCCCTAATTTACCATGGCAAAATAACTGTAATTTTTTACAGCGTATGTACTCCAATAATTAATCTTGGGCAAGTTGGTGAAAATTTTGAAAATCGTAAAACTGTTTGCATTGCTATAAAAAGAAAAGAAATATCTTCCCAAATGAGCTTCTAAATGAAACTACTTCCCATTTAAAATTTTAAAGATAGCTACGCCCTCTATTTTACATCAGAAGCCATGTGCGTATCTCTATAGGCAAAAAATCACAAATTATCTCTAATTTTACTTTGTTTTTGTTTCATTGCTCTATCTCATACCATTCAAAAGTTATCAAAGGGGGAGGGGGGCAATTTACGACCTCACTGTATCATAGGGGTATTACAATATATAATAAAAAGTTTAAATTAGGGGATCTACGAAGAAATGTGTATAAGAATTATGTGTGTTAGAGCTTAAGGTGAATATCCCATTGCATGTTTCAGTCATCGAGTTAGCACCGACGATCCTTAGTAAAGTGAAACGCGCCTATATGCTAGTAGTGACTAATTGTTGTACATACTTTTAATTATTATTTTATTTTAAACGAATTCCCAAACATTCTAAGTACCCGCATTTCCTATTTCGTTCTACACAACCTCCCACACGATCACAGCGATGACATCAACGTGTTCGCCTGGCCTACACCGATCCGAATCTAGTTCTAGGACGGACGGACTGCCGAAAAATTTCGCGATAATGGGCGCGAAAGCGTACGCCTTCACTAAGTCGCGTGGAGAGCGAAGTCTCTATTTTTGGACGGACCCATACGCGTGCGAAAACTATCGCCATAACAATGCGGTGACGTAAGGCAGCTTGGTGTGCCGATTTTTCGCATTCGTCCTACCGAGCATTTGCATAGGAATCGGAGGATTAGCAAACATTACCGTTGGAAATGGAAACGTTTGCTTGATGATGGTGACCCGTGGTGAAAATTAAGCTTATGTTTGTAACGATAGAGAAAGTTTGCGATGGCTTTCTGTGTTTGTTTTTGATAATCGAAAAAAAAAAATGATTGGTTTCTGTGATATTTTTACGTAACAACTTGATAATCGAAAGGTTAAGATTACTTTAAATGCCATATGGAAGTATTGAAGAATATGTCTATCTCTAACTAACTGATCATATTATTAGGAGATTGACTTGATAAATAAAGGTATTGCAGAAAAAAAAAACTTGGCATCAGGAAAATGTGTAAGTACAAAAAACATGGTCTCAGTTTTAAGTTACACTAAAGCTTTAATATAACTTCAAAAATTCAGACTAGCCTAAAAACACTTTTAGACAACTTAAATCAATTGTTCCTAATGTTTGCTGTGGTCCTTCCTACCCACTAGAAGAAGATGTTATCAAGACCAAAAATTGCCAAATCTATATCTATATCCTTCTTCCATTTTTCTTGTGAGATCTCTTATGTGTTGTCAATGCAACAGTGCAGCTGATAGCTTGTGGTAAGAATTTTTGTTTTTTAAATTTTGTATTTCATAACCACAATCTTATTTTGTTTATTATCTTGTCATGTCTATTTTTATGTTGGCGGGAACTGTATACAATGATAACATGTGTTCATTTTTATCACAAACTTTATTGTTGTATTAATCATATTTTAATAACTTAACAAGTTAGCAAAAAATTTGAATGTAATTTTAAAAAATCTTAATGTCAATGGTTTCTTTGATTATTAATAAACAACACGTTTTTTTTTCTCCTGGAAATACAAAAAAACTTGAATATAGAACATCTAGGTATGTAAATGTATTAAAATTTAATTTCGTACCTTCAAAATCTCAATCAAAAAATATTAATTGTATATATTTAATAACATATTCTTGTTAAATATTTTTTTTTTATGCCACCACATGCATGTAGGTTAGTTTTTCACGTTATTAATGACAACCTTCCTAATTTTCTTGTCAAAAGCGAATTAAGCACAAATTTACCATAAGACAGTCATCCTATGGAGCCAGTTGGCTAAATTCATCCATTTTTTTTTGGTGTCTTTGTTTCATTATAATTATCTACGTCAGGGTGCTGTGATATTTTGTTATCTTCAACTTTTACGCTCTATTATATTAAATTGTTATCCAAATTTGCAAGTGTGTTTGTTATTACCTGAACCCTGATTTCCTTTCGCTATGAATATCCTACACTCAGGCAACCATAAATATTATGCTGGGGATTACTTCTTTCCCAAATCTAGCCCCCACTTTTCTAAACAGATGCTAGATTAAATTAGGGTTGGGTTTGCATACGGGTCTGTTTCACCGCGACCTTTTCAGATCTATCGCAACTCCCTTTTTCCTAGACGACGTTCTCTAATTTTGCCCACTTAGTAAGGCCAATCATCCTTGAGAGCGGCTTCCTTGTGTAGCTGCTAGCTGTGGGGTTTTCCACGCCCATTGCTTAGAAACTAGATCATTTTGACAGTCTTCCTACTTTTATTCAGTAGATCCGTAGTAAATTCAGGCCTCTGTTCCTTTAGGAACTCTTTTGCCTGTTTCTGCCACGGTGATTTTTGCCACCACTCTCTGAACTGATTATATATCCACTCATTGATGGATTTTTTAATTTAAGATTTGGCAGTACCGAAAGAAGGGGCAGTTCCAACGAATGACCTTGACGAACCTCGCTTGACCGGCTCGTACACCGCCTCATTTTCCCTCAGGGCTGAGTGTCTAGGAACCCAGGCCAATGTTAATTCCCTTTCGATGCCCATCTCATTTAGGGCATCTAATCCATCTATCTAATCCATACTTACAGAACTAATCGCTTCGAGTGTGGATCGACTATCAGAGAAGATAGCGACGCTTATACCTGGACCAAAGATGGACCAAGTCTTCGTATTTCTCTGATACAATGGTAAATTGCAGCAACCTCAGCCTGAAACACCGTTGTGTCTTTGCTGAAGCTTAATACACCGAAAGAGTATTTTTAGGCTTCTTTCCCTATAATCCAGCACTCTGATGCCGCAGTCCGTTTTAGAGCCGTCTGTATACCAGTTTGAGTCCGCTCTTACTGAAGTGCCTGTCTCCCAGTCCTGATTATCTACTATTATAACTTGATCTATCATCTGATCATCTATAATAGGTTCTATTTTTCAACCATGGCATCCCATACCATCCCCAAAAGGGGTAAACAGATGTTTTTGATCTAAACATTATTATAGCGAAGTATTCCAGCCATATAATAGCAAATATATCGTTAAATATATGTATTACGAAAATTGTGGCAAAGATGGCGCTTGTCCTATTTCACTGTAGTAATGGCTAATTCTTCATATGGTATGCAGAACCAAATAAATTAATGCGATAGAAATCTCTCAAACTATTTAATCTAATCTAAGTTTAACCATACGCAGACTCTTATTGCAAATTCATTATTAACACTTGTAATAGTAGCAATAATTATGCTGAAAATATGTTGAATGGTTAGTTGAATTGGTTACTACTTGGATAAGAACTATTTGAAACAGGCACCATGAATTTTATATGTCTCTGTATAGATACAGTTTTTAAGGGCTGTCACACAAAAAACGCTCCGATGTTGCAAAAAAATATATGCCGAGCAATTCGAAAAAACAAAGTTGACTATCGCAAAATATTGAAGATGGCGTTTGAAAAGTAAATGTAGCCTCAAACGTAGTACCTATTCATCAAGCCATTTCATTTAGTACTAGACTCATGAAAATCGGAACGTAAATAACAGATTTACAACTTTGGGCGTTTTCCGTGTGACAGCTTGTATATCAACAAGCCGTGTAACAAAATAACGCATTATGTTGCCAAAAATCCGTCATGCAGTAAATAAAATTATAAACACAAAATGTGTATTTTGTTGAAATAATGCAATAATTATCGCTAATAATTTTGTAAGAAATTTTAATAAAAGTTGTAGTCATCCTGTATGCTTACAATTTATTGTTTTAAAATTTACAATATTTTTTGTGGGGTAAACGTGCTTTTAATAATTTAATTCCGACAATTGGTGAATAATGTATAAGATAATAAATTTAATCTCTTTAAAGGGGAAAACATGAAAGCTTTAAAGAACATACCTACAATATATTTGAATGAAGTTGTGTATCCGATAGGATACACATCTACTCATACTTTGTTGAAAAAGGAACTTATATCACGTCAGTTCAGCTTCTGCTAACTAATTTGGTATTTAAATACACCAAGATCTTAACTGATACATTATTGAAATACGCCATTGACGTAAACTGTGCACTACGAGGCAGAAAGCTCTTTGTATCACTTGCAAAGCGTGCTTTTGAAATGTAAATGGTAATTTACGGAATGTAAAGATTGTTTCAACAAAACTGATACATCGTAAATGATCAAAATTCTTTTTTTAGCACTGCAGAAACATCCAAATTAATCTAGGTACAGTAAAATACTATAAAGTTTTTTTTTTTTTCTTCCTGGTGAATATTAGCGATTAAATGTTCGTGTATGTATTTGAATGTGCGTTTATACCTGGGTTTTGACTTCGACACTAAACAAGCAATGATGTCAGAGTCGAAATTAGCTACTGCGAACCTCATATACTACCATATACTTGGGTATGTTGTGTAATTGCTTCCACAGCCATTACGTTAAGGTAAAATGTATGTTACGATCACAAATGATAATTTTTCGAAATCTCTTTCAAATTTTACACACATCATTGCTTTGTGCATTACAAAAGTGTTTTATAGCAATGTGTAAGATCCTTTCTAGGATTTCTGTTGTGTTACGTGGTTATTACCTATAATCGTAAATATCAAATATTTACATGTCTAGACAGAGAATGTTTGAGTTGTACAGATGGATGTCCTTCCCGTTCTGAGTTGACATAATTTATTGAGAAAATATGTGGGATCGTCTGATATAGGAAGCGATGGTGTCAATATATTGAAATATTAAAAGCATATTTCAAAAAAAATTACAAGTATAATTAGGAAATTTTCATAGTTTTTGTCAATTAATGTATAGATACATTTTTACAAATGTTTATTATATTATCAGGCATCGTTAATTGGATCTATCTAATTCAGCTGATTAATATCAAATGTAGGCAGTAAACATAAATCTAAAAATATATCAGTTTTCCATGTTTAATTTCTTGAATAACAGAATCGGGTAAAGCAATTAGATTAAATGATCGGAAATAACTCATAAACATTTGGGAGAAATTTTTTTAGAAATAAAATTTAATCGACTCAAGTTGGATTCTATTTTTAGATCGTTTTCAAGATCGTTTCATGGTCGTTTTCTTCTTACCGACAGAAATAACGCATCAAAGACCCTAATTTATCAACATGTCCACGGTATTTTCGGAGATTTTATATTCGACCGGCAAAAAAATATATAGATGACATCATTCATATCTGACGACGTCATCAAGAGCGAATTTGCCAAGTTTTAAAAAAAATAATACTTCTAAAAACAGGTACAATGACCTGGTAAAAAGTCACTTTGCTGTGAGTGCCCGAACATTAAGCTAACTTGATGTTTTGTAACAGACAGCCAGGCGATACTACAGGTAGAATGTAACTTAAAGATACAATCAAGATTGTCAAGGAGGGTATACGGCAAGATGCATGTGGCTAACTAGAATAATGCTGCTTTATTATGGGTCTTTTGAGTGTCAGCGTCTTCGTGTCCAAAAATACGAAAAAAAAAAAGTTAGTTTGAGATATTTCTTATATTTCTTATGAGAGTCGTCTCATATTGAGTCTTAGGAAATACTGGCTATTACTACTTTTGGCCTTCTGTATTCAAACTCTCGTTTACCCATTAAACCATATCAGCCATTCCAAAAACCTGACTTTGGGAGTGCACATTGATGAAAAGGTTAATTGGATAGCCATGTTGACACACTGTGTGGTGAATTGGCGCGCACCTGCTATGCTCTCTATAATCTCAGAAGATGCTGCAGTTATGAGATTTTTAAAAGTTTCTACTATGCCAACTTCTATTCTCGGATGACAATGGCATCATTTATTAGGGGTGATGCACTTCCGCCGCGAGAATATTTCTAATTCAAAAACGAGCCATTAGAACTTTATTAAGTCTTAACTCACGCGCCTCTTGTAGAAGTGCTTTTAAGGAACACAAAATCTTAACTTTTTACGATGTTTATATCTATGAAGTTTTGTGTTTTGTTCACAAGCATCGTGAGGAGTTCAGCGACAGTGTGTCGCATAATTACAATACCAAAATATTTAATTATTTGTTACCACCAAGACATAGAACTACAGTTTTTCAAAGGAATTTAATATACATGGGATGCAAGCTATATAATAAACTGCCTTGGAATATAAAAGCAGTTGATAACCTGAAAGGATTTCAAAAGCAAGTTAAATGCTATCTTTTGAATTTGAGCTGTTATTCAGTTGCCAATTTTCTTAATAATAATATTTAGTTTAATTTAAGTATTTCATTATTTTGGTTTGTATTCTGTTGTCATATTTCATCATTGTCTTGTTTTGTTTGATATTGTTTGAAATAAATATCTATCTATCTATCCTGTAGTAATATGCACAGGTCTTTGGCTGATTGATAATAATCACTTGAGTTCATTCTTGGCTTGCCAAACATTGTCTATTTTTTTGCGTTCAAATCTGCGCCTTCGCACTGGATGTGGTATGCAGTATACCAATTTTTATTACACACGTGGCAAAAAGGATGCAACAAGGTTACCATAGGATATTGTTGCTAAAAACTCTAGATGGAATCTTGCCATTACATATGAATCGGTGTATGCAGAAACAAGACATGCCGAAAAACACAATTTTTGGAAATCGTAGAAAGCATTCCACAGTTTTTGCAACTTGAACCTTTTTTTTTCTTTTTCATTTTAATAACTTCAATAAATAGCTAACTAAGGTTGTGACTTATTTACATATACATCTTTTACTAAAACTACGAACTGACATCTATAGAGTCTTTTTAAGGAAATATGGACATGTGCTGTTTCTGCATATACCGATTCATATGATCTGTGGAGTTGCCCTTAGTTCAGCAATGGTATGATTGGAAAGGATGCGTATAAAGCCAGAATAGGCAGATGCATTACCTTCAGGTGTTGTTGCATGTCTTACCACCAAAGGTAGTGCGAATATTGGTTCATTATTTTCTTAGATTCATCAGCTATTGTTAGCAATTCGTATTCGATACTGCAAAATGTCAATGAGATTATAACATCTCATAGTAATATAACGCACGAATAGTAACTCATGGACAAAGATAAATTGTACGTTGTTGAAGCAAGGATATATTTTTCTGATGTGTATACAGATCATTCTATTATTAAAACACGATTTTGAGCAATATTTTCTATCGTTTGGGACAATGACGCCATAAGGATACAAAATCTGGGTTCTCTTCTGCAGGATTCTATTCATTTGAGCCAGATACAATTGCCGAAACAGTATTTCTAAGATCCCAAACTAATCCTAGTAGGGCCACAAACCAAAATTAAAGAATAGAAGAATATAGTTCAACAACATAATCCAACTCTAAATTCGCCATAAAAGAGGAAAACATTTTCAGCGATTATTATCACTTATACAATTGTAGTCTACACAAGATCAAATCAAATTTGATTTTCTATTGCAAAAATTATAGGAGTGAGATGCTTTCTGCTCTAAAAGATACTTCATGGGTTCAGAGCCCGTCTGTGGGATTACTAAGGATTCTGCAAGAAGGGAGATCTGGGACCTGGTTAGATAAAGAAAGTAGAAAGAAGTGGAGGTTGACTGCAGGTCAACTTCGTACCAAAGCGCTAATAGGGGATGGGGATGCTAGATTCTCTGATAACCTACTCAGGCGCAGCAAGAAAGAAGCTAAAACAATTACTGGGTTGGTAAGCGAACCGTGGTGCAGAAGGTGCGAATTACAGGAGGAAACGAGTTTACATGTAATCTGCACATGTGAGGAATTGAAGGTACTTAGGAAGAAATATTTCGGGAGAGATCTATTGGAGCCCTCGAAGGTTCTCAAGTTTCCACTGGGCAAGATACTGGGCTTTATAGAGAACACCAAGCTGCTCGAGTGAAAATAAGAGACTTAAGAGGGATGGTACAATGAGCACCTAGCTCATGTGCCCGGACTTTAAGTGCCCACCCTATAACTTAATGAATGAATGAATGCTTTCTGCAAATTCCTGGTATAATCTTTTTTTTTAATGGGCGACTTTGATGAACCTTTACTTCTTAAATTATAGCAAACAAGAAATAAATATTTAATTTTGCATAAGAAATTTTGAAACTACGTTTAATTATTTTCGAGATACACATGAGAAACCGAGGAGGTAGCTTTTTTGTAATTCCTCCTCTTTGCTTCATTGCCGAGGTTCAGGAACTTTTTACTTCTCTGTCTAGTCCAAACTAAGCCTTAAATTCAATCTTGCCGTTGTGACAATTCTGTCTACACCCAGGTCATTGATTGAACCAACAAATATACCCAAAGTTTATATATCAGTTTATAGTAGTAGTCTGCTCGTCCTTCCGATAGCCGATATACAATCTAATGAGAGTCTGGTTTTGTGTAGATTTCCAGTGATCTATAAGAGCAACAACAATTTAATAACTTTGCAATCAAGCTTAAACAGTTGCTTGACTCTGACCAAACCAGAACAATTGTTTTGATATTAAAGCGATTTCTACCTGCTTAGAAATTAATTTGCTGCTGAGATACCCAAGGTGCTGTGGTAATAGCAGCTTTTGATTACAGATGTTACTCCACACAGAACGGTTTCGTGTCAGAGTGTCTCTATTCTCATTCTCATGTTTTTACAGCTCCAGATCAGATTTGTGTTGCGTTTCTGCGCCTTTAGTGACTTTTGACGTATACTGAAAATTTGTATCTAATGCTTTTATGAAAAATCTCTCTAGCATACATTTCCCAAAACTCCCGCACCTATATCTTGCTTTATTTTTGAAATGTACAGAAATCAATAGGTGTCGACTTGCGTCAGTGTGTTTTTTCACTACGTCTCCACTATACTCTGTTTGAAAAAGAGGTAATCAAGTATGTGTCGATCATCGGTCGAGTACACATATCATGTCTGGTGACATTCCCAGCATGATGTCGGAAGTCATCGATTAAAGCAACTTATTTGCCATAGAGAAATCGATTGATTCGCTATGTGCTAAAGTGTCCCAAAGGGGGTGAGTCCAGAAGAGCTTCTAATGCCAATGACGGGGCGAAAGACATTGCTCAGTTAAAGTATGGTGTGATTGGCATACTTCAAATCCTTTGCATGGATGTAGGTTTTAGTCGATGCTGCTGTTCCATAGACAAAAGTTGGGCCTATAACCATTACATAAAATTAACGGACTTGTTTTGGAGATAGCCTCCAAAATCTTATATTCTTTGACAGGCCCATAAATTTGAGTATATCCTTTTGAAAATTAAGACAAAAACTATATTTTTGATTACTCTAAATTAGGATTTAGGTATTTGCGAAACTTACATGTTCATTTATACTTTCTTCCGCAGATACGCTATAATTTCATACAGCTATTTAATATTGCAATATAAAATATAGACAAACAGAAAGCTAATCTACTTCGTACTTCAGTTAAACTCAGTATTTTTGCATGATGTTTTAATAACATTAAACATTCCTCGTTTGTCTACATAAATGAATCAAATAATAATGGCATTGCAAAATCCTATTTCGTGCAGCATAATCTTGTATCATCACAATTTCAGTCAGGTACTAATAATCTTCCTTTCACTTCATGCGTGCGTGTTGCAATTCCGACGAAACTTATTATATTCTCATAACAACGAGGAAAATATATTGTTTCTCTCGTACAAACCTCGCAGCAAATGTCAATGAAACATAACAGCAACAGCGTTCGTCGAAAAAAAAACACAATTCCACGCGCAGCTGGACTCCTCGAGGAGCCGCGAACTTCTTGGTATACGCCGGAGTCCCTGTCAATCATCTCTTTAATGGAGAAGCGGGATCTCCGCTCAAACACGCAACGAACATCAGAGTTCACTTTAATAAGTCGTTGCTAGATCTCGGCCGCATGTCGAGCGCCCAGCTTCGTAGCGGCGATGATAAATCTTAGATTGGCAGACGGTGATCGGACAAATCAATGTCGTGCTGGTACGAATTAATTTATTAATGTTTCGACTGGTTTATATTTCCGTTTTGATGGGCTAATTTGTATGTGCGATAGAATTACTGGAGTGTCAATCTTCTTTTTTTTTTCGCGTGAGGTATTAAGTAATTTGGGCAATTGATGCTAATCGATTCTGATGGAAATTGATCAGTTAACAAGACAAGTTTGTTTTGGGCAAAATTTAGTATAGCTATTAATATACATAAGTTGTTTGGATAATACCGTTTGTGGTAACAATGTACAGTGAAAGCTCCCCTGCGGACAGCTCCATAAGCGGACATCTCTCTTAGCCGGACAAATTTCCTGGAACGGAATTTCGGCATATCATTTTCAATGTTAAGTGCTTTCCGATAAACGGACGCTCTTATAAACGGACGCGGACACTAGATTATTTCCACATGCGACTGAAAATCTCCCATAAGCGGACGCGAAGCTCTAATAGCCGGACGATTTTTCAGGTCGTTCGCTTATTAGAATGTTATGCAACCTGTTACATCAAATTTGGTAATTCCCTGTTTTATATGAGATGTTTCCCTTTCATATGTACATATTGCCCTTGCTAGATATCGCATGTCGAGCGTTGTAACCAATATTGGAGTTATTTTATTAATATAAACGTAAAATGGCACCGAAAAAACGAATGCTTTCTTTAAAAGAAAAAATGGATGTTGTTAACGTTTTAGATAAAGAAAGAGTTTCGGTTCGTATTTTGGCAAAGAAGTTTAATATTGGGAAAACGCAAGCAGCTGAAATAGCGAAAAATAAGGAAGCTATCAGAAGTAAATGGCAATCAGCAGAAATAATATAAACCAAAAGAGGAAGTCAAAATATTCCAATATCAGGATGGTTAGCGAAATGGTGAATGATTGCTTCAATTCGACCGGAAAATGGGAATCCAAAAAAGGCAACTTATATCATTTCTTGATAATGCAGGCTCTCATCCTCGTGAACTAAAGCTGAGAAATGTGAAAATTATATATTTACCGCCAAACATAACTTCAATTTGTCAGCCCTTGGATCAGGGTATCATACTTAATTTCAAATTTTACTATCGACACTTGATTTTGAAACATATTTTGACAAAAATAGAAGATGTTAAAAGTTTATCTGAGCTTACAAAGTCCATCAATATGTTAGAGACTTTGTACTTTATAAAAACAGCATGGCATAAAGTAAATTCCTTGACAATTAAGAACTGTTTCGGCAAAGCTGGATTTAAGAAAAGTGAATGCAGCTCGGAATGTAGTGTACAAGTTGATTGCGATCCTGAGGAAGATCTGCCACTATCAACAGTTGCTGAGTTATTGCGACATGCCAAAATTTAGGAGCAACAACATGTAGAGGATTACGTGGCCTTAGACGATAATATAACAACAGAAGAAGAAATTACCGTCGACAACTTGTCGAATTTCGATGTAGAAAGCAAAAGTCCGTTTGAAGAAGATAGTTCAAACGACTCAGAAAAAGAAGTAGAAATGTCGGCAGCATCATGCAGTTCAATATCGATAAATTCATATGGTGAAGCTCTAAATTATATATCATATTTCTATGTTGAAGGAATTTGTTAGGGATGATCTCAACGCATTTCACCACTTATAAAAATTTAGAAAGTTATTATGGTACATACTTTAAAAACGTAGCGTATTTCCTGTTTTTTTTTCTCCGCATTACTGTAACATAAATCATACTGTAGATAGTATATCATAATGTATAGTACTTATTTATTAATTCTTAGTTCTATCCTTTAAACGGACACTTCCCATAAGCGGACAAAATTGGCGGAACCGTGAGTGTCCGTTTATGAGAGCTTTCACTGTATAGTGCATTTACTATAGGCATTGTAATCTTTCTGAAAACCCTAAGTTAATTAAAATGACAATTAAAGAATTACATGCAAGAATGTTAAACCGAAGTGGCACGGAAAAGAACAATAGACTTGAAAGAAATACCGGATAAGGAAATACACTGTTAACTAGAAATAATGACGTTCGCCTCGAATGCTGCATTTCGACATTTTAAATGTTCACCATTAGGAGTTTAGGAAACTATCTGTGTATCCTAATCTTATGATCCGAACCCATTATCCTGATATCCAAATTCGAATACATTGTCATTCCCCCTACCGGCTAAGTAACATAACATGAATGTCATCCGTTATATAACAAAATATGACATATGTCTTATTATTGAGGAAATTTCGTACCGTCTAAAACTTAACAAGTTTCGGGCCTGTTACGCTAATTAACGTAATTCGATTCGTAACATGTAAAATAGAAGTGGTAGGTGCAGGGCTGTCGTTATATATAACAGTTTATGTTAGTGTATGATCTAAACAGAAAAACATAGCAGAAATATGGAAGTAGACATAGAAGAGGCTCTCGAAAGACATATCAGAGGACAGATTGAAAAGTAAATTAAATTGTCCTTATTTACACGTAAAATAGAGTTTTTTTTTTCTATTACTTGTTATTCTGGACATAATCTTAAACTTGAAAGGAAACAAATTGCAGACGGATCAAATCCATTTAATTTGCCTGATGCCGCGTTTAAAAGCAATTCCGACTGAATAAAAATACTGTAAGAGCACTGATAGAACAAATGAGAGATCACTTCCAAAGAAGAGTTCGAAGCACAAGAGTATCACTAGAATTAGAAGTGTTTGCACCTTATTTCCGAAAGCTGTAATTTTTTTTCTGCTCACAGATTCTTTGCCTTAACTATTTCATTGGGTTTTGTTCGGCCGTAGAACGGTAGGAGCTAGAAGGACGACGCCGTTCGATTGCTCTCGAAAAGACGCTTATTTTGATGTATAACATGTTGGGGTTATTTCAAAGTTTCGGTGATTTTTCGCAGAAATTTGCTAAAATTTTCGAAAATTGACGTTTTTTTGACGATATCTCGAAAACCCTGTTTTTTTTTTTTAATTCAATAATTCCTCGTACTGTATTCGAATTGTTTTTTGTGGCCTCTTAACTTTCTCCATTTTTTTTTCTTATTTATCAAAATCAAACAGTGTATGTGACTGTATTCTTATGTCAAATTATGTCAATAAATACTTGACAGATTGACACAAAAAAACGGAAAAATGTCATATGATGCAATGCGTCCCTCTGTTGCTGTCTATCCTTTGGACTTCTGAAAACGTTTATCTTTTTCTATAGCTTTCTGAAACTATATTCATTGCAGTCAGGTTCTGACAAAATAAATTCGCATGTAGCAATTTAACATGCTATTTAGCCGGTATCACTTACAACAAATATGTATACGAAGTATGTTAAGTGTAAATGTTATGTTATGTGTTAACAAACCATGTTATACAGTGAGGTCGTAAATGGTCCCCCCCCCCCCCGATAACTTTTGAATGATATGAGATAGAGCAATGAAACAAAAAACCAAGTGAAATTAGAGATAATTTTTGATTTTTTGCCTATAGAGATACGCACATGGCTTCTGATGTGAAATAGAGGGCGTAGCTATCTTTAAAATTTTAAATAGGAAGTAATTTCATTTAGTGGCTCATTTGGAAGATATTTCTATTACTTTTATGGCAATGCAAACAGTTTTACGATTTTCGAAATTTTTACTAACTTATCCAAGATTAATAATTGGAGTACTTACGTTACTTTTTCTATAGCCCTCGTATAAATATTGTGGTTTTATGTGACTTAGGAAGCGATTGCTGTAAAATATGACATATTTTACAATATGACGTTTTTGCAAAATTTAGCAAAAGTGTCTTATCTGTCAGTGTATGTGTCATGTGAGTGGGTGTCTATGTTACAGATTACTGTAATTACAGGTTTCTGTACACTATATCCAAAAAGCGAATACGAGGGCTATCGAAAAAGTAACGTAAGTACTCCAATTATTAATCTTGGATAAGTTGGTAAAAATTTCGAAAATCGTAAAACTGTTTGCATTACCATAAAAGTAATAGAAATATCTTCCAAATGAGCTTCTAAATGAAATTACTTCCTATTTAAAATTTTAAAGATAGCTACGCCCTCTATTTTACATCAGAAGCCATGTGCGTATCTCTATAGGCAAAAAAATCACAAATTATCTCTAATTTCACTTGGTTTTTGTTTCATTGCTCTATCTCATACCATTCAAAAGTTATCAGGGGGGGGACCATTTACGACCTCACTGTATAAACAAAAGTTAGCCGTTAGGGGGGATTATTTTATGCAGATTAAACTATAAGAAATCCTATCAGATGTTGTTCTAGTAAATATACTAGATTAGTATGTCACGATCGTAGTTTCCAGCCTATTTTGTGCGAAATTATCTGTTACTGGAAGAAAATAGGAGATGCGTCATCTATGCTACAATTTCTCTACTACACATAAGTATATCTGCTCATTTGCTCTACTAGATGGGGAGAAAACTGCTCTACGAAAATAAAATGCGATATTTATTTCTACTTCCATGTAAATATTTAATTAAATTAATAAATACTGCGCTAGCTTCAAATAAATCTACTAACCAAATTATTTGTTTGACTGAATACAGGAATATTTTTAATATTCCTAAATCAAGTAATAATTTAGGAACTGTAACCAGATGCATGTAAAATGGTTGAAAACAGCAAGATCGTATTTCCCGTGTATAACAGTTTTAAAACCTTCAAACACTATATACTGCTATAGTTCCTTGGTTTCTAAGTAAATCAGCATTAATTGAAAAGATTCCAATTATCTCTGAAATTTCTTTCATCTCGCGCGAAAAATATTCATTTTTGTTCATTGTTTGTGTATCTGAGATTTATGCACGTGGAAACATGAATTAAAACAAAACTACTTCTGCGTAAAACAGCTCTGAGCTTGAATACAGGTGCTTGCATTTTACGTTAAAAGGCAAAAGTTTTAAATCAATGTATACATGCGTGCCCACGCAAATAAACCAAAAACGTCCGGATTTTTTATTGACAATACTGTTTATAATTCAATAATACTTAAAAGAAACTAAAATATGTTGTTAAATGTGTACATAATAATAACAATATAATATGTAATGTGTATTGTCTTACTTAAATAGAAATTATAAAGACATTATAAAATATTAATCAAAACTACGATGCATTCCATTGAATTACGGTTACTTTTCGTCGAAAAGCATGTACTTAAGAAGAAAATAGTCTTCGGACAAAAGAGCACGCTACTTTCAATTAAAATAAATACTTTTCTGAGAAAAGGTACTCTTTTTGTTGAATATGATAAAAACTTTTCATTTAATGCAATCCCTTTTCTTAGTGTACTTGCTTCAAATTTAACAAAGGAAAAAAGATTTGATGAAAACATCTGCACACAAGGCAACAAAACCGTTTTTCTGAAGACCTTTCCATACAATGTTCACCGGTGGATGCCTAAGTTTCAGTCCTTCTCTGCTTATTTATGTATATTAGTTAAAGAAATACGTAAGTTATGTATAAACCATGCATCTAACGATGAAGATGGTAACTCGACTATTATTTGCCTCCTTTAAAAATAATTCTGCGACATTATAAATACATAAACTAGAATAAAATAGCACTCGTTTGAAGGTCGCGATGTCTTTAACAATTTAATTTATTAGTGTCTGGAAAGCGTCTTTTCCTGTGTGTTACTCAACTGGCATGAAGTAGCTGACCTACATAAATCTTTTCTTTTTGATCATGGCCTATTTATTTTGTGTTGATAAAGAAATCATTGTTTAGCAAAATATTTGGATTTTTTTTTTAAATTACATTTTACTTAATAACAAAAGAAAATTATATTATAATTTACTAATTTCGACTCATTGATTGACAACCGATCATAACGTGTAAGTGGCGTAGATTAATAAATATTTACGGGTTCTCTCTAATAAATATTTGAGAACGCGTAATTAAGTAGCAACTAATTTAAGAGTTGATCTCGTACAAACGTTTCGATTCACTGCGCGCGTGAGGCGCTACGCGATATGTTGTCTTTCCATTGACAGGCTAAATTTAGACTGTACGTGAGGCGTTCTCGCTGGTCGTAAACTCTTTTCAACATGATCCCAATGTCGCGTGTCCGTAAATACATACGTATACACATACAACAATCAAAACAAGCCCAAAGCACGTTTATTAATTTATTATGCCCTGGTGTCAAGTGAACAGGACCTCGAGATAAATAATTCCGATTGTCGAGAACACGAGGTGATTTTGTCTGTATTTCTGATAGATTATTATTATGTGATTTTAATTAAGATTTCTCTGTTATTTTATTTTTATTTTATTGTAATTACGGAATGATTTGCAAAAGCTATTGCTGAAACTAAACACATGTGGGCAAATACCAAGAAATTTGCTAGCTCTTGAAGATTATTTTGTAAAGCTTGGTCGATTGTGTCGATTTTTGATATATTATTTTTGTTATTATTACAAAAGAAATAAGTATAATACATAGATAACATGCAGGTACAGAACAGTATCATTTTGAAAGCGGCTTTTAATATATACACTCTTCACAATGATCGACTTCGGCAAGCCGATATTCTAGAGTCCGGTATATCCGGTACATATAAGTATTTCAGTTTTATTCATGTTCCCACGTGTATAAGTCTCAGATACACAAACAATAATTTTCGCGTGCGGTTAAAGAAATTTCAGAGATAATTGGAATCTTTTCAGTTAATGCTGATTTACTTATAAGCCAAGGAACTTTACAGTAGTAAAAAGTAAGTAAGTAAGTAAGTAAGTAAGAATTTATTTCTGCAGACTACAAAGTATAGAAACATGTCAAACAAAAAAGTAAACACAAATTATATATTAATGAAAAGCAAAACATTTTAATTAATTAAAGAAAATAATATTAATAGCATGAACCCTAAAAACACCCATTTAATTAAAGTTATGGTTTAAATACTTTTGTAAAGAGTAAAAACCATGAGAAACTAAAAGTTGACGCAACCGCCGTTTAAAAGCCAGAGGATGGAGCTCCTTGAGAGATTTTGGTAACTTATTGTAAATTTTTACGCCCAATACAGGAGGGGACTGTTGAAATAACGTCAATCTAGATTTAGGAGTGACTAAGTCATTTTTATTTCTAGTATTATAATTATGCAGATCGCAATTTGCCTGAACCTCTGTTTTATTATTGTGCATGTAATATGCTAGTGCATGAATGAAGATGCACGGTAAGGTTAGCACTTTATATGATATAAAAATCGATCGGCATGATTCCGTCGGTTTT
Source organism: Protaetia brevitarsis (assembly GCA_004143645.1). NCBI lineage: Eukaryota > Metazoa > Arthropoda > Insecta > Coleoptera > Scarabaeidae > Protaetia > Protaetia brevitarsis. The sequence continues at coordinate 570,998 of RXPK01000210.1, forward strand.
AATTCAGCAATACAACGGATAAACTTCTTTTGGCATACAAACAGATCATATGCTAAGGTGGAATTTCCCCAAAATATAACACCGTAATTTAATCTGCTGTAAACATAGGCATGATACATATTTAATAGCATCTGGTCTGATATTGTGTGTTTTAAATTACGAAATAAAAAGCACAATGAATTAAGATTATTCAAGAGCCTTCCGCAATGAATCTTCCAGTTCAGTAACTCGTCAAACCAAAGTCCCAGTAATTTGCTGCTGTCAGATGAAGTAAATTCGTTATTATTTAATTTCAATTTTAAATAAAATTCTGGAGTAGTATCATATTGATGAGGGTGAAATCTTATATATGTACTCTTATTTTCATTTACAAGTAGTTTGTTTTTATTCAGCCATGTGGTAACAGTGTCTAACATAGTGTTACACACGCTCTCCAACCCTATGTTGTCATTACCTGCATTCATTAAAGTAATATCATCAGCATATAATGTAATCAATGTATCACAAAATTGTTGTGGCAGATCGTTAATAAATAAGGAAAACAGCACTGGGCCTAAAATCGAACCTTGTGGAAGTGTGTTTGAAGGTTTTAAAACTGTTATACACGGAAAAAACGATCTTGTTGTTTTCAACCATTTTGTATGCATTTGGTTACAGTTACTAAATTATTACTTGATTTAAGAATATTAAAAATATTCCTGTATTCAATCAAACAAATAATTTGGTTATTAGTAGATTTATTTGAAGCTAGCCCAGTATTTATTAATTTAACTAAATATTTACGTGGAAGTAAAAATAAATATCGCATTTTATTTTCGTATATCAGTTTTCTCCCCATATAGTACAGCAGATGAGCAGATATACTTATGTGTAGTAGAGAAATTGTCGCATAGATGGCGCATCTCCTATTTCATTCCAGTAACAGATAATATTTCGCACAAAATAGGTTGGAAACAACGACCGCAACATACTAATCTGGTATATTTACTAGAACAACATCTGATAGGAGTCATCGCCATTGAAAGGACGATTTCTTTAATGGCACACTAGAGTGTTAGGGTGGTCAATGCGACCAACACCCCCAATACTACCTAGGACTTACAACATTCTAACGGCAACTCCCTCCTTAGTGCATGGGTTTTTGGAGATAATCTATTTTCATTTCGATTGAAAATGATCACGGCATTTTGTTGTGAAAATGAATAAATGTTATAAGAAAAGGAAAAACCTCTTGAATCAACATGCTTACGGTTTTCTGCCAATCTGCATAGTTTTCAAGTTCAAAATAAAGACGACTTGAATCATCTATCAATATCTTTCACTTAAAAGAATAAACTGTTTCAACGAAAAATATATTATTTCCGAAGAAACGCGTGAATTTAAAATTATATTCCTTTTCAAGGAAACACCAAATCATGTTGGCCATATAGAAAACGCAGAAACTTTTGGTTTAATGCAATTCCTTTTAAATGAAAAGGATATTTCTCTCAGTGTATAAACCTTTTTCTTGTAAAGAACGCCGCTCAAGATCAATATCTTCGATTTAATTTACATATTTCAGTCATTCCACAAACATACGCATGGTATTTTTTTTGTTTAGTAATAATAGTTATGTGAAAAATTGTTCCTTTGTTTTAGCAAACCTACTTTTGCAGTACTTTTTCTACAACATCTTTTAATGTTAATTAGCTGCTACAATTAACACAGGCAAAATAGCAACATTACTACTAACTAATTTTATTCGCAAATGATACTTAAATTAATAAATATTTTTATATAGCTATCTAACTTACAAGCGTACTGTTGAAGGTGATTAATAGTCGAAATATCTTAATACTTTAGCGAAGCACTAATCAGTAATCAATATGAGTAATATATGAGTTGGTTACAATATTTTTTTCCAGTAACGGTGTTATTAATAAAATGTAGAAAACATATTTTTCAATTTTTATTTGAGAATGAGCTAGATCAGCGGTATATTTGTTAATTAGCACCATCTTTATTCCTGTAAATAGGTTATATTTACATTGGGAAGTAGTATAGTAGAATTATAATTTGTATGATTTCCCGAATTAAAAAGGTTATATCCATGTTTTGTACATTTCTCTCTGAATTTATTTTAGTTTCGGTAGGATTATCGCGACGAGCTTTTGTCATAATTTTACGTTGTTGAGGATTTTTTCAGCTGCAATGATTTTATTTTGTAATGAATGCTTAAAAAACACATGAATAGCCGATCACTCCGCACTACGCGAATTTTTTAATTTAGGAGGAAATCACGAGTGCTTTTTCTACGCCCACTTGATATCAATCGTTTTGATGGATTTATGGGGGTAGGATGGTTGACATTCGTCGTTAATTCTTGGTATCTCAAAGAGTCAAGTAAGCGTAGAAAAAGCACTTGTGAATATGTGTCCTTTTTATAGAGGGATAACGTTGCATGTTTAGGTAACAGGTCTTTTCTTATTTATACTTAATTCATTCGGTTTTCGGTTGATAATAGGAGCTTACGTATTCTCGAAACAATTATCCCGAATTAATAAATTCTCGTGTAGCGCAGAGTGATCGGATATTCCTGTGTCAATTACTACACAATTCCACCACAGTCCTTGTGATATTTTTGAATGTTTAATATATCATTTTGCTACAGTAGTGGATCCAATTCTACCAAATTGTTTATTAACAGCAAACATCTGCACCATAGATTTGAGTTTGTTTTTAGTAGGTCCTTTTTTGTGCAATATTCGAGAGATAATCTGATAAAATCGGTTTTTTATTTTTTAGGAATTTGCAGATACTTGCTTTATTTGTTTCATTGCTATTCAATACTAAAATCTTTTGTTAATACAAAATCATTCTTTAACAGGGCTCATTAATGAATGATTAACAATAAATAATAATTAAATAAAAATATTAAAATAGATATGGCAACATATTAAACTTATCAATATGAGCTAACGTGTTGGAATTGTTATTAATGTGATTCGGTTGAAAAAATAATCTTTTTTAATAATGACCATTCCAATCAAAATTAATTAATACGACAATAGCATAACAATAATAAAAATTAAAATGCAATGAACTTTAAAACTGATATTGACAATGTATAAGTGTAATTATATTGCAATATATAAAAATAACATAAATTATCTAATCAGTCCACACTTTTTTTGTTTTATATTTTTGCATTATTTCTTTATTTGATGTTGAAAAAAAATAACAATACACCTAAAAAATATGAATACTACATTCTTTTTTTTTCTAAAAAACAGCATTAAATAACTGAAAATTAGTTTACCGATCTACCGATATGTTCTCAGATGATGGAGCGATAAATGTGTTTTTAAAGGTTTATTTAGTTTATATGCCGTCGGTTCATGCAATAAAGTGCATGCAACTAAAAAGCAAAGACAATAGCAGCTTGGCGCAGGTCAAATAAAGATATTCAAAATTCGTATCATTATATACCTGATGACAACATATACTTCCTTGCCCAAAAGGTCCCGTAAGGATTAGTATCTTTAAAATGTAACGAGATAATTTAAGCACGTTAAGTACCTCCTAATATTTGTTCATGAGTGTCGAAACCGAGATTTGATAACAAATCTAATTGAGATTAATACAGATGAAACTGTTATGGCGTATAACGATTTTAGTTCTGTAATGAGTATTAAAAATTTCTCAATGTTTTTCTAGTTTGTATATTTAGTTTGGTTATAGACCAGTAAAATGTTACATTTTAAACAGCCTCCACGTGACTTTTTGAAGGGGTGGATTTAAATTTTTGTGTGTGTAATGTAATTGGGATCTTATGCCAAATATCGAGTTTCTGCTACCACTAACCCCACCCTTACAGTGCCATCTAGAAAAAAGTGGTGCACTGGAGTGACAGAAAAGTAAACATTTTGAGTCAAGAAATTTTTTCTTTCATTGTAATATCTTTTCATTTTAAAAGAGGACGTCAATGGGCATCATGCTATTGTGCCATTCGCTCTTGCAAGATAAATTCTGATGTTAACGATGGTCGCAGTTTATTTGGATTTCCGAATGAATCTATTATATACAAAAGGATGAGAATTAAGAGAGACATGATAAGAAGAACTATTGTGTAGCAGAGATTTCCTAGGTATCAAATATTATTTATTTGTTAGATACTCATTTTAAACTGTTATCGCTATTTATCACAATAACTAACTTAATTCATTTTATGTTCATTTTTTAAAATAATGTAATCTTAGTCTGAACTGCATTATACTACTGCGTATCTGGGACTTGTGCACGTGGGAGCATGAACAAAACTAAAATAATTTCGCGTAAAAGAGCACTGAGCTTGAATGCAAACTCTTGCATTTTCCGCTAAAAGGTAAAAGTTTTAAATCAATGTATTCGGGTGTGTTCACGCGAATAAGCGGAGTAAACACCTTTTTATGTACAAATACTGTACGTAATTCAATAACATGATAACGTATACTTGAAAGAAACTACAATATTTTATTTATATATACATACCGAGTGTAAATTAAATGTTGTTTTATAATCATAGAAAGATCATTAAAAAAGTAATGTAATTATCTCTAAATGCGAAACTTTCAACAATTAAGGGAACCCAATTATAAATGTTTGAAGTAACCCTTAAATATTGTTTCAATACTGCTGATACGACTAAGGCATAACTTGACGACGAGCAATAGCATGTATTTAAGAAGAAAACAATTTTCCCGCAAAACAGCACGCTACTTTTCAATTAAAATGAAACACTTTTGTGCCAAAGATTCCTTTTTCTGTAACATGATAAAAACCAAAACTTCATTTAATGCAATCTCTTTTCTCAGTGTATAATTCCATATTTATGGAAAATCTATGGGCGAAACCATTTGTGGACAACACGTGGAAAACACATCATTATGTGATATGCTTAATAAAAATAGTTTATTTTGGTCAAATAAACAATTCTATTCAAACAAAGAAATTTGAAATACCTATATATATACGAATTTCTCCGTATAATACATTAGGTTGACCAGTAGCACTGAAGATTCTTTGTAAGGTGAACATATTGCATGCTATATCAAGCCGAGTGTTACACACATTTTTAATGTGACCTAAAGAAATTTTACTTTGCGACTGACATCGATTATCTTTAAATCAAAGCTATAGTTTTTTCATAACGAAGAAATTTCCTACCTAAATCACTATTTAAATTATTGTAAGTTCTTGATTGATAGAGTTAATAGGGAAGATTACCATTCCATAACTCCATTTCTCGGTGTACAATAGCACACGTTTGAAATTTAATAAAATTAAGAGTTTTTCTTAAAAAATAACAGTTTATCATTGTTTATGTGATGTTTTTATTCTTTAATTAATTTTGTTACTACACACAACATAAAAATTTTAAATCTAAACATGGCATAGCTTTATATTCCACTGACGTTTTTATTTACCTGAAGATAGCATAGTCCGAAACCGGTAGTAAAATATAATAAAAAGTAAGGATTGGACACTGAACAGCATGTTTTTGCTATTAATCTTTCCCAATTAAATCAGAATTCGTTTCATATTTTTTTTATGACCTAATAAATATTCTTTCCTAATACTATGTATTTAAAACAATAATTTATTTGGATTAATGCATATTTATTAAGGATAAACAAATATTTTTCTACGTGTACCAACAGCCGCTGGCAATAAAGGATTAAAAGATAAAAAAAATTAAACATGTTGTTTTGCTTGCCATCTACTGTCGAAACTTCGAATTTATATTGTGCATGATTTTATCGGTGTTCTTCAGTTTATAATTACGAATATTCCGCTAGTTTTTTCACCGTTACAGTTTACCAAAAAGTGCATTTTTTTGGATATTCGAACTTAATACACTGTCTATTTCTACGCCAGTTATATGAAACCCAATTTTTAAATTTTTCTGGAAGTGATTTATTAAAATTTACTCACTCCTTTTTTCATGATAAGATGAAGGTTACTACTGGAGACATAAGATTTAGTAAGACATGCCTTTAACCGCAAAAAATTAAGTCCACCCTTTTTCTAAATCACGACTTAAGTTTCATCATTTTACTGGACCAGTAATTCGCATTACAACGCCTTTAAGGCATCACAGATCTTTCGGTATCATTCGCATCTCATCACTTCGGTTTCTAATCAACTCACCTAGCAAAAGGTCCCTTATACCTTTCGTTAATGTTCCTCGGAGTAGCATTGTTGCAACATTCACCTTCGTAATTGTTATTACGCGCATTTTTGTGATTATTCCGTAACGAATAGCAGCATTTCGGGTGGTTCTTGAATCTCTGCTGCTGCTGGTGATGCAGACTCGAGTGGCTGCTAGCGCGACTGCTAGGAAAAACGGCTCTTCTTGGTGGCGGAAAAGAAACTGGTCGCGGTTCTCAAGCGACTCCTAAATCGCGGCCCGCCGTTGGGGTCGTCATGATTACGCTTTCCATGTCGCCGAGATTAGGAGGGTGGAGAACATGAGAGCATGTGTGTGAGACAGTAAATTAATGATTAAGGTGGGTTAGTCATGATTTTTTCTAGATATTATCGATCGTATTCTCCTTTATATCCAGACGGACACGTATAACGCGAAAATAAGCGGAGGCGTGTTTTTAAAAATACATTCCTCGTGCATTTTCGAGTGGCCGGCGCGAATCCGCTTCCCTTTTACTACCGAACAACACGCGGGACCCGAATCACCTGCTCGGACACCCCAGCGGGTTATCGCAGAGCCGCCCTGATGGGAACGGGCCATCGTTGATTCATCTTCTCCGTATCCTCGCGCGCACGAACTTCGTTTTTGACGTTCCGCGAGATATCCGGTCGGTGTTACCGTTTTGGTGGCGCAACAGCCGGCGCACGAATGGCCAACTCGTATCGAACTGGCCGGTCGTCCGTTTCTCTCTCTAACCTAGGCCCGTTCGACACGTTTGAACTTCACCACTACACGCGGGGTAACACACGGATAGAGCGACACACACGTACTACATACAATCGACGCACAATACAAAGCCGCAACGGCTGAGTTCGCGTCGTCGGGCGAAGTGCGAGAGAGATGGAGGAAAGTGTGCCTGTGTTGTGTACGCGGGACACTATGTGATGCGTAGAGTACGCGCCAAGCCCGTTCGATTTATTATCTTTATCTGAGAGGTTTAATCTGTGTGTGTATGTTGTTTGGTACTTCGTGTACGTGCGCTAGCAATACGCAGCTTCTTGTGTGCGTATACGCCGAGAATACATCTCGTTGCGTCTAGAATTTATTGAGGTGTAGGTATACATACGCCTAGTAAATAAAATGGATAGGAGTGGGAGAACAGAGCGGGATTATCTGAAATCGTGTATAAATATCCGACACTCCGCGCTACAATCAGATTTTCATTAATTCAAAACAATTTTTTTTTAATCGGGAACACGTGGTTCTTATTTACACTAGCCAACAAATTTTTAATTTTTATATTTTTCTTTGGTAACTATATAGGGGAAGATGGGGCAAGATGGCAATATTAGAACACAGGATTGCAAATTGATATACAGGTTACAAGTATAGTCTTTAAACATTTTCTGCTGATGGATGAATTTACAATTTTTCGATGGATACTCTGATGTTGTGAGAAAATTTTGAAAAGAAATGTGTAAATACCATCTTGCCCCACCATGGGGGCAGATGGGGTTCCAGGTGAGTTAAGAATGGTTCGTAACATAAATTAGAGTAATAGGTAAAAACAAATAGATTTTCTTCTAAACATGCAAGGAACGAAGCTTAAACTCTTTAAAGCGAACTACTTACAATAAAAAAATAGATAACGATAAGAATATTAAACTTAATCTTCACAATTGAGACAATAGAAGACGAACTCATCCAGTTATTCGCACAGCCTCCTGTTACCCAACTCGGCCATCCATGGCATTCTAATCAATACTTCGCCTTACAATCTAACATTGAGCGTCATTCTTCCTCAACAGAAGAACTTGATTATTTCCTTGACGTTTTCTAAAAATCTATTCTCTTGCTTTCCTTACAAAATTCGGCTCTTGATTTCTTCTGTTTTCTTTTTTGTATTTTTTTTTCTTTTAACTCTCCTCAGCACTTCTAGTTGCTTAGGGATTCTCCAGACTTCTATTTTCCTGTAGCAGATTTTTAACGTAGTGCTTGTGTAAGGATTTTTTCTTTCCCCTGTTTACGCTTTGATTGAACCTGTACTTATTCCTAACATAAGAAATAATCATTATGTCTTCGAGACAACATAATGGCTATCCAGGCATAAGAAACCAGACTGAGAGTGAGATGGTGATGTCCCCATGTTTGCCTCATACCAATAGCCTCATTTGCCCTTTGGGACATTTTCTGGTTAGTTATAATACATATTAAATATTTGAAATAAACCAAATAACGCACTATAGAAAATACATGCAGTACATGTCATTCATAAGCACAAAAAGTGTAGTTGTAAATAATTTTACTTATGTTTCTTATACTGGGCCGTTTGAACTCACCATCACAAATATAACGACATTCTGGAAATTGCAAGTTCACGCACAAACAGCAATAACTTTATATTAGGACTAGTAAAGTTTCCTACATTACAACAACACACAAACCGCACTTGTCAATATTGGACTGCTATTATTTGACAGATGCTTACTGCCGTTTTGTAGATAAGACGATGTTCCCATCATGCCTCGTGGCCCCACTTGCCCACCTCACCTACATTTTACTTTTTACAGTCTAATAATAACAATGAAAACAAATTTATTCCGGCAATTATGTTCATTAACTCATAACTACAATAAGAAACCAAATATATTAGATGTTTTTCCAGATATAATTGTTTTTCTTTAGTTAATACTGTCTCTTATTAATGAATATAGTTTTTAAGGTAGAAATTTGAGCTCTATATCAAATAAGGATACAAGCCTTATTTATTCCTTTGAAACCTCTTTAACTCTGGAATCGGCTGAATATCTGACGTCTGATTTCCTACAGGTGGACATAGAAAAACTACAATGCATAGCACTATGAGATAGAGGAACTGAAAAATAACAAAAAAGTTTCTATACACTAATGTCCGATTGGCTTTTTTTTTCAGTTACAAACTGTTTCTTATATTGTCCTTGTATTTTAATATTACCTAGGCAATAGAAACTATTTTTAAGGTAGGCTGTGATTTCATGAAACAAACATTTGGTAATGTTCAACCAATATTAGCATAGTGTCTTGAAAGTTTTATTTCAAAATGGTGCGCTATACTTTCGTAGAATACAGAGACATGATTATGTGTTACGGGCGAAGCTCGTTCAAATTTTACGAAGCTCAACGGAATCTATCGAGAGAGATACCCATTAAGGCAAGTTCCTAATGTGAGGGCATTTATTGGACGTACACTTCACGTAGAAAAATCAGCGACACAGCAATCGTCAATTTTAAATTTCTTGGGTGTAAAGATTAGAGGATATATTCACTTATCAAGCCATAAATCACATAAATGTATAGAGAGAAAAGGTTATATATAGAATAAAGAATCGGAGTTTCTGTTGCGGCGTTTCCTTTAGAAATACCGAATACGGAAATATTTCATGCAAAAAAGATTCATAACACAAAAAGGCTCTTGAATAAGACGGCTTCATTAGAAATATAGTGTATGATTTAACTTCTCTGATTTTATGCAGAGATAATTGTTTTTTAAGACACACATTGGTTATGGATTTTAAAATTACATTACTTTTTAGTGCTACTTTGATATTAGTATTTACGTTAACAATAGACAATATGTCAATCAGCCTTCTGACTTTTGGGACAATGTGATTTTTACAGATTTATTGATTACACTATTATTGTTTAGTATTCTTAATATTGTATTACTTTAATTTTTCGTCTATCTATTAACAAATATACCAAAACAGTTTTTAAGAATTTAAAGCAATTAAGTTCGCAAAGAAATTATTTTTTTTGTATTACTCTCCGTTTATTGTATTTTCAAGAAATATATCTAGTTATCGCCTGTGTAATCCAATATCTTTATTCTATTTTATTGAAACACTTTTGGTCTGCAGCACAGCTCCAGACAGTAAGAGAGATAAGAATATTAAAATTAAATGATTCAAATCCAAAAATAAATATTTTAGCACTAACTGAGATTGACGAACATAATGCTTTTTTACGATGTTTGTTGTTATAGTAAATGCAATGATTATTGTAAATAATTGTTATAACCTGTGCTACATAAAGTCAGTTTGTAACAGACCAAGCGTTGTCCATATTTCAAGAAAATAGAAACGACATTGTATTACACAGACCATAGCTGCAATATGTTCTTGAATATACAATAAACGCAGGGTTAATAAATTAATAATTTCTTTGCGAACTTACTTGCTTCAAGATTTTTAAATAACCTTAAAATTATTTTTGGCAATTTTTAATACATAAAAACTTGATAGTAATGCAATATTTAAGAATATTAACCAACAATAATAGTTAATACATCAATAATTGTGTAATCAATAAATCTATGAATAACACACTTTCCCGAAATGATTGTCTATTTGCTAAAGTTATACTTGCGCGCTAAATCGAACTAAGCGACTAATATCAAGCAGCACTAACAAGTAATATAATTTTGAAATCCGTTCCATATGTTTTTCTTAAAAAGAATTACCTCTACATCAAATAAGTTAAATACATATTATATATTTCTAAATGAATCCTATCAAGAGGCCTTGTTGTTGTTACGTATTTTGTTTTGCATGAATATTTCCGCATTCGATATCTCTAAAGGAAACGCCGCCTCCGAAACTCCAATGTGTTTATTCAGTGTATAAACCTTTTTTTTTCTCTATACATTTATATTTCTGTTTAAAGCTGCTTTACACCCAGAAATTTTAAAATTCTCGTTTTGCTGATGTCCCGATTTTTTCCTGCGAGAAGTGTACATAGGCGTTTGGGAGAAGATGGTTGCTTTGGAAAACCAAAAATTTGTTCTGGGTCAACAGAACTCGTCATACTGTAGCAATGAAAAAGACTATTTTGCAAATAGTAAGAGACAATCCTAGAATAAGCACCAGGAGAAATAAGTGCAGCTGTACCGAATGTCAATCGTGAATCTGTTAGGAGAAGTCCTCAAAGAACAACTTTTTCATCCATTTAATTCCAAAAAATCCGTCACTTATTGGAACAGGATTTCCTACCGCGTTTACATATTGCGAGTGGTTGCAAAAAAGGCAAAACTTTCTGTCATTAATTTTGTTTACCGATGAAGCAGTTTTAGTCGCGATGGCATTTTGAATATTCACAATATGCATTATTGGAGCGATGAAAACCATCATCAAAACGTAATACGAGATCACCAATATGGTTTTCCATTAACGTGTGGGCAGTATAATCGACAATTATCTAATTGGTCCATTTCGAATGCCCAGACGAGTGACAGGCGAACTCTATCGAATTTTTTTTGGAAAATGAACTGAATACTTTCTTAAGAAGATGTTCATTGAATATTATAAGAAGAATGTACTACACGCATGACGGCGCGCCAGCTGACTAATTTCTGCAAAGAAAATTTGGAAATAGGTGGATTGGTCGTGGGGGACCATGGCCAGCTCGTAGTCCCGACCTTAATCCTCTCGATTTTGCATTTGAGGATTTATGAAAAGTGAAATGTATGCCAGCAGACTAAATAGTGATTTTATGTAAAAAATATTGAGCAATACATACTTTAAGATCTTTGGTTTTCATTATCATATTACGTAACGAAATCTCCATGATTAAAAAGAATGATCTTTACATACATTACTTGTATGTAATTAAAATCAGTAAAATGTGTATAAGCTCTTGTGAATGAATAAAATGTTGCTTTGAATGCAATACGTTCCTCTCAAATAAACATTCCCGTAACGATTATCACGATACGCTTCACTTCTCTTATTCGTACACACACAGACTAAACACGAAAACTGACATCATCGCAACACTTTTTCCGAGAAGTGTTTTTTTCGAAGAGGAACATTTTCGTGAGTCCAGTTCAGATGTCATACCCGCCGTCTTATGATGTTGTTTTAACTGAGAAACAACTAACGAAGTGCGAACTAGCCACCATTTACGCGTTAAATTGTATATAGGTTTAATCCCTTTTATGTATCTACGCTTTTCATGCGCAAGTTTCCTATTTTCCAGGTGAATATCGTCACGATTGAACGTCACTGATTATCGGAATTTTTCCTACCTAGCAGACCGTGACGCCAGCAAGCATTGTAATAATGTTATATCACGGCTGGTCACGATAAAAACGTGATCATGACTCTAATCATGCGGAAAATGAGTTGCATTCGTTACACGAAGCGTCTGTGTTTGCTCAGTTAATTGTTCGATGAAACACTATTAATCATAATGCGTGTTTAAAGATCGGGTCTTGGTTGACATGTAGTAAATCGGCATAATTAATGATGTATTGAAATAGCTCACTAAAATTAAGTTAATTCAAACCGACGAGGTACAAAAAGAAATCGGTCCAGTTTTAGGTGGTCCAAAAACTACAGTCCGGACTATAAAGTCCAACAATGTAAGAAGTGCCATGACTTTAACTTTAGAAGAAAATCGCGACAAAAAGTTTGTTAATTACTTTTCCCTCGTATTTCAGAAGGATTAGGCGACATTTTTAAAGAACATAATTTGAATATTTGCTTCACCTCGCGTAATACACTCAAAAATCTTTCAGACAGCGCGAAAGACAAACCTCATCCCAACTAAAAATCGGTTGTAGTGCGCATGTTGAAGTTTGCATTGGACAGACAACGTGTGTGATTGGAACTAGGTTTAAAGAACACATAGCAAGTTATCGCTATGGTAAACTTGAATCATCCAGCGTTGCGCAACATATGAACCATATCGGACATAAAATCAACATAGAAAACCTTAAATTAGTGAAAAATGTACAATCACCAAAAGAATTAGACATATTACCAGGCATACTACGTTGTTAGTTAAAGTAGCGCAATATATTACTTTAAAAAAATCTAATCACGCCTTAGCAAATATTTTAAAATGGAGTTGAGAATATAAATTAAATTTTAATGCGGACAAATCAGATGCGGTATTTTTTTTGGCAAATCGACACAAAGAAAGCCTACATTTAAATTAGGGGAGGGTAGAATTTATCGCAAAGAATTTGTCAAAAATCTTGGGGTTATTTTAGTTGATAAAAAATTAAATTTTAAAGCACATATTCAGTATGTAACCATGAAATGAGTAATAAAATTTTAGCATGGGCTAATGCTATGTGGGGTTTAACCGTTAACGCAGCAGGTAAGTACTATTTACAGGGGCTTTATAAAACCGGCAATGTTATATGTGGGGGCTATATGGGCAGAAGTGCGTAAAATTAAAGAAACAAAAAGAAAATAATCGTATCGCAAAAATTGTTAACCGTTAGGGCCGTGAACGCGTATTCATCTATTTCGGCCAACGCGGCGTGCGTTATTTCGGGTATATTACCAGTAGATTTACGTTTGAGGGAACTTAAATTTTGTATGGACGAGAATAAAATAGGGTTTGGGGGTTTAATTACGGCAACGGGAATTAGATTAGAACCGGGCGATTTAGAGAAGCGAATAGATATAGGAGAAAGACTTCATCCCTCGGATATAAAAAGATATTACTTATAATAAATTTATAAGCAGTTGTATCTTGATCCCATTGATAATGTGGACAATAGCTCAATAAGATTGCTCTTTAAGAATTGGAGTAAAAGTGTATGCTTCCAAACGGAAGCAACGAAAGAAGTTTCAACACAAAAATTTACTAAATTGTCACAGATTTATGGAATAATAAATAGACAATACTATTGACATTACAATATGAATACCCATCAACATCAAACACTTAGAATTAATATAATTTATATTTTCGATATTGCCCTCACTAATCAAAGTTAAAATGAAATTTGTTGCCACTAGGGTCTGGACACAAAAAAAAAAAAAATCGATCAGACTCACATTTGTTTTTATACATTTTGGCAATCTTCCTAGATTTTAAATATCTTCTGGTTCTCAAGGAAATTTTCAAAAGTATCACCTTCAAAACAAACTTTCAAGCAACGCAGGCATTTACTTTTAATACTCGATTAATGCTTTATGATACAGTTCTTACATTATTCTTCATTTCTTGCGAAACGCAGAAATTTCATATCGATACGTTCCTTCAAGTCCCCTCACAGGCATACATTATTGTCATGCAATAATTATCTTTCAGATCTATTTAAAAACAAATTACTTTAACAGTACGTAACGGTCACATATACAAGGAGATAAACACGTCGATCTATTACAGGATCTTCTAGAATTTGCAAGATGACTTAACAGACTTATACACATTGTGTCAATAAATAAAGGCGATCTTGAAGCTTTTATATCTAGCTGCGTTTTCCGTGTTGGATGCGATCGGGTGACCATTCTAGAAGGTTAGGTTGTTCTATTTACAAAGCTGATGCGTTCATTGCTAAATACAGCAATAAATAACAAGAGAACATTGTTCGAATTATGTATATTGTATAAATTATATACCTATATACATATATTATTTATTTTTTAATCAGCTAAGAGAATGTTAATTAATAGTGTGAATAATTACAGCGTTCTTTATGCTCTAATAAAACTATAAGAAACAACATATGTGTATCCTTATTAGAGAATAATAATTCTAATTTAGGTGAGTTTTATAACACCTATATAGATCTGTTTCAATACTATTTAAGGCGTGTATTTTTTTAAAGGTTTTCGCTGCTTAAATGGAGCCATTGCACGAGGCTGACCTCAGGCTATTGAACGATAAACCATGGTCATACTTTAAATGTTACTTTTCTGTACATTTAAGGTTATTTTAATTAGTCATTTGAATTCGAGTTTTTCGATTTCCTGATTATCGTTTATTTAATGAACAGTAAACTTCTTACAATGCAGACTTAGACTTTAATAAACTATTGGATATTGAGCCGCTCAGTTCAGAATTTTCAAGATTCCGTTTTATATACCAACGCAAAATTAGAAATCTGAAAGAGTGACTTGACAAAGATTCTATTTTCATAGTCGATGGTTTGGTTTCCAGTAATGATCTATTTTTGTTTTTGTTATTCCGTTATTGGTTTAAATGTATTTTATTATATTAGACGGTGAACCAATAATCATATGATAATAACTCCAAAACTTGGTCGTTTTATTTCAGCATGCTAATATAATCTATTTAATGTAATAGGAGTACTATCGATATTTTGTTTACTGACAATAGTGCTGTGCTCAACTAATCCAATGTAAATCTTCTTTAAATGTTTGCTTTTGCAAGTACCTCGATTTTGTGATAGTCACACTAAACTCATCATTATCTATGGCTAACTATCTGAAGGTGCTAATAGCAGATTTTGACAAGACAAAAGAAAATCCCAGTCGCTTTTGTGTGCCATTACGATAAATTAAATTAACAAGAAAGTTTCTAATTTTGGGATTAAAATCCAAGAGTAGGCAATCACGGACAAAGAAGCTGGCTCTGAAGGAAGATATGCCTAATTAAGGATGTAAAAAAGAAAAAATGCCTAAATACAATGAACCCATAGAGATATGCCACCATGCGGGGTCATTAATCTATTGTAGGAATCACCGTACTAGCAAGCGCAATGATAGGGGATAACGCTAGGAACGGACCTTCTTCTGAGTGTATAAACCCACTTTCATCGCTAAATCACATCTCAAGCTTTTAGGTATAATCATCTACTAAGTCAAGAAAAGTTCAATTTATGCGCCCTCTAGGAGCCACGTGCCAAACTCTCACCCTCAAGGCGACTGTAGCATAAAGCTGGCAATGCATGTCTTTGAATTAGCCGGACAGTTCATGGAGTATCAGTCTGCTAGATGGCTTGTATAAACGACAACCGGGCTGCATATAGGGTGATTCCAAGAACGGCTTACCAGTGACGATTATGACGTAATGGAACATCAAAGAAAAATGCCTAAATACAATGAACGATAGAATATGCCACCAGGTGGGCTCATTAAATCTTAATTTTAAGACGACTCATATTAGTAAAACATTTTAATTATCTAACAAAAATTGCAATTAGGTATTGTTACAGGGTAGTTTGCATCATAAAAAAAGAAAGTTAAATTAGCTAAATTGAAATTTGAAAAAACCTTTGTGTAGCTTTGAGCATGAGGGATGAATTCTATAAATACAAAAAAAACTGGTAAATATATTTAAATAAGTTTTTATTGATCTATTTATTAGAGTATATACAAAAATAAAACAAAAATTATGTAATCCGTTTAATTCACCATGCAAATAGATTTTTGGATTAGGGGAGAAAGAATTTTTTTAATAAAAACAACATAGTCAGATTTTATTTATTGTCGTCTAGTTTTTCTGTCGAATCGTTGCGGCATTGAGAACTTTCCAACGGGGATCGTGCATATATCACCACATTCAAATTTACACATAAAGTTATAACGTATTAAATAGTACATAAAAAAGAAAAATATCCAATTTTTGTTTACAACGAATTGAATAAAATTAATGAACTAAGTTATCGATATCCACTAATAATGAATTTATGAAAGATTAACTAAAAAAAAAGTATGTATACGAGATACTGAAGTTCTTTCTTAGCTAACTACAGTCTAGATACTCTATGGAGCATGCAAAGTAGGTGCAATCTATAGTTTTATTTTCATATAATATTTATCATTTATTTATTTAATTCAATTGTAGGTATTTATTATTAAAAATTATTAATAAAACACAAGCAGGAAAAAGGTATCAACAGAAGGAAGACAGAAATTGCACAATTATAGTTCTATTTAACGGAACTATAATTTGGAATTAAAAGACAACTAATATACATTTATTCCACTAGAACAGACGACAAGTAATCCATTAAATATACGTCGATCGCTTCGACTTTAACAAATAACACCACCTGTACCAAATCCTAAAAATTGCTATGCCAGTCGCAAATTTGAAGTGCGAAGAGTTGCGGGCCTAAATAATGTTTCAGTAGGATCACACATCGATGGATGGATCAGTATTAATTTAATACTGGCGTTGGTAAAGAAAGTCTTTTTATAACCTTCTCTGACAGTCAGTTCACACTTAAAACGATTAGTTCCTTAAGTGTGGACTCTAAGCTGATTTAGGATGGCGTAAGCGCCCTGAATGAGGCGGACAGGAATTAACATTGGCCTGGATTCCTAACCACTCAGGCGTGAGGGAAAATGAGGCGGCGTACGAGGCTGCCAATGGTTTTATTCGTTGGAGCTGGTCTTTCTTTTGGCATAACCAAATTAACAATTCAAAATCTATCAATGACATGGATTACATAATCAGTCCAGGAGTGGTGGCAATCACCAGAGACAGAGACGGGCAAAAGAATTTCTAAAGGAACAGAGGCCTAAAGATCTACTGATTAAAGATAGGAAAAATATAGTCTTGTCAAAGCGATTGTGGGCCGCCCTAAATGAGGTGGGCACCCAAAGGGAGTTAACTTTGGTTGGGTTCTTAGCCATTCGGGCGTGAGAGGATGTGGTGGCGCGGACGAGCTGCCAGGCGAGTTCGTGAAGGCCATTCGTTGGAGCCGACCCTTCTTTCGCACTACCAAATCGCAAATTAAAAAATCCATCAATGAATGGATACATAATCAGTCCAGAGAGTGGTGGCAAAAATCACCGGGACAGAGACAGGCAAAAGAGTTCCTAAAGGAGCAGAGGCCTGAATTCACGAGAGATTTACTGAATAAAGACAGGAAGACTGTCGAAATGATTGTAGGTCTGCTGACTGGTCATTGTAGACTGAATAGGCATATGTACAACATAGGCCTGGCAGATGATGCAACTTGTAGATTCTGGCAAGAGGAGAGAAAAACACCAGTTTATGTGTTGTGCCAATGTGATAGCGTGGGCAACCTTACAACTAGTAACTATACAAAGAAGTCACTCTAAAGGATGATTGACCTAATTAAGAGTGCAAAATTAGAGAGCGCCTTCCAGGAAAAAGGGGATCACAATAGATCTGAAAAGGTCGTGGTGAAACAGGTCTGTTGGTCACCCCAATCCTAATGTAATCTAATCTAATCTCCCTAGTAGACACCTGGCCCTAAGTGGCGCGTGGCTCGGGCGTCAGTGAAACGCCAGGTGTGAAAAATATGAGTAGTTGATTAGGAGCAATATGAAAAATCTGTTTTTAAAAATGATATAATTCTCAGCAACAAAGAAATTCGGAGATTTATTACAGCGAGGGGTTTTTAAGTGCAACAGTATCTCAAAAATGGTTGAGTTTAGTTTAGCATAGGGAAATTGAATTGGAAAGTCATGCTTGTGATCGCTAGGCACTACCAGCTTCCAGCGGATGTGCTGTCTCACATAATACCTAGTCCTAATAAGGGATTGAAATAAAATAAATGCTTTATCCCCTTCATTATCTAAATTTTAGTAATTAGGAGGTTTTCCAAGTTAAGGTCATTCTACGATGCGTCACTCTTCAATCTTTACAATGTTTGCTTTTCCTGCAAATGATAATTGCAAATAATTATCGTCACCGCGACATCTATAATTTTAGTCTACGGAGCTAGGAAACTGCCTTTCTATCCGTTATGGACCGTATTTTGGTTTAAAATTCTAATTTTGTTGTAAAAATAAGTTGATTTGGTCGAAGTACACCAAACTTCACGACCGTGTAAATCGTAATTAAAAATTTTATGGCCTGTTGTAGAAAATAACACTCGTTCATTGTGATTTTCCACGGTTATTGCAGGAGCGATATAACACTCCCACGCGACGTTAATAAAACTTTCGTAGGGGACGCTTTAAAGATGTCATCAAAACTCCTTCGGAGAGGCGAGCCTTTCGATCTTTTAATCCTTGAGGAATGGAGGTATTCTTACTAAACGAGGCCCGACAAAGAAACCACCACTCTTTGTCTTCCACCGTCGATTTATTACCTCCACTTTTTCGATCGATGGAAGCAGCAACGCGAGGTGATGTAACCGTCGAAAATAAACTAAACACACGGAGCACGATGCACTTTCTCAGGCCGCCGGCCGTGGCGATCGTAGACCCAGACAGTCGGGATCTTTGTGTCTTAAATCTAAATATATCAGTGACCAATGCGCGCGGAGCGGTCTGCCGCCTGCTGGCCTGTTCGCCAGCAGCGATCGCTTAAATCGCTTTCACTACGTTCGACAACGCCGGCTACAAGCTATTACTATTACTATATGTATATAGTCGGACGGCCGTCAGTACAAAAATTGCAAAACACTTTAAAAGAGTCAAGGTCCGCAGAATTCGGTGCACTCGGACATTTCGCATTGGCCAGTAACCTTGCCTCGCGGGCGATGTTTTTGTAGTTATTATAAACGCCATCAAGGATGGAATGTGTTATCCGCGAAAATTATTACGTGCGTCAAATATATGTTATTATAGTTCTTTAGCACTGTTATTTAGTTACACCAGCAGTAGTAGGAGGCTTATATAAATCACCACGTGGAATCGATTTTTTTTTATCACTTATACACTAAGAAAAATACTGGACGTGATATTAATAATCTACGTCCATTGAGTGAATTTTCATGGACAAAACGAAATTGTTAGGATAAAATATTGTTTACAATCTTTGATTAAGTAATAACAACATCATTAGTGAATTAAATTAGTTTTCATTATTATAACAAGTCATGTGTGTCCATGGATAATATTTGTTATGGTAACTATATTTCCCTACTTTCAATAAATAATTTTATTAATAATATAAATATGAACGAATATATATTACTATTTTTACGTATAATTTTCACAGTATGAACGCAATAAAGTATTAAATGCTACCTTCTTCGTTAGTTTAATGGTTTGCAATTTATTGCAGGAACGAACACCTTAACCGTTATAAAAATAACGTATTTCATTGAGCCAATCAAGCTATCATTTCATTTTTAATGATTTTGGTTTCATTAACACAATGAATGATTTATACCCAGTAAATTTCTTCGTCATTTAATAAAATCTTTTTCATTAATTTGAATTAACTCCCCCTAAGTAAGTATGGAATTAAAATTGTATGCATGTGTGATTGGCGTATATATTACATGATAAGTGCTATTCAATATATTGATAAAAACACCAACCCAACAACTGACTCAGTTCCATTGTATTTAGTAAAAGAGTTATCTCCATTTCCATTTCGTCCATTCATGGATCACCTAGAAATATTGCAATGGATAAATAGTTTATGTCCATTCTATTGGCCCAAGAAATGCTTACAGAGAAAGGTTTGACAATCGTTGGAATTATAAGATACAATAAAAGAGAAATACCGCCTTCGTTTTTACCTAACAGGAAGAAAACCACAAATTAAAATAATACCTCCGTCATACTCCTTTCAACAATGCACTCTGACGAGGATATCGACGAAAATCGAACGAAAAAATCAGAAATTATGAGGTTTTATATCTCCACTAAAGGCGGAGTGGACACATTTGATCAGATGGCTCACAACTACACTGTATCCAGAGAAACGAAGAAGATGGCCACTTAGATATTTTTACGGAATCTTTGACCAAGCAGGAATAAATGCTTTAGAGTTATATAATGTGACAGAAAGCACTAACAAAGTAACTCAAAATAAGTTTTTTATAGTCACTCGGACTACAACTTTACAAATCCTTGGATGGAAAGCAGAGTTTCCAAAAGCAAAAAAAATATTTGGCAATTGCAGAGAAAATACGGGAAGCACCAGGACTATCACACATTGAAGAAGAGGATCAGCTTGATCCAACCCCAAAAAAAGCCAAATTGTCAAGATGTTATGTATGCCCTACCTCACGTGATCGAAAATGCAGAGCAGTTATGGCATCTGTTCTAAAATGTATGTAATGATTATCGATTTGATATTTGTATCAGCTAAAATAGTTAAAGATGCTAACGAGATCATGAAATAAACGTTTTTGAAATTTCCTCTTTTTGTTTCTCCGAAATTAATTTTGGGATAACTGGTGTTATTATTCAAGTATGTTAATTAGGTACGCACTGTAGGGATCTTAAAATGAAAGGTATTGTTAAAGATTAACTCAATCCGTATCTAATCCGTGTCTGATTCGTATCTGATCCGCAGCCGATCTGTATCAGCACCTCATTGGGATCCATGATGAAAAAAGATATTGGTGGTGAATCTATGTTGTCCTCATTTGTTAACAACCTTTAATTACGCTAATTAGACCAGTTGAAAAGCGATTTCAACAAAATACCATAATATAATGGTCATTTTTTTATCATTTCAAGTAACTGAAATCAGCTATTTAAGTTACTGTATTGTAGAGCTAATCCAAGAAAGGGCAAAGGAACTAGAGGTAGAAATTTCTTCAGAACAACGTTCTCCTAAAATCTGCTGCAACTGATGACTGATGAGATCTTTGAATTCATTTTTAAAAAGCGCGGAATATAAGAAAGTTTTTTTTTTGTTCTACATACTGCTGTGAACTGATTGTACCAGCATATATGAAAAGTAAATTAAAAAAAAATTAAACCAACTAGCTCAGTGGAATAAAAATTTAAAGGCGCAAAGATTTAATAACCTCAAGGTTATTTTCAGGATTGAACTAATCATAAAATAAAAAGTGGGTGAATGAAATCAAAATTTTTATTTAAAAAAAAAAAACATTTAATTACCATTTCGCAGGGTAACTGAAAACCATGAATATAAGATTCTGGCCGAAAACAAAACCTGCATGAATCTACAATTAAAAGGACGATGCAAATCCTTTATCAAACAAAATGGTAGATTGTTCTAGAAGAAAATCAAATCGCACAAAAAATCCACTGGTTCAAAATTTTAAAACCAACAAAATTAAATTTACACAAATGAATTTAAATTACAAAGCACATGCTTCTTCTCACCTTACACGAGGTGATTAACAAAGAAAACTAATTGAAAACTAGAAACGGAAAAATTAACTCTTAAACAAAAAAAAACAAAATTCTTCTAAAGCAAATAATAATACGGATCTTATACCAAAAATGTGCACAATAATATAACATCAATTATTTAAATGGAGTTCCACTATTAATGTTCTAAATTCAAATTAACGCGAACAAAGTTTCAATAACGGTAACCAAGCAATAAATAACAAGTACTTACTCACGGCATCAATCTATGGAAGTGCCCTTTCAGAGGCCCTACATCGCATACATATAACAAAATAGATACGTGACTATGTAGCGCATAAAATACAACGAGAATTCTCTTGAATATAACAATGAACAAAATATATACACAATACTGACGAAGGCAATAAGTACAAATGACTGAAATTACTTTAAACAGCTGTACAATAAAATACTTACGTTCATCAAACAAATCTATTAACAAAATCTTACTTAAAAATAAAATATTAACTTCTGAGAGAATTTGCCCGACGCATCGACAAAGATTGATCTCTAATAATAACATAACACAGAATTTATAAACCCCGGGGTGCCAAACCACAGCAATACGTTGAACATTTATTGTTTGTTGTTTTTAATGTACTGTGAATATGATATTTTGTGACTATTTCCATCTAATTGATATCTATTTAGAAACAGAAGGTGTATTAATTTGTTACTAATGGTATGTAAAACTACAATTTTGAGAGTTATTATACTGAAATATATAAAAATTTATTAATTATAAACATTGGCTGATTATACAATAATAACATAATCTTTGGATTGTAAATGTCCAGTTTGCGTTACAGTTGGGACGTATTCGTACATGTTATGTAATCTTGCACTTTGAAATGTGTTTTTCACGATTGTGCATGGCATTAAGTAACCACTGTTCTGCAATGTAAATTTGCAATATCTTTTTTTGTGTTGACATACAAAATATTTTGGATATTTAATTTTAAAAATAATATATCTTAATATTTCGTGAACGTGACATGCTCTAGCTTCTATAATTTATAACAGGAGGAGATGCCAATCTTCAGATGACTTCGGGTACTGAAAACTAGTTGACCATGGCCATCAGCGTTGAAAACATTAAGATTTTGCTAATTTGTTTAATATTGTAGCCCTAAACATATCAGAGTAATACCAATCGACAACTTTGGACACAGTGTATAAAGATAATCATTTACACAAATAATATTTTTTAAAGAAAAATTATCTCACTATTGAAGCAAGCCTGCATTTTTTTATTATTTCAGCCTCAGCAACACCAACATTATTAAAATGATATTGTGTTAACAGATATGTGTTAACAACGCCTATGCAACCAAATAAATATTTGAACTAATTAAGAATTCGATAATAATACTAAAAATAAACTCTGCACCTGACAAACCATAAAAGAAAACAAAACAATACGAGGATCGTAAGCACCTTATTCGTTCTACTCTCCGTGTGTACATATGCTAGACACGTCCAACTCGTAAAATTATTACGAGCTCCATTAATGCCCGCTCATACTTTACGTGGGGAGTAAAGATAAATATGGATATTACAATCCTAGGCGTAGTCCTGGGAACGACACAGGAGTTTCCGGTTGTAAAATAAAATAAAAAATCGATCAATTTTACACGACACCTAATCAAAGAGATGCTAAATTGAAACAAATTGTGTTGAATAAACAGAGCGTGTGTAAAAAGATGAAAATGTTGTCTGTTGCCATGTTGTACAATGCGAGGTGACTTGCTGTTTTGCTAACGACGAGACCAGTCACCGTGTTCAGTTCTTAGAATTTTAATTTAAACTTTGTAGATACATACATAGATGAGCAGTTTGCTTTTGAAGTAATTGTTTTTGTTTACCGCTGTATGAAGCATAAAAGAAATTTTTGTGATGTATTTGATGAAATCGTTTTTAAATTGATTCAATTGAACGTTTTTTTCTGAGAAAACAAAGCGTCAGCATTGTCTTACACTGAGAAAAATGTGTATGCGTACACAATGACCACTTTGGGCAACTGCTTTGCTGAAAAACAGTGTACTTTGTAAAGCTGTTTTTCCACCTTGTGACACTGTATGTAGTTACATTTTATGCGAAGTTGGTAGTGCACTTCTTCCACTTTGTGTCACTATTTGTAGTGATTTTTTTATTCGAGGTTGGTAATGTTTGATTTATTTATGTTATTATTATTATGTTTTGACGTTTCGACTCATTTTTACCCGTAACCACAAACTCTCAACAGGAGGAGAATTTAAGAATATCAAAAATTATTACGCCGAAAAGTAAAGATTAATTATCTTTAATAAGGAAATTATTATACAGGTGATTTACGGTTAGTTTTTTTTTTTCAAATAGTACGCCCTGTATATTTGGTATTCTTATACCTATTTGTATGGCTTCTTTTAGGATTAGTGATTTTCAGAAAATGTAGCTTTGTATTAGTATTTAACTAATAGTAGGCGGTGAAAAATAATTTTAATTTTAAAAGCATATAAAAAGAAAAACAAAGTATGGTATGAAAAAAGTTAAATTTATTGAATACAAGATAATCAAAAACGAAATGTTGTATGTATTACGTATTGCTGTGGTTAGACAACCCATTTTGCTGAGTGTATTTTGTGTTGCATATTTGCTGGTTATTGGTTGTTTCCTTGATAAAACAACTGTTGTTCAAGTTACCGAGAATTTTTCACAATTTTATTTTGGTTTGTATAAATTTAGTTAAACAGTTTATTGTATCTTTTTAAATTTTATTTAGTGTTAAGTTTTTTTTTAATTATTCCAGAAATTCAAATGTCTATTGTTTGCTTGTGTTGATTTAATGCGGATTCTATTACATATTGTCGTTGTAATGTTATACGTCTGCGTTGTACGATTTTGAGAGAGAGATTTTTGTAAGAAAAACAGAGTTTGATTAAGGGCTTCCTTGTTCGACTACTGACGTGAGTAGACGTATTTTTGTAGCCATTTTCTAATTCATTTTGATATTGTAAATTTCGCTTTAATTGTCTTTTATTTAGTCCATCAAGGAATTCATATTGTGATAATTGTTAATATATTGAAGTGTGTACATTATAGATATAAGATCAATTATTATTTTTGTTTAGGAAGATATATTTTTAATTTGCGAGCGTAAGTCTGAGGTTAATAGTTCTTTGTTCAATTTAAATTTTATCCTTGAGCTAGCTAATTTATTTTTCTTTTCATTGTAAAAATTCTTTTTGCATTTTTCATTTAATTCAATCACTACACTGCAGTAGGTATAATAAAATTATAAGTGTTCTATAGAATCCTGATGTAAAGTCATAGTATTGTAGCCTGCTTTATTTGTTCAGGATCTACTCTGATCGAATACACCAGCGATTTTTTGTGTCCTCATAAATAAAAATCTAAAGGCGTTAAATCAGGAGTTCTTGGTGGCTAAGCTCAAGGTCCACTGGGTCCAATCCACCTATCATTAAACATTGTATCCAGTGAACAATCTACCTTATAAGGAATATAAGGAAGGTCCCATCCATTTGGTACCAGTAATATTTCCGATCAAACAAAGGTAACTGAATGTCTGTTACGCATTGCCGCAGAATTACGGTATGTCGCTGTTGAAAGCGCCATAAATTTGAAAATGTATTCCCATTCATTAAAACTATAAACGTATTTTGAAAGCTAGCCTAACGGATGAAGCGTGCCCAGTAGTGTCAGTTGCGTTTATTAACAATATCCTCTCTGGTAAATACGAACTCATTTGTCCAATTAATTTTTTGTAAAAACTCTGGATCTTCCTGGGGTCATATTAGTATTCGCTCGCGAAAAGCAAAACGGCAACATTCATTGCCAGGATGAAACGCTTGCACGATGTTAAGGCCGTATGCGTGCATTTTATGTTTCGACATAATGCGCTGTATTGATGAATATGATATTGCCATATTTCCTTAGCAGCAGCACCTATGGAACTGTGAGGTTTTTTATTTTATTTTCTTATATGCTTTTAAAATGAAAATTGTTTTTCCCCGCCTGCTATTAATTAAATACTAATTAAAAACTACATTTCTCGGAAACGTCAAAATACTGAGGTAAGTAACATGTGTGCCAACTTGTACTGTTAACTCCCTAGTGTCAAAATTTCTTTTCTATTTTCAATTCAAAATTAAGATTTATCGGCCCAAAAAACATTGTGTATCACACGGCCAGAAACTCTTTTGTGAGTATGAGTACGGTTTGTAACCCGAGGCCCACAAGTACGAATACTGTAGTTTCTAGCCTAGTGATACAACAACTATTGTTTGTCCTACAGATAATCGTTGCAGTTTTATCCTTATTTACAATCAGCTATTATTGGACAACTAATCGTTACTATTTCTATAAGACTATGTCTTGAACATTTTTTGCTCCAGCAATCATATTAGTACCATCTGCATAGCAACACCTATCTGTAGATATTGCAAAATCATTTAGGAATATTACAAATAATAGCGGACCAAGGATGCTACCCTTCATTATTCCCATGCTATTAGGTAATACACTTGATGCGTAATTCTTTGCCATTCTTTTTTATATCAAAACGTTGACTTCTACCTGATAAATAAGAACGAAGTAATTGAGCAGCCGTCCTCTAATACCGTATCTCTCCATTTTAAATCAAAAGTTTCTTATTTACACAGTCGCACGCCCTTGACAGATCAATACATAATCCTATGGCGAAACACTCTTGCTCAAGAAAATTTATGATTGTTTGGGCAAAGTGAAAGATTGCGACCTATCAGGTATACAGGATGTATCAGATATAGAGGTAAATATAATAATATGTAGCAGCTGTAATCATTTACGATCAAAAAGTCTTAATGCACAGGGGGTCTATCTGTAAGCATTAACGAGAAAAAAAAATATGTTGTAAATGCCGTGGGCTAGAGCCGCACCTGTGCCCAGCCTAAATACTGTCCCGAGTATACTCCCACATACCACTATCATTCAGCCATTACCGCTGTTAGTTTTGTGTGGATCGGCGCTTGGAGTGCAAGCCACTTCGAACATTTTATTTAAATTTTTCTCATCTCGAAAAAACGATCCTTTCATTATGATTTCATATAAAGAAAATCGAAGCTTGATGCATCGGCAAAAGCGCGGGAATGTATAGATTCATTTTTACGCGACATCATAGTAAAAAGGTGTGTTTGCAAATTTTCTGTATCTACATTTATTTCTGTGCAATTCGATTCAATTCATTTTGTGTTATTTGATTAAATAAATCCAAAAGAAATAACTCATTCATGTGGTACCGTTTATTAACAACTAATTCTCGATTCGACAAAGCAAAAGAAAAATATTTACGTACTGAAGTCGTATATCCTGTGAAATTCGAACGTCTTATTAGGATATTAAAAATAATACTTTTGTTAGCTTACGTAGAATGCTCTTAACAAATAAGGTATGTTTTGTATTTTATAAAAGAAGAAAATTTAAAATGGCTCAATTATGCTATTTTTACAAGGGCACACTGGCCGATTGGCCTTTATTCAGAATGACGTTAAATGAACTTACGACATACATTAAGGCCGGTTTATTCATCTCTGAGTAAAGTGCCAAGTTGTGTACTTGACAGATTAGCGCAACTAAACGTTTATTCACCTTTGAGTTGACTACTCGTCGAGTAAATTTCCTTACTGACTAGATATTTTACTTCATAGCTCAAACACCGATTAAGATGTTACTTGGCAGTTTGACATTTTGTTAAGTCGTGTTTAGAGGTTAGAAAACAATATATGATGACTTTTCTGAGTAAAAGATGGAGATATTTGAAGAATATGAGGGTCTATTTATCAACAAAGAAATGAAATTGTTAATCATATTAATCGGGATCGACGTACTTATATCACAGTAGCAGATTTCGGAAGGATGCACACAGTACTGCCGCCAAAATTCTAAGAAAAGTTACCGTTGCATTTAGCGCGTTTAAAACAACGTTTATTCATTTGCCTGAAACGCCACATGATAGGAAATGAAATAATAAATAAATTGTATGAAATGTCACGTTTTCCAAAGGTTTTGGGAGCCCTTGACGGCACACATGTGCGTCAATCGCGGGTTATAGCATAAATAAATTATAGAGTTATAGTTACAGCTTGTTTTACAGGTGGTGCAAATGCAGAAATGTACAGAAATAGAAAAGGCTACTTTCTATTAATTTCTATTAATGTGCAAGTGGTCTGTGATGCTTCTAATAAAATTATTGATATCGTTTCTTGTTGGCCTGGATCGGCACATGATACAAATATATTTTTTTTAATTCGCTTGTTAGGATGCGTTTTGAAGCTGGAGAAATGGGAATGGACTACTTTTTGGTGATAGCGGTTATCTTGTTAGAGAATATCTCATAACACCTCTAAATAATCCAATTACTGCGGCGAAGACTTTTAAAATGAAGCCAAATACGAACTAGAAATGCAGTAGAAAGGATGTTCGGAATTTGGAAACGACGCGACGGTTTCCCATTCTTTCAGTAGGAATGAGATTGTTGTGTCCTTTTAAATCAGGATATCATTATAGCAACAGCCAGATTGCACAATATTGCGTGTGAAAATAATGACATTCCGTTTGATGTTGGAGAAAATGTAAATTTAGGTAATATTGGTGTGGACAACAATTATTTTAAGGGCCTTCTGTATTCTTGGAATGAGAAAGCATTAGATTCTGCGGTAACCTTTCATCAAGTTAACTCTTTCTCTTGCCATGTGCATGCATCAGTTTTTTATTTTTAATTACTGAAGCATCATGCTTTAGTATAGTCTCGACCAGTCGATTTGTCTCCTCAAAATTAAAATAAAATTTGACGATCTGCATCTTAGCAGCAGTTCGCTTCATAATGAAATTAAATTATAGATCCTGCAATGAATATATGTAACTTCCTGTATGAATACAATTCAAACTTGGCTTAAACAATACTATTCAAACTAAATTAATAATAAACTCGCGAATTCCTAAATAAAAATGCCAAAAATAACTTTGACGTTAATAAACGTCAAATTAAACACCGTAAACATGTGCTTTACATATATTTGCATACTATCTCTTTTTCACGTGTATAAATTGATTTTTCGTCTCTCTTACTGTCTTACCAGAAACAATACTACTGACATAAAAATGTTGACTTCCGTCAAGTAGGTACTTATCATTTAAAATATCGTGAAAAGACATAAATATTTTACTAGAGACAAGTAAGTTTAATTGTCAAGTACCTACTTGGCACTTTATTGGCGGTGAATAAACCGGCCTAAGAATAATACTAAATGAGTGCAATGTATTTATACACAATACCACGTTTAGCGCGGATGATCAACATGACGTTTTCTTGCATTCAGGTCCGACTAAAGAATTTTTGGCTCTAATTTTAATTTTTGTTTATTTTTTAATGATGAAACCGGTTTCGGCGGGTTTGTGCTTTATATGTCGTGTAATTAACACCCAAGCAAATTTACTTTTTTTTGATTCACCCTGTATATACGTGCTGATCGCGATGAAATACATGATATTAATAACAAAAATACTCCAAACTGTGGTACTGGTAATGCTGTAAACTTCTCCTAAACTCCTCACCACAAATTGCACTAAACTGGACGTACGTTTCGATAGCAAAGCTATCATCATCAGCAGAAACACTGAACTGACAACAGTTCAGTGTTTCTGCTGATGATGATAGCTTTTCTAACGAAACGTACGTCCAGTATAGTTCAGCTGGTGGTGAGGGGTTTAGGAGAAGTTTACATGATATTCATTCATAAAATCTACCAACCTTTTACAAATTGCCAATTCGGATAGTTTAGCAAACTCTGTAAGTATACTAATCGGTCTGTAGCTGTCAAATAATTGAGAATCACCCTTTTTATATAGAGGTTTTATAATAGCAATTTTAAGACGCTATTAATTAGAAGGCATAGCACATCCAATACAAATCGTTCCTGAAATAGTTGATGAAACAAAAAGAATATAAAGATGACATAATTGCATAAGTCGACCGTAAGAGATGGTTTAGTTTCCTACCCTTACAAATTAACTTTTTGAAACATAAAATATGTACCAAGTCATTCACAGTTTTCAACGGAATCACATCTTCATAGAATTGGAGTTCTTGATTCACCACTTTGTACCTGTGGGTTGGAGGGCTCAATCAATCATAAATTTTTCGGCTGTCCACTACTTAAAACTGCCCCGGATACACTTAGTTCCAAACTGATGTCATTGAATCACTCTCCTCCGTTTTTCATTGAGCAGTTACTGCATTCAGCTTCTTTTCCTACATATTGCCTGCTTTTTATATTTCTAAAAACCAACAACATAAAACTTTAATTCAATATATTTCATGCATGCCTCTTTCTACCACTCAGCTTTTGTAGACTTTCTTTCTGTTTTTTTCTCACAATCTTCATGCATGCTTCAGTTAATTGCTTATTTTTTTTTTGTTAATTAGCGTGCCATAAATCATGTTTATATAACGCTTGAATATTTGTATTGGCTTTGCTGCTTTTCGCTTCCGCCTATGTATTTAGTTTGATTTAAAAATTGACAATCTGTTAATGGTTTCAGAAAAGTTCCAAAGCTCCCAGCGTGGAACAAAAACCAATTCCTCCCTTTTTAGAAGAAGAAGAAGAAGAAGAAGAAGAAGAAGAAGAAGAGGAAGAAGAAGAAGAAGAAGAAGAAGAAGAAGAAGAAGAAGAAGAAGAAGAAGAAGAAGAAGAAGAAAAGAAGAAGTCACTCACAGTTGCTTCCTTGAGCGATAGATATTACGTCCCCACTCCCGATTTTTTGCGATGCCGGTAATTCACGATGTAACTAGTGTTTGGAGTTGATTCGGTTTTAGCTGTATAGCATAAGTTTGCATTAATCTTGTTACAAGATCAGAAAATAGAACAAATTCATGGTTGCAGTATATTAATAAATAATAATTCTTTCTGAAATAAATTTCGTAATTGTCCTTCAAAAACCTCCCGGTATAGAACGCAACATGCAGTAAGCACGAGCAGACACAAGTATTATAAGTCCCGTAAGCATTACAAATGAATTTAGTCGCGGTTCAGGATTCTGAAATATATAATTAAACCGCTATTAAAGATAACAAATACACTTATTTTTCATAATTTCTTCCATTAATAATTACTGAAATACCAGTCGATATAAGTGTATCCATATTGGAACAAAAAAGACGAACTTGCCGGCAGCTTTCAGTCATAAATTTTCAACTGACAATCCGTTTCGTTTTCTCAGATAAATCTTACACAACTCCTATAGTGTAAAATTCAAGTCGTACGCGCAAAAATCATTCCGCGTCGAACAATGCAAACTCACACGCACAAAAATTTCGTGCCGAGTTTGTATGTAATTACAGCACGCAATGTAACACCTCATCTATAAATGCATTTCGTATGAAACCTGGCATTAACCGTAGCCTGCGAATGCTATACGAAACCATCATGCATCGTTAGAAAAATACTTTTTTTTTTTGTAATGTATTGCGTCGTTATTATTATTAAGTTTTGAAGTCCGTTTGTTAAGACAAAAAACCGTTTAATGTATAATATGCGGTATTTATACGCGTGCACAATGTAATGCATCGGTTGCTTTCGGAATGGAATGAATGAGAACTTCCGCGAACTGTCGCCGAGTTCTGGCAGGTTAAGGTTGAAGATCACGAACTCGACTCGGCCCGAGGTATAAATACTCGGTTTGTTGTTATTTTATCGTGTCGTAAAAGGCGTCTTAAATCACGGCGACGTGGTTTTCCAATGGATAAAAGTGCAATTAAAATTAAGCAGCAATTTGTAATGTAATGTGGATAATGAATTAACGAGCAATTAGCCGAGCGATAACAATCGAGGAAGGAATTAACTGATGTCACTGATGACGATTTAAGAGAACATTTAAGAATTTATTGTGGATTATGATTGATAGGGCGCCTTTAACGTTTTAATTATGTAGACAAGTTTATCTGGAAACATTTATATTTTTATTTCTGGAAACAATGCAGAGTAGGCTTGGGAAGGAAGGTGTATATTGCAATCTTGAAAGTCAGCAACATATGCGGTACGGTTTTGGTTGGGTTACCATTCGGACAACACTTCTCATGGCTGGGGTGTTCCGCACTCTGCCAAGGGCCTTCAAGGCTGAGTGCTGAATTATTATATTATTTACTGGAAACAATATGGTAATTGGTAGAATATTCACAATATTCTCAAGCTGCTTGAGAATGTTTGTTTTCAGGATTTTTGTTTTATTAATATGTGAATAGTCTACATTTATATATTGCTTTCATTTACTCTATTAGGTAAAGAATTACTGTAACATTACTGAAGAATTAAACTTAGAAATTTACTTTATAAAGCAACATTGCGAAGTGACACTATAAAACACTCTCGAGTGTTGCAAATCGTCATTTGATTTGGCGGAAGCTTAAGTTTAGGGTGAAAACTCCACTAGTTTGACGATTTTTATTTTTTACGATTTACAGCAATGTTATGAAGAAGAAAAAATAAGCGTATACATTTTAGAATTACGAAACAACCCTAACCAAGTTTTTGTTCACTCTTTTACAGCCAACCTCCACCTTGTTGTCAAAAGAGGCTTGAATGGAAGAGCAAAAAATATCCAGCGGTTCTCTTGAAAACACCACTTACGGTAATATAAGTACACATTTTCTTCTTCGCCAGCCCGTACTACCTCCAGAAATTAATAGCAATTTTAGATTATGGAAACCAAATGCGTGTAATTGTATTTATCTTTGTTATAAAATAACTTTACCCCTATCTGTTCTATATACAGGGTGACATAGAAAAAACTACAATGCATACCACCACGAGATAGAGCATCGAAAAATAACAAAAAAAAGGTCCTATACACTAATGTCCGATTGCTTTTTCTTTCAAGTTACAAACTATTATTTATATTGTTCTTGTATTTTTGTATTACCTAAACAATAAAAAATATTTTAAGATAGGCTATGATTTCATGAAACAAAACATTAGGTAAATGTCAAACCAATATTAACATAGTGTCTTGAAAGCTTTATTTCAAAATGGTGCGCTATACTTTCGTAGAATACAGGGACATCATCATGTGTTACGACAAAGCTCGTTCAAATTCTTCCGAAGCTCAACGGATCTATCGAGAGAGATACCCATTAAGGCAAGTTCCTGTGCAAGTTTCTTTGGGAGAAAATGGTTGCTTTAAAAAACCAGAATTTGATTCTGGGGTTAACAGAACTTGTTGTATTGTTGCAAATGAAGAAGCTATTTTGCAAATAGTAGAAGACAATCCTAGAATAAACACCAGAAGAATAAGTGCAGCTGTACCGAATGTCAATCATGAATCTGTTAGGGAAGTTCTCAAACAACAACTTCTTCATCCATTTCATTTCCAAGAAATCCATCACCTATTGGAACAAGATTTCCTACCGCGTTTACAATATTGCGAGTGGTTGCAGAATAAAGGGCAAAACTTTGTGTCATTAATTTTGTTTACCGATGAAGCAGGTTTTAGTCGCGATGGCATTTTGAATATTCACAATATGCATTATTAGAGCGATGAAAACCCTCATCAGAAGGTAATACGGAATCACCAGTATGGGTTTTCCATTAATGTGTGGGCAGGTATAATTGACAATTATCTATTTCGTCCATTTGAATGCCCAGACGATTGACAGGCGAACTCTATCGATTTTTTTTGGAAAACGAACTGAATACTTTATTAGAAGATGTTCCATTGAATATTATAAGAATAATGTACTACATGCATGACGGCGCATCAGCTCACTATTCTAGGAGAGTAAGGGAATTTCTGCAAAGAAAATTTGGAAATAGGTGGATTGGTCGTGGGGGATCTATACCATGGTTAACTTGTAGTCCCGACCTTAATCCCCTCGATTTTTCATTTTGAGGATTTATGAAAAGTGTATGCCGCAGAACTAAATAGTGAAGAACAATTATGGAACAGAATTGTGGAGTCTGCTGACAGATTTCGTAACAATGCTAACATATTTCAAAGATGCCGTCAGTCATTAACACGAAGATTGGAAATGCGTATTCAGGAACAAGGTCACCAATTTGAACACCTTATGCAGAACTAATATGTACCTTATATTTTTGAATGTTGTTTTGTTTAATAAAAGCCTTTTAACTTCAACAGTTTGTAACTTGAAAACAAAAAGCAATCATACATTAGTGTATAGGAACTGTTTTTGTTATTTCTTGGTCCTCTAGCACATATTGCTATGCATTGTAGTTTTTTCTATGTCACCCTATATACTGTGTGCTCCCTGGTCCTTTATTACAACTAAAAATTACATATGGGGGACCTACCATTATTGGGTGCCAAAAAGACAATGGTGAATTATTTTACAAATAATGGAATATAAGGATGGAAACAACCTTACTTTTTGACTCTCGGAACTATCTATCAAACTGCAGACAATTTACACATATTCTTACAATTCCTAAGAAAACTAGTAGTGTAGCTCAACCGTCAGATATGAAAAAATTTTGTGAAAAAATTTTCAGCTCAAATTTCACTTGGTGTACTGGTAGATATTGGCTTATCTCAAAGGCACAACATACCAATCTCTGGTCCAAAATCAGTTCTTTTGTCCGAAATATCACAATTCTTTTATATTTTTGGTGTAAAAGTGCCAACACTTGCCTGTCTTGTTGCCTCCAGAGCTTTCACACATAATGTGGTCCGAGTTCTCTGTCATTCCATTACACAGTCTGCAGTTGGTACCTCCAGTATTGAACCCAATTATCTGTAGGTGCCCTTTCAGTACGCAGTGGCCTATAAGGACACCTGTTATGGTGCAAAGATAATGCCTACTAAGCTGCAATAGTTCCTCAGTTTTCTTCTTTGATGGTCCTCTTATAAACGTCTTTCATGCATTTGCCTGGTTCTTTCCTCCTAGTGTTCCTGTGTTTTACTTTTAACCAGTTTCTCACCTGCTCCCGTGCTGTGCTTTTTGGACACTCCTAATAGAACAGATGCTGGGCCTATATATATGAAGCCAATGATCCCTTCCTTGTTAACTCATTGGGTTTTTTCGTTTCCTTCATTTGCTGAATGTTCGAACACCTACAGCAAAGTGACTTTATTAAGGTCTGTCAAGCTATTCAATTCTCGAATACATTCCCATCAGTCTTGATTCTATTTCGGGGTTTACTAATGCTCTCAGTGACGCCTGGCTGTCTGTTGCAATATATATATCCAGCCTCTCTACATTGTACAGTCGAACTTTATGACGATCGAATAGTTAGTTGAAACACAAAAGTTCCACGGCCATCACATTCGAGTGATTTAACACCGTGTGACTTCTTTTTTGGCTTTACATAAAAAAATAGCATTTTTTAAAAACCTGTGAATAATAGCTGATTTGCAATAAAGAATTTGCAATAACAAAAAATTATTGAATTTAATGTTAAGCCAACGTTATTGGAAAATATTGTGGAATTATTGCCATTGTAGAGTATTGAAATACATAGAAGTCAGTGATCAAAATTTTCAACCTTGCATGTAATTTTTTGTTAAATAAATTGAATAGATTTTACTGTAGTTTTGACTTTTCTGATTTCATACGCTTCGCAATGGTGTTTTTAAATGAACTATCGTTTAATTGATTGAATTCTGACAGCATTCTAAAAACAATCTACTTCATTCCCACAGAAATCATCCATGCTGTCATCGACAGTAATCATAACGTTAAGCTATACGTATAAACGCTACTGTTAATCTCTTATCCCCTTCCCCTCTCCCAGTGCTTATTTCCGGATTGAGACGGCAATAAAAGCGAAGATCCTGTCCGACGATAGATGGGCCCGTCTATAATAATTACTGAATACGGTTTAATGCGTATTCTGGCGTTGTTATTCACTGCCGGATGGTCGATGCGCAGAATTAGTTTGTTGTCATTATTTAAAAATAAATGCAAAATTGTATGGCTACTGGTATACATATACACATTTAAACATTAAAAAAATAGAAACACAAAAAAAATAACTTATTTATGAGGTTGTTGTGTTGTGTTTATGTTTTTTATTTTTATGAGGTGAATGTAATTACTTTATTTATCCATCCACCGCTAGGGTCTTAATGGACCATGCGGGAGACATTGCACTTAATTAAATAATAGACCCAAAAGCAATTAATTACAAGACTATTAATAGATTAAAAGGTTTTTTCAGTATTTTGCCTTTGTATGCAAGTAGCGAGGAATAAAAGAGAAGTATTCGTTATTATTCTACAAGAAACTAATAAAAATTTAACCTTTTAAAATATCACCTATGTACTTCATCAGACTTATTTACAGAAATATTTTTATTCATTTTTTTGCTATTTTTTTGTGGAGACATTCAAAATATTCAATTCACGTACAAACATTAAGTGACGTCTTTATATGCAATTAAGAGACCGACAATTATACAGATCGTTCGTTGCATGTAAAGTCCAGGTTAGCAGTGTTGTCAATTTAGCGGATTTCCCGCTAGTTCTAGCTTAATTAACATTGGATTTGGCGGTAGAATTGCACGTTTAGCTGCTGACGGATTTTTTAGCGGAAAACTAGCAAAACCAGTTTAATTTGTAGTGGATTTTTGTAATGATATACATTATGCCAAAATTTTGATGTGGATTGTAACATTTAACATCGTCATATAATGATTTAATACACTGGTAAATTATTTGCAGTTAGTAATAACTAATAACAACAAACCAATGTTGAATGCACTTGCAAGTCGATCAAAGTTCGTTTGAATTTAGCGTCTATTTTTTCTAAAATCAACTCAACTAAATTCAAGTTTTCAAGTTCCTTCCGTTAATGTAAGCATATATAAATCACCAAATGAGTAGTTTCATTTGGAACTACTGCCATATTCATTGTAAGTAAGATTGTGTTTTCCAAACGATCTTTTTTTCCAATTGGCATGGGAAAGTCACAGTACATACAAAAGCTTAAGAATGGTTCAAATATTTGACAGACTTTTTTCAAATCTAGCAAAATTTCAAGCATCATCTAACGGATTAAATTTTTATATGTTGGCAACACTGGAGGTTAGTGTTCCGATAATCATTTCGTCAGTTGTATGAGAGCCGCATTAGAATGCAGTCGATATTTATTTAGTCCCGGATTTCGATGTATTATTTTTTTTTTATATTTATTATTCCTTTTCAGTAGGTCATCAACACAATCCAGAAGCATGGCGTGTTCTTATCGATGCTTCCAAATCGAGTTTAAAAGCTGTCCTTCTTCACATAGGAAACGTTTATCCAGCCACTCCGGTCGGCCACGCAGTCCATATGAAGGAAACTTCTGAAAATATGATTCGTTTTCTCGACAAAATTAATTACAAAGTGTACAAATGGCATATCAGCGCTGACCTCAAAGTTGTAGCAATTCTACTCGGTTTACAACTGGGGTACACAAAAGCACTGCTGTTTCCTTTGTGATTGGGACAGTCGATCGAGAAATTCGTACTACATTGTTAAAGATTGGTCAGTCAGGGCTCAGTATATTTCTAGACAAAAGAATATACTTTATAAGGCATTAGTAGAACCTGATAAAATATTCCTATCGTCATCGCATATCAAATTAGGTTTAATGAATTTCGTCAAAGCCATGGATAAGGCTGGTCGTGGATTCCGGTACCTTCAACACAAATTTCCCAATATTTCAAGTGCAAACCTTAAAGAGGAAATTTTTGTAGGATCCCAAAATAAACGTCTATAATAAGATGCACAATTTGAAGAGACTTTAAATGACTTGGAACGTGGTGCTTGGAACGCTTATAAAAGTATGGAACAGCGAAATGTTGGCTGATTATTGTTGGACTTTGATAGAGCATAGAGCAAAATTAATTTTTTTGCCTAGTGTAATCGACAGATCACCAGGTGGAGCGCCATTCGCTGGCCTTCTGGCTCACCCGATCAAGCTCCAAATAATTATTCCCTATAGATAGATAGATAGATAGATAGATAGATAGATAATCATTTATTTCAAAAGCATAATATTAAAATACATGCCTGAAACAAGTCACAAAAAAAGAAAAGAAAGAAAAAGGGAGAACATAATTATATTAACTAAAAATCACTAACACTGTAACAGTTTTTATCCCATAAATATTGCTTAACGGTTTTCTTATATAAATTAAAATTTGAAATTTCTTTTATATTACGGGGTAACTTATTATAGAATTTACAGCCAACGTAGTATGGACTCTTTTGAAACATTGCCTTTCGATGTGGAGGTGGCAACAGATAATTATCGATACGCGTGTTATGCTCGTGGGAATAATTATACGCACAAAATTCTTCTTTATGTTTATAAACAAAGCATAATGTTTCGTATATATATAAATCAAACAAAGTAAAAATTAGATTATCTTTAAAAATCTTCTTGCAGGAATCATCATATTTCATATTGAAAATAATTCTGATTGCTCGTTTTTGTATTAAGAATATTCTATTTGCTTCATATGACGTTCCCCAGTAGATAATTCCATAACGCATACATGCAACAAAGTTAGAATAATAAAAAGTTTTTAAAGTCTCGATATTACAAGTTTCTCTCAATTGTTTCAAGGCATAACATGTTTTAGATAACGTTTTCGACAAATATTCAATGTGATGTGACCATTTCAAATTTTCATGGACAAATATTCCTAAAAATTTACTTGATACGTGAGTATTCCAGGTAACTTGATTAATGTTAATTTCTTGAATTGACTTTATTTTGTTATGAAAGTATATGAACTTGGTTTTTCCTTATTTATCATCAAATGGTTATATGCCATCCAATTACACGCTTTGTTGTAAATGATTTCGGTTTTAACTAATAGTTCAGATATATTATGAGAGCTTATAATCATACTAATGTCATCCGCATACATGGTTGTTTGTTCTGTTTCACTTAAATGAGCAGCAAAATCATTAATGTAAACCACAAAGAGTGTTGTACCCAACACGGAACCTTGTGGCACCCCAACATTCAGATTTAAAAATGACGATTGGCAATTCTTCACTATTACACTTTGCTTCCTCTCTGTAAGGTAGGATCTGAACCAGTTCAACGACACTCCATTTACGCCATAATGTTTTAATTTATGTAAAAGGATATTGTGATTAACTAAATCAAAAGCTTTGGATAGATCGAGGAATAATCCAAGACATTGTTTATTGCAATCCAAATTGTTGTATATGCTATTTAGAAAATTAAAGATAGCTGTATCTGTTGATTTACTTGGACAAAAACCATGTTGGCTGGTGGATAGATAATTAAATGATATTAAATAAATAATCGTTGATTCATTATTGATTCATATATCTTAGAAAATACAGGTAATAAACTAATTGGTCGATAGTTGCAAAGATTATTTCGATCTCCGTTTTTAAATAGCGGTTTGACTATGGAGAATATAAAAAAGCAATTATACATTGTATTGTTACAGTAGTAGTTTAGCATTCGCATACCATTATTCGCATTTAATAGGATTGCATCATGTCATTACGAGTATCTTTTACTCCAGAACTAAACACGTCTGTGTTGTATTGCATACGTGTTAGGATAACATCGACTGACCCTAGGACGATCGAACGTACTGTATATTCCATTCCTTTGTTTCATGACCTTACTAACACGTTACCAAATAGGAGAGCAAGTGTTTGCTTAATTATAAAATTAACGCAATTCAGTAGAATTACACCTCATTAACACCTGTGCCTTGATTTTGAAAGCCATGCATGACAACATACTTATACATAAAATGTATATAAACTGTGAGCTTTGTTTCTTTGCAAATAAATCATAAATTTAAATTATAACTAGAATGTAATACTTTCTAATATGTAAAAGTAATTTATGTTGGTATTACAAAATGTATTAAGCTAATTATAGTTGCAAGGTGAAAATTTTGGTATAAATATACATATCTAGTGAGTGCAGTCACAATTACACAAGATAAGAGCAAAAAGAAAAAAAATCTTTTGTGGTCGAAGTAAAGACGTATATATGTGGATCGCAATGAATCATTAGCCAACTTCATCTCAAACAATAGAACAATGGCGCTTTCATGCGCGTACCGTAAATAACCTATGACGGTATAGCAGACTGCATGACTGCATCTGGAGACTGAGATGAAAGAACAGAAAGTAGGCGTTGGACGCTCGGTTACGACTATAACCTATGTGCGACGCAGTAAAGCTGTCACACTTACATACGCAAATAGTAATTCTCTTATTTTCCAAAACAAAATGAGAAGCGAACAACCTGAATGTCAATACACTGCATAGGTATGTACAAATGAATGTAAGCAAGAAAGATTCATGAGTGTTTTGGTATTTACTTAAACATCAAAATCGCATTTTGGAAATCTGTGGCAATTTAAATGCCACTAAATTAATTACTAACTTTGTATTGGGTGGAATCTTGCACCTGAAATTTTTGTTTTTAGCTAAGTTATTTTCTAGAAAAAAAGCCTAGATACTTTAAAAAAAAAAACCTTACCTATTTCAGTAGCAACCTTGTATCAAATAATTTACCACATATCATCAACAATGAGTTTTGTCTCTTAAATTTAATTTATTACTGATTGTGAGTAATAACGATTTCAAGTTTTAAAGTTGGTCATGGCATATTTTTTTTTTAAATTTCTACATGCTAATTAGTTGAGGTACAAATTTAGATCTAGTCATTATGCTTTCCTAAAACCACTTTACCTTTTATTCAGTTTGATCCTCTCGAAAAAGAGGTATGCTTCTGCATGGAACATTTCACGTTAACCCCTGTTTTTAAAACTAGCTATTTCCATAAACTATATGCAATACGGGTTTATAAAAGGCAAGTCAACCGCAATGAAGTTACGTTCTTTTGTACATTATGTTTCTGAAGTCTTGGACAAAGAATATTAGATTGATACAGTATCTATGGACTTCTCAAAAACATTTGAGTGTGTACAGCATCATTTAATTTTCTTGAAATTAGCTGATTATGAGAGTTTGTGATGGCATTATATCTTTGTTCCAATCCTATTTGAGTGACACACAGCACTAAAGCAGGTAAGCAGCTGAGTTAAAGAGGAACATAAAGAACACAGGAATAATAAAAACTTTTATGATGGTATTCTACAATCAAGAGGACTGAAGAACTACTGGAACAGATCTTTTTGACAGAATACCTTCAGAAGATTGGGATGGTATGACAGAGAGCCCTTTCCACATTTTGTGCGAATGCAAAATGGTAGACAATTTTTAGCAAGCTAAAAATGAATTTAGAGCATTATTTCGATCAACCAGCTATATAGAAATCTGCACAAATAAGTGTAGGGTACGTGGATACTGGCTGGTATAATTTAGCGGATAAAAGAAATGGGAAACTAAATATAAGAAGCAGCGTTTACAGAGAGTCCATGTTAGATGACTCCTATAACAACAACAAACGAAAAAAAAATTTCCTAACAAAGTTGCCTGTAGAAAAAAAGGTTATGAAGGAAGATGTTTCAACTTTCACCTGTGTGCGTCAAAAATTGGTACCATAATGGTTTGGACATAAACTAAATTTCGTCTTGAACAAATTAACAAATTGACAAGATGAATAAATAGATAAACTAAAAGATGATGAAGGGTATATTCACGGAAATCGTTAATATAAATAAAAAAGAAACTGTAGGTCCTAACATCGATTGTTGGGTACTCCGAGATTACCCAATAACGGGACGGGGTAGATTTAATATTATGGTAAAGTACTTCTTCACATCTATCACTTAAATAAGATTTGAACCAACTTCATAATCCCGCATATCCCATATCGTTCTAGTTTATGGGTGGCTGACAGAATCAAAGGCCTTAGAAATGTCAATAGACATAGCTAGACAGGGAATTCTACAATCCAGATTCGTATAAATTTAATAATAAAAAAATTAAATAATGCCGTGTCAGTTAGTTACCGGTTAGAAGAAAGCAAGTTAAAATTTTGAAAATACTTTACTAATTTAGCATTTATTATTTAAAAAAGCAAACAAAAGACTGATAGATCTATTAAATTATCTAAACCATTGTCATCACTCTTCTTAAATAATGGTTTTACTAATGCGATTTTTAGGACAGTTAGAAAAACACCGTTATTAATTGCAAAGTTATAAAGATAAAGTAAAGGTTCTAAGAGATACCTATAAAGGGTATTTAATTTTCAATAAATAACGACAAATAAAGTCATCGGATGGAGTAAACGGAGAGGTAAAATGAGCTATAATAATGTCGTTCGCATCAGTACATGAACTTATCTATGCTGGAAAAGTCAACAGAATGGAACAATTATATTGAATATCTCAGTTACAAATTTCGCCACATCTGGAGTTCCCAAGGATCTGTTTTGAGACCATCGTTATTCCAGCTTTTTGTTGATGATATTACCAAGGTTGTAAACTATTCTAATTGTCTTATGTTCGCAGAGGATCAATTATTTAACTAATAGCTACAACCTGTATAGGAAGATTTAACAGCCATTTATAGATGGAATGAGCCTAACTGCTGATCTTTAAATATGAAGAAGTAAAAAACAATAATGTTTGGTAGCAAGCAGACTGCTATTGCGTTTCCTTTTAATTTGAAAGGAGTAAATATTGAACACTGTACCCTAATAGCCAAATTTAAATTTCCCGCAATTATTCTTAGTAACTTCAACTTTGAAACATAAAATTACCCACTATTTTGTATTACATCAATAGTTATTTTAATGCCTTTACGTTGAAATCACTAAAAAATTTGGCGGGGAATTTAAATTTGGCTATTAGGGTACATTGTTTGAGGACTAAGGTTGATTTTCATAATGTCACTTTAAAGCTTTAAAATCACTTTAATTTAAAGTTGTCATAAATAACACACAGACTTTTGTTAAAGTGCTAAAGTGACATTTATTATGAAACCCGCCCTTAGTCATGTTTTAAAATCTAAACTGACATTTAACGAACATGTATTAGAAATAAGCAATCAAGCATTGAAAACACTACGTTATATAAGCAAAACTATCAATCTACTGAGCAATTAATTAATTAAAACTTATGATGTGTTCGTTCAAAATTAGAATATCTACTGTTTACTTTAGTCCTACTAAAAAAAAGACTACTCATGTAAGAATTCATTATATCCGTAATTGAAATTTTGATTAGAAAATTGAATAAAAGCTCTAATTAGCTGTTATCATCAATCATTTTTATTATGTGTAGGACCCCTTGCATTAGCCTAATGCCTCAAGGGGTGTCGACTAGTAGGGACCGCGGCTTTGAATCTCACTCACATCACACAGGTCAATTAGGGTAACCGATTTTTTCCAGCGCTATAATGATGATTCGGAGAGAAATTTAGATCTGCGGGGATGGCTGATAAGCAATTAAAGCATGTATCTTTCATTGTGCTTGCTTATGGCTTATTTTCCCTATGTCATCTTTTTTTAAGTCAATAATACATATAGGTATATTTTGTATTTAGGAAATAATTCGCATCATGCAAAATTATTTAATTTTTGAAATAAATAAATTTCTATATAGCTACTTTGAGCTGGCAGTAAAATAGTTTAGTATTAA
This sequence comes from Protaetia brevitarsis, assembly GCA_004143645.1. Taxonomy (NCBI): domain Eukaryota; kingdom Metazoa; phylum Arthropoda; class Insecta; order Coleoptera; family Scarabaeidae; genus Protaetia; species Protaetia brevitarsis. Next base: position 614,545 of record RXPK01000210.1, read on the forward strand.
AAACTGTTCATTTCTTAAGTACCTAATAGCTAGATACCTTTAAGCAGACACTTCTGAATAGTTTTAACTTTTATATACTCAAAAATTCACTTATTGGGAAATATAAGTTTTAGATATCGTTACATTTTTCAGTAGCACAATTTAAGTTTTTTTTTTGCTCTGTCTTCCTTTATTGCATCGTTCATTAAGCAAAAAGGAATCTTGAACCTATTAGGGCTGTTGCTCTTTTGAACTGTTTTAATCTTCATTACTTGTCCTTACTATATTTTTGTTTATTGTTATTCAATGTCACGTCTGTTGTTATTTTGTCAATTTTTATCAGATATTTTTTTTTCCAATCTAAGAACAAAACATTATTTTTCTTCTTCTGGTCTTACACATCGGTAATTTAGCAAAATATTGTCACGGATTTAATGAGATTTTCATCTTAGGCTCTCATACATACCTACTTCTCCGCTTATGTTTTATATTACAAATCAAAGGAAAGATAAAATCTAAACAAAAAAAACTTATATAATGTTTGTATTTATCTTTTATACTATCGATCTTTATCTTAAATATATCAGAAACTTTCCAGCGACACACCAGTAGATATAATCTGGATACCAAAAAAAAACCGCTTTTATCCTAAGTCATATAATTGCTGTCTTGCGGATTTAACATCAAAGAAGACAACTTCTCACATGTAAAACACACACCGAACTCTCATATTTTTGAAAGGATGACTCATGGCAATATATTTACCGCTAACCAAAATGAATAACGCACCTGACTATCCGAAGTTGCTCACAATCACTGCCATCATAGCTGACTAATTTGCACTAATTTTGAACAAAATTACATGTAGGTATCGAAAAACTCAATCGAGAAACTAGTGAGCAAACATTTTTTTTTTGTTAGACCGTATCACGATACAGTGAATAACTTTCAATCTCGTGCCGAGATGACTATCTAAAGCTCTGTATTATTCATGCGCAAAATGTATGTAATAAAGGTAAATGGACGTTCACTGTTGTGTCAAATTATGTGGGTATATACGAAAATACGAGGATGAGTTGGTCCTAGTTTAATGGTGAGTTAGTTAAATCAGTGTAAATTTAGTTTGTAAATCATAAACGCGAAAATAACGGTTCGTAAGATACGCGGACACCAAAATAAAAATTAAATCATATTTTTCCGATTGATAAACTTGTATCAATGTTATTTTGCCTCACCATGCAAACTTATATTGCTAAGTTTTAGTTAAGCAAAATATCTGTTTCTTAGTAAAAAAAAAAAAGTCGCTTATATAGTTTTACGATTATTTAAATTGCAAATTGCGGTAAATAACACAACCATCCATTAATAACTGCATAAATAACGTCTATTTACAATATCTAAAAACGATTAACTGAATTTATAAGTTTTTGATGTGTATATTACTTAATAAAATAATAAAAAAAGTATATGTATGTATATTACATAACTACAAACATATACAGGGTGAGTCAGTAGTCAGATATCGATCGATATTGACTTTAACATCTCTCACAAAAAATAAAATAAATGTAGCATCATACATGACGGAAGGAAGTGCACGTTATAAAAATATTTTCACGTTCACGGGGTGTATCAGTTTTCCAGGACCGTACTCAACTTAATTTTTTCAAACGATAGCATACTCATTTTTTTAGGCATGCCGATTTGTTCTAGTGAATGGTACAAATACATAGATTCGCTTCAAATTTCGAATGCAAGGTTGCCAAGTTATTTCACTTTTTACATAAAATTTTCAAAATACACGCGTTCATTTAACATTTTTTTCCCGGCATTATCGTTAAGAATTAAACTCTAAAACTTTCTGAGTAGCTTAGGAAAGCTTAGGTCTTTCTTATGAATTGAATGTTATTTGGTAAAATTATACAGGGTGGTCTCCAGAAGCAATCAAAACGGCTTTTACTTTGTTATTTTAAATTGAACAGACTATATTTTTTTATTTCATCTAACATGCACTTTTTTATGATTTTTCATTTATGTTAGGAATATGGTATATCTAAAACTTATATTTTCTGAGATAATTCAACATTTTTAGAAATTGTCACACAAATGAGATATTTATTCATTAAACGTAGGCTGTGGAACGATTTTAATAACTAAAATAATATTAGCGTAGACAAAAATTAATAGACCCTGACAAAACAGCTATAGTAATTTAATAAATTAAATAACATATAAAGAAACAAAATTACATGTTCAATATAGGCCCCTTCTTGTTCAACACAAAACTTGCAATCGCGTTAAAAATGATTCATTAACTTTCATTAACATGTTGCCATTTATTGTGCGCAATGCGTCACTAATACGATCCATCATGTTTGCTTTTGTTGTTGATGGTTCTTGGTAAACTAAATTTTTCACATACCCCCATAGAAAGGAATCTAATTTTGTTAATTCTGTAGACCGTGGTAACCACCTTACTGGACCTTTTCTGCCTATCCATCTATCCATAAAATTTCATTCTGAATATCTCCTAACTACTCCGCTATAATGAGCTGGGGCACCATCGTGTTGAAACCACATTCTCTATTTTACATTGAGTAGAACATCTTCTAATAAAATCAGTAATTGAATATCCGAAAGATTCAAATAGGTCTTGCCGTCAACATTCTCTTCAAAAAAGTATGGTCCAATCAAGTGAGATCCCACCATTCCTGCCCAAAGATTTATAGACCATCGATGTTGGTGATCTCTCTGGTCTTATGAAATGGGGCTTTGGTGTGTCATAATAATGAAAATTATGGCGGTTTACATAGCCATTTTTGTGAAAGGTTGCCTCATCAGTAAATAAAAGATGATTAAAAAAAGTATTTTCTTGGCGAAATTTCCCAAAAGGTCCATTCCGCAAATTCTAAATGTTTTTCTTGAATCAATCGCATATGAAACGGATGAAATTTATGTTTTCGCAAAGTTCTCGATACAGAAGTTTGGCTGATGCCCAGATCATTACTTATTGTACGTGTGCTTGCATGAGGATTTTGCACCAGGCTTAATAGTACGGCAAAGTTATTTTCTTCATGGGTAACACGCTTCTCGCGTTCTTTTTTTTTTCGTATTTAATTTCTCCTGTACGTTCAAACTTTTCTCGAAGTCTTTCAAACCCTAGAGCGGTGGGATGTCTGCGATTAGGAAATCATTGACCATAAATTCGGGAAGCAAGCATAGAATTTCGTTCTCCTTCACACATTCATTCATTCATTAAGTTAGGGTATTAAGTCTTTTATTTGCACACGAGCAGCTTGGTGTTCTCTATAAAGCCCAGTATCTTGCCCACTGGAAAACTTAAGAACCTTCGAGGGCTCCAATAATAATCCTTCACCCAAAGGTGTATGCTGTCAACAAGCTCCTCGTGATTGAAATTCATTTTAATTAACACTAAATAAAGAAAATTGTACTAACACAGCGTGTTTGACATTTTGGTAATGTCATAAAAATTTGTTTCACTACTTACCTATTATGAATAAATGTTGTTTGTGCGACAATTTCTAAAAACGTGAAATTATCTCAGAAAGTATAAGTTTTAGATGTATTGCAAACTTCTCCTAGACTCCTCACCACAAACTGCACTAAACTGAACGTACGTTTCGATAGCAAAGCTATCCTCATCAGCAGAAACACTGAACTGAGTGATGAACTGATGATGATAGCTTTGTTATCGAAACGTACGTCCAATTTAGTGCAGTTTGTGGTGAGGGGTCTAGGAGAAGTTTGCAGCATTACCAGTACCACAGTTTGAATTATTTTTGTCATAAATTTTAGATATACCCTACTCCTATCAAAAATGAAAGATCATAAAAAAGTGCATATGATGAACTAAAAAAATATAAGGTGTTCAATTTAAAATAATAAAGTAAAGGCCGTTTTGATTGCTTCTGGAGACCACCCTGTATAATTTTACTAAATAACATTCAATTCATAAGAAAGACCTAAGCGTTCCTAAGCTACTCAGCAAAATTTAGAGTTTAATTGTTAATGATAATGTCGAAAAAAAAATGTTAAATGAAAACGAATGAAATAACTTGGCAACCTTGCGTTCGAAATTTGAAACGAACATATGTATTTGTAACATTCACTACAACAAATCAGCATTTAGCTTAGTAGCAAATTATGTTGAGTACGGTCCTGGAAAACTGATGCACCCCGTGAACGTGAAAATATTTTTAGAACCTGCACTTCTTTCCGTCATGTATGATGCCACATTGAAAGTCTATTATGAGAGATATTAAAGTCAACATCGACCGATATCGGACTACTGACTCACCCAGTATAAAGAATTAAATACATGATATATAAATATACTATTAGGTATAGCATCAAACATAAACTTCAAAAAAAAAAAATCGAGAAAAAGTATTACGTAAAGTACTATTTATTAAAAAAAAATCGTCATATTTATATATATATATGAAAACCTCTTAAAACCAGTTTGCTGTTTATAAATGTATTTACACAGCTACGTGTCACTAATACGTATGTATCTACATAGTACATATCAAATTTCGGTAGAGGAAGGAGCGCGCTGCCAGTAATTAATTATCGTACTAAAATAGTAAACCCACTTGTAATCGAAACGCCAAATGAACACATAAATATATATATAGTGTGTACATGAATTTGGAAAATTAGCATGAACAAATTCTTTGTCAATCGAAAATCATTAGTCATTAATTCCCAATTAACTGTCGTACTTCTGTTGTCTTTAGGAGTCTGTGGTACTCGGGTGACGTAAGATTTTTTTAAGAAATAAGATAATGTATTTTATTTGTCGGGGAGAACAATTTTTCTTTCTCAAAAGTTCTTTTCTGTATGTGTACATCTGATGAAATTAATCTAGTTCTTATGGAACAAAATTCAATCGTTACACAGAAAGAAATAATGTAGTCGCAACAGCAAATAACAATTTAAGCATTTGCTGAATTATCTAGTATTTATGCATTCACTTTTAATGTATACTCAGTGATACAGCGTTACAAGAAAGAATAAATTGTTCCACTTGATTCTTTGGCAATGTGATAGTTTTCTGGTTCTTTGGCAAAATTAGATGGTCGAAATCTATTTGTGACACCTCGTTCCAATCAACTTGAATTTCGTGGATTAACCGTGCCAGAATCTGTGGAGGATGGTGCGAAGTGGACAGTCTCCTTTCCATGACATCCCACACGTGTTCTATAGGATTTAAATTCGATGAACAGGGTGGCCATGACATAACATTAACGCCTGCTTCTTGGAGAAAGTCCATAGTTCGACGAGCAATATGGGGATGTGCGTTGTCTTGCTGAAAAAAGGCCGTGTGGATAACCATCTAGATAAGGTAGTAAAGTGGTTTGTAGAACATCATCAACATAACGCGTAGCTGTCATATTGCCTCGAATAAAGAGAAGTGGTGATCGGGTACCATAGGCAATAGCCCCCAAGCCATTACTCCAACAGTCCTGTGTACATGCCTCTAAACAGCAAACCCAATATCACGTCGCTCTCCACGCTGGCGTCGTACCTTTGCATACGTAGATAAATCGCGATTCATCGCTGAAGACGACATTATGCCATTCTTCCTCCTAAGGCTGCTGTTCTTTGCACTACTTCAAACGTTAACGACAGTGGTTCGCAGTCAAAAGAACCACTAATCGTGGACGGAATGAAAAAGTCCAAAGGCTCAAATGCGGCGATATACCTTGCTCTCCAAACCATTGGTCAGCGATTTGAGGCGTAGTAGCAAAACGGTCTCGTAGAGGTAGTTGTCTGAGCAGTACTTAAACTCATAACATCTATATAAAGCTCCTATATAGAGGTGTTTTATCCACAATATATTTAGACAATTCATGTACTTATAAAATAGAAGTATTATCAACCGAAAATGTTCAATAAGATACTATGTTCATCAATCATATTAAATAAATAAAACAGAAATATATTTATGTTCATATTTTACATTGCAAAATTATAATACTCAGAAGATTTATCTGAGCAGTGATAGAGAAATGTACTAGGAACTACCATTGCTGCATTCTTGCTTAACAGCAATGTTTCATTGACATCTAACTTGTAAGAAATTAAGAAGTTATCTTCTACTGCAAGTGAGGTAAGTTATATGCTCCGAACTTCAACTCCACAGTAGAACAAATTTAACCCTAAATTACGAAAATTGTATCGGATATATATCGATGTACCGAAAGTGAAAGGAAATCATAGCATTTACAATGTGCTAGAACAGGATAGAAAGTGGGTAGATACCTTATAGTCCAATTTTCGTAAACGCTATTAATAACCTGTGATGCTATAAGGTAAGTATTTACTGCATAGCTTAATTAATTTATTGATAAATCATTTGCTTCTTAAAATCTGCCCGAAAACTTTTTACGTAAAAACACTTAAAACAAATTTCTATCCAATAGTTCAACATCTTTAGTAATTTGTGAAATAAAGTTAGTTTGTATGTAGAGTATGTAGGTGAAGGTGGTGTTACACTGCGACCTAAAGGATCTATGTGTCCCAAAGTTAGTGTAAAAAACTTAGCAGAATCAGTGTACTTTATTATTTTCAATTTTTCGCCTAGAGAACGTTCGGTCTCTTCTAATGTAACCTCATCAGACATAAATTTAACCAAAGAATGTTAAAAAACGAACGAAGTTGAACGTTACAATAAAAAAACTGACATTCCAAAAATATAAATTTAGGATGGCAAATGTGGAGTTAAAAATGCAAAGAATGAAAGTATAATTGATTTAAAATTAATAAAAAGTCAAATAAAAAAATTTTAAACAAAAATAAAGTCACACTTTAGAAAATTAAAACTTACAAAACTTAGAGCCAAAAACAGTCAAAAGTTTTGATGGGGTTTGTAAGGTTAGTTGTTAATAAAATCTCTTGTTTGGATGTTAATTGCAGTCTGCAGCTTTTAAACCATTTGTTCTTGAGGCAGATTCCTTCAGTTGTTAATTAATTTCCATTACTGTGTCTTGTGAAGATGAAAACTTAATCTGCGAAAAGATACGTATGCTCTATTTATTCAAGTATATGCAAAAAATAGCGTGACTCATATGATACTGAGGAACCCTTCGTAAAGAGAAGCCACTCGAATGTTTTTTCATTACTATATATGCTACTTTTTTCGCTGATTTTTTTAAGCAACTCACACGAAAGGTTGTAAGCATCTTCAGCATTCTGCTGTATTCTTCTGTAGCGGTTCCAAAATGATAGAATAATCTATTTGTCGGTGTGTTTCCTATCAGCTGCTTGGAATCTATTTGTTCCTGATTGTGCCAATTGCTATTTGTTGGCGAAGATTCTTAAAATTCGTTTGGACTTAAACTTACTTTGTTTTTATCTCCATTGTGGTTTGGTTTCTTGTTTGATAATTTGCCATATAGGTTATATTTTGTTGCTGGACGTCCCAATTTGTTGTTTTCTTTCTGCTATAGATTTTCAATTTAAAATCTTATTCAATCTTTTATACAAGCATCTAACTTGCTTTCACGTTCCTCACATGAGCTGTTGTTATTTTAGTGCGTTTATTTTGACATTCACTAATAAGTTTCTCTTTCAAAGGAAACGTACATATCTTCAAAAATACTAAAAAAAAACATATCATGAAAAGGAAAATTGATAAAGATACTGACCCATGCCGCGAGAAGAGCTGACACCAATCCGCCTCATTTATCTTGTGTTTGAAAGTAAATGCATTCACTTTGTCCTTATATTTGTTTTCATCATGTTTTCTTTTGCTATATAGTGAAGAAGGCTTGGAAAGGGTGATGTAAATTTTCTGGTCTAAGTGGTCATACATGCGTGGATTTACTACATCTTTCGTAGTTACAGGTTGCATTTGATTTGTAAATGTATTAACTATATATGTCTGCAATCAATCAGTTACTCTTGATGGATTTTCAAGCAATGGATGTAAATCAAATTGAAGCATACCATTCGGCATGAACTTGCTTTTCGCAGAATCCACCATAAAATTAACATTAAAATCATATTATATCTTTGAGTTTACTGTGACTATTTTGACTTACAGAGTATTTTTCCAATCCATGAAATGCTCCACTTTCAAACTATAGAACTTTTCAGTTTAATTGTTTCATATTCGTTTATTTAAGTACATGCATATTCATTTAATAAACTATTTGTCAATCTTAGCCTTGTTGTGTATATCTCAGAATTTTCTTAAAAAAAAAGAATTAATTACACCATACAATGAACTGTAATAAAACGTATATATTTTATGTATCATACAAACACGTATAAAAAAGTATTGTTATTTTCTAACGGTACTTCCTAACATTGATGTGACGCTTACAATTATGTTAATCGAAGGCTCACTTACATATTTCTTATTTATCTACGTATGTGTATGACATATTCACATACATACACATGCAACACACATTATTATACTGAAGTGTGTGTGTGTTTGTATGTATGTAAATATACTCGCACATGTTTGACATTTAATTTTAGTAATGATGTCCGGGCGGTAGTACGCAGCACTGTCCAGCGATTACATCATCTGGCTGGCTAAATTGGCTGTTTTTCCATTAATTTATATACTATATACCAGCGTTAGATGTAAACGTATTACTTGAATAAATTATATTAGCTGTGTTTTTAATATATTCGCCAAAATCCTATCTGTATCACGTTATTAAACTTATTGCTATATTTATATGACACGCAATTAGTAAATAACACCAAGGAGATAAGTAGAACATTTAACATTAGTAGATAAACAGCATACCTCTTCGACAGTATAAACTAAAGAGTAAGTCGCCAAAACAGATGTTGTGCTATATATATTTATATATAAAAAAAGGAAAACAATTGCCAACCACAACGCGTGTTTTGATATTTTTTATTGCTTTGCACATGTTTTCTGTAATATGTAATAAATATACAAGTCAGTAAGGTTTAGATATAGTATACTTGACAGTAATTACGCCTATATTTCCTAGGGCTAAAACAATGTTTAAACAGAAATAAAGGCATTGATTTACCAGAGGTATGTACCTCTCCAGTTCGTTGGCACTGACAAAATTTATGTATATTATTACCGAAATTTGTATTTTTCTAATGTAATTTCGAAAAGAATTTAACCTAAAAATTTGCGGGACGGCACCGCTAATAAACAGGAATTGGAGCAGGACCTCCATAAGAACCTTCCACTTCCAAAGTGAGAATACCTTAGAAGGAAGGAACAAAGGGAGGAGCAAAACGACTGGAGCGGATTGGGGAACAGGATGGCATCCATACCCTCTCAAATTGCTCTGAAAGGAATAGGATTGGAAGGCCAGCTGTAAAACAGCAAGAACAGGTGACACAATAGATCTTTTACACCTTCATAAAAATAAGCAATAAAAACCGTTGATATTCGAATATATGTTTATGAAACTTTTTTGATCATTTGTTTCCACAGCATCAATCTTTTAATCTTCTTCCCCAATCACCCTGTATATGTATATATTAATCTTCACCAACCAACAATCACTACCTCCTCGTCACTATAGTATGTTAAAAACTCTTTGTAAGAAAGCTACAGTACAAGGAATCAAATTCAGGATTACTAACCAATTGAAAATAATCGTGATTAAAGGATCTCATGCCAACACGTCGCAAATACCGACCAGTAATTATTTATGCCAGCCAATTAGTTGGTGTACTTATTAGGAAAGTCACGATAGGTCTGTTCAAAATTACAGAGCGCCTACAGTCATATACAGATGGGCTGTAAAAGAATTAATTAGGTAACAAATATAAGGAAGAAAGTATACAATTATTCCGCTAATTAATGTGATTATGCTATTTTGGAGGCACGATAAAAGATAATTCCAAGAAAGGTTTAATATTCACTATTAACCACATAATAAACCGACATTGCTGTTGCATACAACAGTACAGGTACGTATGTATATATCTTACATAATTATTACAGTAATCGATTAAAATAAAATCGATTCTCGATAATCGTTTCTATCGTCATAATCATGCGTTGTGTTAGTATATATATTCGCTTTATTCTTTTGTGTTTTATGTTAGAGGTTTCGTTGAACTGTTCACGCGGCAATCAACCGCTCTTAGGTCATGTCAAGGTTCGAGACACGTAGCGAATTATGTACAAATGATGTAATCCCTATATTCGCCCGCCAATACACGGCTACGGCGTGGTTGGTGTTCGCGGATATTATCCGCTCATATTTTATCGCCTATTGTAGAAATGTGTACGCGACTTATATGTTAATGCATAGTAAATTTATTCCGGGACAGAGTAAACATTTTAAGCCGTCCATAAATATTCTTCTCAAATCGATTGGCCCGTTTACATACTCATGTAGGTATTCTCTCAATCTGGATTTGGAAAATAGTAGACGTTCATGTCGCATAAATTAAAATCTGATGATATGAAAGATATTTTTTGTTTGGTGTTTTCAGGCGCGAGTGTTTGCGAAAGAAAATGCTGCGAAAGTTGTTTGGGGATTTTTATTGGATCAGATCTAATTATACAACTGTTTCGTTATAGCAAACAAAATATCTTCACGAACCTGTTTATTGTATTGAAAAACAAGTCGAGATCAATAACACTTTAAGAAGGCAAATAAATTATAGAAAAAGAACAACATGAAATTAATTATGCCATTAATTAATTTAAGATAGTTAATACTTTAATACGTTATAGATAAGCAATACAAAATCGATGTTTATGTTTTTGATGTGCAAATTTCAACACAATGAAACCATTAAAACTCAACGATGCAATGGGTTCTTCTTATAGGTATACCATAACAAGAATTTGCAGATGAATTTTTCTTAAAATAAAAATTACCTCTTATTCTAAAGCTTTAACAAAGCAACAATGGTCAAAAAAGTCTTAGTTAACCACGAACAGAAGCTTTATGGAAAAAAGCTGGAAAATAAAAAAAAAACTGTTCACATACTGGTCAGCAAAATAGAGCAGAAGAGATACTGTTTGCGAAAATAGAACTTATTGTAAATATCTACTCAAGCAAGTGTTACGAGTAAAATAAAAGAATTAGATGGTTGCGTCATCGTATAGCGCTGCAGCATTTGGCACTCTAAAGCCGAGAAAATGCTGGAATATAAGCTCGGTGCAAAAGAAGCAAAGGGCGACCAAGAGAAAGATGGATGAGTGAAGTGGAGAAGAACTGATGGAAAAAAGTGACTAAATTGAAAATAAAGTAGAGTATAGTAGAAAATGAAAAGAGATCATCACTCTGTGTTGAGGCCCTGCGGCAGGCGGGATCGGCCAGAATCCTAAGTGGTGTACAAAGACTGGCGTATTTAGAATTAGATATTACCTCCACCACTGCAATGGAGGTAATTCTAAACCTGCCACCGCTGCATATTTACATACAAGGAACTGCCAGGTCTACAACACATAAATTTATGCATAGGCAAGCACCGATAAGTAAATCGCATAGCGCTGACATCAAAAACTATTAGATGGACTTAAGGAAGCACCCCTTTTATGGATGCCTTGTGATGCCATAGTTTAAAAATTTAGTCTAGTTAGGAAATATTAGCTTATAATACTAGATTAGAAGGACTAGGATACAAGCACTCCAGTAAGAGCGGCGTCGGAACTGGTATATACGCAAAGAAGCCTAAAAAGGCTCTTTGGAAGCTTCAGCAAAGATACAACGGTGTTCCAGGTTGAGGTTGCTGCAATTCACTATCGTGTCAGAGAAATAGAAAGATGGAACCTGGGTTCCTAGTCACCCGGGTGTGAGGGGAAATGAGGGGGTGGAGGATCCGGCCAGGCGAGGTTCGTCAAGGTCATTCGTTGGAGCTGGTCCTTCTTTTGGTATTACCAAATCTTAAATTAAAAAAGCCATCAATGAGTGGATATATAATCAGTCGAGAGAGTGGTGGCAAAAGTCACCGGGACAGAGACAGGCTAAAGAATTTCTAAAGGAACAGAGGCCTGAATTTATTTAAGATCTACTGAATCAAAATGATAGTGGGTCTACTGACTGGTCACTGTAGACCTAAATAAGCATATGGCGAGGACAAGATTTCTAGTAATGGGCGAGGGGAACTCCACATTTAGCAACTACACATAGAAGCCGCTTTCAAGGAGGATAAGCCTAATTAAGAGGGCAAAATTAGAGATCGTCTTCTAGGAAAAAGGGGATCACAATAGATCTGAAAAGGCCGCTGTGAAATAGGTCCGTAGGTCACCACAACCTTAATCGAATCTAATCTAAGCTTTAGGCCTTGTAAACCTGCATTACTTCATATATGTTTCATATAATAATTTTTGTTGATTGATTGATGATATTAATTGATGATATTAATAGTAAGTGTTTTCTGTTCACACGTTGAGTATTTAGCAAGGATATGTATTGCTGTGTACTGAAGGTACAAAAGAAAATGCAAAATGAATTTACAAAAATGAAAAATTAAATTAACTAGCTCAGCGGATAATAAAAAAAAGGCGCAAAGAACAATTAAACTCAGGGTTACCCTCACAATTAAACCTATCATGAAAAGTAAAATGTGGGTGAAAGAAAACTGACTTTCTTTAATGATTCCAAAAATTGAAAAGGTTTAATCAAAAATAAAAGAACGAATTTAGAATGACGTTAATTCACAATCAAAAATTTTATTATATTAAAAAAAAAACATTTAATTACAAATTGCAGTAAAAAAAAACCGTGAGCTGACTCTGGCCGAAATCAAAAACTGCATGAATCTACATTTAAAAAGGACAATGCAAAATCATTTAACAAACAAAAAACAAATTTGTTGAAGAAGATAATTCTTTTTTCACAAACATCCACGTGGTTTCAACATTTAAAACAAACTAAATTAATTTAAACGTGGACAGATCAAGTAAATTTACAAAATTGAAATTTAAATACAAGCACAATGCTTCTAATCACACAAACCGTGGTGATTAATTATAAAAAAACAAATCAGCAAACTAGAAAACGGAAAAATTAAACTCTTAAAACTTTAAATACCTTCCAGAACAAATATAATAAAAGATCTTACATCTAAATTGTGCACACAATAATATAATGCCAATTATTATATAATGAGTTCCTTGATTGATGAAATAATTTCAAAATCAACGAAATAAAACTTAAAATCAAATGAAATCACAAAATGGCAGCAATGAAAATAAAAATTTACATGTACTTACAACACGGCATCAATCTCGAAACTGAGCGCCTCTCAGGGATAACAATCGTATATAAAATAACAGCTGCGTGCAATCGCACAAATCGCACAGAAAAAACTTCTAGAATATACATTGAACAACATAAACAATACTGGTGAACGCAATATGTACAATTGAATGAAATTAATTTAAACAACTGAACAATTAAAAGAATAAATAAAATCAATTCAATTAACAAAATCTTATATAAAATAAACATTAATTTTTGAGAAAATTTGCCCGAAACATTGATAAGATCGTAGCAAAATATGATCACTGAATTTACAAAAACCGGGGTGCCAGACCACAGCAGTATGTATAAGAAATTAGAATTGAATGCTTATCCATGCACTTTACAAACAGACTTTGCAGGAATATCATGCCCAACATGCAATCTAATATCAGAAATGTTTGATATATTGTAGTAATACGGCATCCTCGCATGTATATTGGACACCCCGAGTTACAAATTTTTATATGATAAATGTTCAGAGTGGACTCAATTGACAATATAAATAATAAATAAAGCAAATTGCTGAGTAATATGTTCATACAGTAACAAATATTTCAATACCAATTAATCAAAATTGTTATGCGTACTTACGTTTATAAATTCAAACTGAATATCAATTTATAGTTAATATTTATACATTTAATGTGAATTTATTGCAGTTTCCATTAACATAAATCAATACATTATTTACAATTATTTCACATTAGAATTTTATACGTTCTACAACATGGGTATAGCTTTCCACTGAATTACTTGCAGTTCATATGACGGCAAATATTTAAAATAAAAATAACAGAATAGAATGAATTTTCGACAACTAATATTTCCGCATTCTCCATATTTACGCGGATTAATTTCACATGTCTCCGGGTTCCGTGGCGCGAGCGCGAATGAAGCCATTCCCAGTGAGAACAAGTTGGTTACATTTACGTGAATTTAACGTTGTATTGGTTGAAACAACGTTAGTGGTTATAATTAACACGTTTATTACATAACCAACTTTTAACTACACATTGAAAAAACGTATATATAACTAAGAAATGTAACCGATAGTTTAAATTTAACTAAAAATAAACACTTGTAGTTTCACTGTCTACTCTACGTTAAAAAACAACGATGAAATATGAAAAATATTAAACTAGATGTACGCATAGTTTAATATACAGGGGTATTGCCACGTAACTGGTTCATTAAAAGTTTATTGATATTCTATTATTTACTTTTATTGAGATTTTGGCACCAGTATCTGTTCGATTGAAACTATAAATGTAAAATACCTTAACCCAAAATATCACTTCGCGATTGACGCGAAAATGGATGTCAACTTTGTTATTTTTAAATAGAATGATATAATATTTTTATTCATTTTTGGATTCTACAACTATAAATACGTCAGTTTTCATCTAGCTATTCCTATAGCTACATGTTACCCTTTTTGAGTTATTTAAGTTCTTCTTTTTTTTTTAGTCATAATCATTGCATCATTGAAAAATTAATATCTCGGTTAATACTGCATGTAGAGACTCAAAATTACTATGTATGAATGTAGATATTAACTCTAAGAAACGGTAAGCACACTTTACATTCTAACAAACAGGGTGTCAAAACTGAGGGAAGAAAGTGACATATTTTCAAATTGCAGAAAAACTCACTTTTTTTAAATAGAAACCCTGTATTTTAATTTCGGAATTAGGAAGTAAATATCATCCCCTATCGCTTTATATGAGCATTCCCCATACCTATCTTTAATAAATTTCGAGATATGAGCGACTCTTTGTTAAACAGACTAAGTATTCTTTTTTTTTAATAGAACACCCTGTATTTTAATTCGAAATAAAGAAGTAAATTATCATCCACTATCACTTTATATCAGCATCCCTATACCTATCTTTAATAGATTTTGAGATATGAACGACTTTTTGTTAAACAGACTAAGTAGCGTGTTTGTAGCTGGTTCTGAATGGGATTAATGTCAAAATTCATTGACTAAACCAAAAGTATTTATGTATATCATTGTAATTACACTTTCGTACAACGCAATATTAATAGAAATGACTATTCGAACAGACCCCATTCTTGTATGGTTATTCAAAAAATAATGCATGAATTTGACGTGAAATCCATTTCAGAGTCAGCTACAAGCATTTAAAGATAGGGGCTACTTAGTCTGTTTAACAAAAGTCGCTCATATCTCAAAATCTATTAAAGATAGGTATAAGGAATGCTCATAATAAAGTGATAAGGATGATATTTTACTTTCTAATTCCGAATTAAAATACAGGGTGTTCTATTTAAAAAAAATTGAGTTTTCTGCATTTGAAAAATATGTCACTTGTTCCTCAGTTTTGAACACCCCTGTATGTTAGAATGTAAAGTGTGCCTTACGCGTTTCTTAGAGTAATATCTACATTCATAACATAGCAAATTTGGAGTCTCTACATGCAGTGATTTACCGAGATATAATTTTTCAATGATGCAATGATTATGACTAAAAAAAAGAAGAACTTAGAATAACTCGAAAAACGGCAACATGTAGCTATAGGATAGCTAATGAAAAACTGACCTATTTATAGTTGTAGAATCCAAAAATGAATAAATAAAATTATATCATTCTATTTAAAATAACAAAGTTGACATCCATTTCCGGTCAACCGGAAGTGATATTTGGTTAAGGTATTTCTACACTTTATAGCTCCCAATCGAACAGATATTGGTGCCAAAATCTCAAATTTAAGTAAATAATAGAACATCATAAACTTTTAATGAACCAGTTACATGGAATACCCTGTATAGTCATTCTAATGCTAATAAATCAAGTTGAACAAATGATTCTTTCTGGGTGTAAAACACTTCTAATGTCAGTCAGTACATAAATAGAAATTTTCCAGGCGTAAATCATGAGCAACAATAATTACTAATTCAGACTGTCACAGTAATTAACAAACAAAATAATTAACCAGACGTGTTAATATCGAAGTTACGATAGCCAAACGAAAACATCAACAACAAGCGGCCGTTGAATCCCTAATAAATTACAAGTAAATAGGTGTTTACAGTTGGATACTATTCGCTAATTAGAAGCGTGAAATATTACAAAATGTTGTTTATAAACCGGCGAGTTTCCTTTTACTGATATGTTTTAATTGCACATGGAGAATCGCATTATAGAAACATCTAAATTGCGACTGACATTTTTTTTTTATTTCCATCGATTACAAGCGCCAAAAATTAATATTCACAGCATGACGCGGTGTTCATGAAAACTTTCAGACGAACCATTTCCTCCTCGCAATCGCACATTCGTTATTGTTCAGTATTCATTACGCCGATGTGATTATTTTTTTTTAAGGCATTACATCAGTGTTTATCGTTATGCAGACCGCATTCCAGCGTTAAATCTTTTTTATCGACGCATATAACCGTCCGATGTTAATGATAATAGGCGATTTGTTACCGCCAATATCGCACAATCACTGGGTTATTAATATACGTATTGTTTCAATTAACATATGCAATATGCATATAATCTAGCGGCTGTATAATACTCTCATGTGGAATAAAAAATGCTTAGTAATTTTAACAATTATATAGAGTCAGAAGGTTCTGGTTTAATACAAACATTTATTAGATAAATTACGCATTCTCTACATTTATTCAACAGGTAAGTAGATAAGTCTGGGCTTTCAGAATAACAGCCAAAATCGCAAACACTATCTTTGAAATGATGACACTCAATTGACAAACTTTTTAAGGTTATCTTGGACTGGGATGAGTGGAAAATCAAACTGAAACCAAGCACTCAAAAGCAAAACTGGTGTGCAGATATGTCAAAAGAAATCACAGGTTCTGGGGCTGATATATATGGAGAAACCCTGAATCATAAACATATGGTATTAGGGCAATATGCCACCGTACAAGAAACGGAAATAATAGCAATAGAAACATGCTTCCAATCGCCCTAAGGACACTGGGAACTTACCAGATAACCTCGAAACTAGTTTCAGATTGCCTGAAGACTCTAAAAATCCTGGCTAGACACAACAAAGTCGCTTTGATATATGAAATAAAAATATATAGGAAATAATTAAACAAGTTTGTTACTATAACAATCTGCCTAAAACATCTGGCAACTGGAACAGATATCGTCAAGCTCTAACGGAGTATTAATAATTAGGTTAGAAGAGATAAGAGTAATGACATGTTAAATGACATCTAGCATCGTAAGTCTTCTAATTGGCAAATGACAAGGAGAGCAGTAACATTCAATGCAATCAGCTCAAAAAAAAAGCACCGAGCAAGAACAAAATAGGAGCACGTTACTAATGCCTCACTTTGTTAAAGACCTAGTCTTGCTTGAAATTATATACCAAAAAGGTGGACTAAGGTAAGAATGATTTATATTATCGCCAAAATGGGAAAATCGAAACTCTCTCCTTCCTTTCGTCCAATTAGGCTAAAGTCCCTTCCTTTGAAAACATTAGAAAAGGTGCTTAGAGGGTCGTATCAGAGAAGTTCTTCCAAATAACCTCCTTAACGGGAAAATAGCAATGGCAGCATTTGTGGACATGTAAGGCAGTTAAAGATCGAGACGCAGAACCAATTATAATAGGCTGGATCGCCACTATGCTTACAAATAGTGAGACGTCGAATTCAGGCCACACAAGGAGTGCTCGCAGGAGGAGTATTTTGTCCCCACTACTATGGTCGTTACTTGTTGAAGATCTGCTGGCTATGATAGAGATACTTGGATACCTGTGCGAATCACATTGTAATACTTTTAAAAGGATCGTGCGAGAAGCAAATTTCCTCGACCAGTCAGACAGGGTAGTCGACATCATTAACGCAAAACAAAACTATGATAGTATCGTTCGCCAGGAAGAAGAGCGTGGAGCACTTGGGACCACCCACTATCCAGGTGTGAAACTTGCATTTGTAGATAATCCTCACGTCCCATTTGATAAGATATTAATCTGAAATCTTTTACTGAATCTGGTGAAGGGTATGTGGGAGATCTTGGGGAGTTATGCGGAAAACAAATCCAATGACTTGGTACATCCAATCATAATCTATGGAGCTATAGATTGGTGGCAGAACGTGCAACAAAGAGCTAGAGCTACAGTAAGACAGGCTTGCAAGTATGACAATCAATGGAATGTTTTCCTTCCAATCGATATCATTAGAAACTGTTCTGGATTCACCACTCTTGTACATTGTCTTGGCAAAGGAGGTTAGATTATATAATTATATTTCGCCTTTTTTTCGCCCGTTTTGAGGTTCAATGAGCTATTGGAATCGATTACTTCCAATGGTGTGCTACCTATTCATTCTATCTGCATTATAAGAATAACAACTAGACCAGAAGACGGTTTTTAACAAGTCATAAACGCTTATTGATTCACTGTTAAGTCAAATCATACAAGCTTCATATAACCTAGTGATCTCTATAAAAAAAAAATCGTAAAAACGAAACTTTATACGTAAGCATTGATCTACCAGGTGTATTAATAAAATGAATTAATACTGCAACACTTAATATTACGAAAAGAAATCCTGCTATGTAGTAAACTCGACAGTTTCTACACCAACGCTTAAACATAGTTACTAACGCACCATGTTCTAATAACGCAATGCCGTTTTCCATTCCTACACGCTATAAACCTAACCTATATCCCACATTCACTTTTCTATTCCAGTGCTTAGGCCGAAGATAAAGCACCCATTACGCAAATAAATACAAGTAATTATGGTAATGTATGTAAGTATTATGTTAGTATGCTAATATCGGATAAAATACTATATATACAAACGATAAGTACGTACAGTCGGTGTAACAGTTACAACGTCGTGGTCTCTGGCAGTAAAATGGTAATAATTTTTATAAAATTATGTATCAAGGTATATATAAGGGGATTAGATCTGCAATTTACTTAGTAATAATACGGCAATATACAACATAGCAGTAAATATTTTTTTTGATGGAATACCCTATATTTTATGGCATTCTCTAACAGACTTCGATAGCGATTGCCTTGGTCAGAGGGGCAAATTGCCTCAGCAAGTCCGTTACCTTCACCGAAGTGAGGAGAATATAAGGTATTTAATACATGAGAATGCCCATGTGAGCAAATGGAACTAGAAATGTTTACACTAAATTGAAATGAAGAATTATTGTAAAATTATGGAATCACCTTACATTCATTATAAAATAAAGGTAGGTGTGTGTACATCATGGGAAAAATACATTTAAAAATTTTCAGTACTTATTACATGTTATGTAAAAAGACGTACTGGCTGTACAACGTTAAGTTTACGGGGTAAATTAGCGGGTATGACAGCCGAAGTTTAAATCCACAGTCAATTTTTCAATTTTAAGCTTTGGCAATTATTATGTTAAAATAATAATCTTGAAATTAATTACGGTACGAAGAGTATGCAACCTAACATACAAGTCAATTTTTGACAAAAACGAATTTACAGTTTCTGTCTTTTTGGTTAACATATGTATCAGTGCACTTGGAGTGCCATTACTAGAGACCGGATTATATGCAAAGTGCATATTTTATTTTTGCATATCTTTAATTATAGTCTATATGTAAATTACACTAATTGAAGCTAATTAGAGATTGCATATATTGCATATTTAGGCATTTCTATGCATATTTTTACAAAAGTTGCATATACTGCATATTTAAGCTTTTTCTTATCCTTTCTATTAGTAAAAATTCCTAGTAATTCCTAATGTAAATCGACAACCGACAATTCTCAGAACAATAAATCTTTTACATTGGTTTCTCTAATTTTTTTTTCCAAGAACTGCACGTGTTTAATTTCGTCTAGCAGAAAGGATGTGGTAAATACGTTTTATTATTATTAATTCACAAATAAACTATTCATTCATTGAATATCTTGGAGCGAAATAGCATGTAATTATGTTACGTTTTTAAATACTGTGCGTACAAACAATGAGTATAGCGAACAAAATTTCTTTATGGATTAAGCCATATCCTGAACTGGTAAAGGATGGCGACAAAATATTTTGTCGAGCCTGCAATAAACTGGTAAGTTTAATTTTACTAAAAGCTTTACAATTGTTTTTTTAAATTCTTTAACTATTGATATAAAATGACAATTGTTGTTGTATGTGTCTTCTGAGAGAAAATACCTGATTGATCAACACGTTAAAAATCCATCACATATTGGGAAATGTGAAAAACTAAAGCCATCAGTTTTAGCAATTTATACGTCAATGTGTAGCATCAACTTCACGCAACTCAGAACAAAAAGAATATAATACGGATCTGTGTAACGCATTAATTTCGTCTAACATACCATTAGCAAGATTAAACAATGTTAATTTGAAATCATTTCTGCAAAAATACTGCAAACATAATATACCTGACGAAAGTACCTTACGAAAAAATTGTCACATCTTGTTACCAGCAAACAATAGCAGAAATTCAACAATTGGTAGGGAATAATTTTATTTATATCATGGTAGATGAAAGTACGGATAAGTGTGGCCGTTATATTGCCCATTTGTTAATAGGAATTCTTCATGAAGATATTGTAGGTAAATCATATTTAATTTATTGTAAAGAACTTCAAAAAACAAATAATGTGACAATTGCCCAATTCGTTCACGAAGGTTTATCAAATTTCTTTTTACCCGGAAGTATACCTTGTGAAAAAAATTTATTAATGTTGTCCGACGGTGCACCATACATGATAAAAGCCACGCAAAATTAAAAAAAAGCTATAGTAACATTATTCATACCACTTGTTTAGCTCATGGGTTCAATCGTGTAGCCGAAGACATTAGGAATCAATTTCCTTTGATTAATGATTTAATTAGCAATGTCAAAAAAGCATTTTTAAAAGCACCTTTACGAATCCAATTTTATAAGGAGCGACTTTCCGGTGTTAAGTTGCCTCCTGAACCCGATTATTACGAGATGGGGTACATGGATAGAGGCTGCAATTTTTTTCGCCGATAATTTTGAAGGAATAAAAAATGTAATTCTTGAAATCACTGCTGACTGCATTGCTCTAGAAAACTGTAAAAAGATAACCACATCAACAGAATTGCTACAAAACCTTCTGTATATTGAGTCAAATTATAGCTTTGTTTCAAGTTCCATTCGTAAACTAGAAACGCAAGGGATGTCGCTCGCGGAATCAGTCAAAATAGTAGACGAATTTGATATGCTATGTAAGAAGGTTAAGGGTACAATAGGTAATTCTATTTAAAGAAGTGATAAATAAAAATGCGGGGTATTTGAAATTGAAGAAAGTTAAGAAAATTTTGGAATGAGAAACAGTAAACGATTTCGACTTTAATTTTAGTTTAGAATGTATTGCAAAGTTAAAAAATGCACCAATTACATCTGTGGATGTTGAAAGAAGTCTTTCTATTTCGAAACATATGTATTCTGATAGAAGACAAAACTTTCTTTTACACAATTTTGAAAAATTTAATTATAAATTGTTTTAGAAATATGTTGTGAAAAAATTTTGTGCAATAAAGTTAATGTTTAAATTTCTGCTTTTATTTATTTCATGTAAAAATTTTGCATATTGTCGCAATTTTTTTTGCATATATGCCCCAGGTTAATGCATATTTTCTCTAAAATCGATACATATATATGCGCATATATTCCAGTGTTTCTTTGCATATAATCCGGTCTCTAGCCATTACATATAAAAACTAAATTTATGCAAAATAAGTACACCGTAAAAAAATGATTAAACCATTACAATAAATAAGTTCCATAAACATAACTTCGATGAAGTTTTGGAGTACCTTATGTACTGCGTTTTAATTTTGTAGATCTAGCAAAGGGACTATAACTTTTTAAAAAGTGTTTCCATTTGGCTATAAGAGACCACAACGTTACCATTGTGATATTCTGTGTTACTTTATTAAACTGTAGTAGAACAAAAAAAGTTTCTATAATGGCAATATTAAAATAAATCATTACAAAAAATATTCTTAAAATATTTGAATGTTGTATTAACTAATTTTGAATATCAGAGTTCCGTAAGTGTTCACAAAATAAAACCTAATTTAGTTTTGTTCATTGATATAGGTACAAAACATAATTGTTTCGACTTACCTTTCCTTGTCTGAAGGCAAGCATGACGCTCCCTTTGTAGGATACATGACAACGTACGTTTGATGAATTGAAAGATATCCTCTCTTGAAACCATAGACGTGCGACACTGTTAAGGTTAACAGAACCACAAACTTGTGAACTGGTCACCGCTTGATTAGTTTGGAACCGAGTGTTATTTTATCCGACGACTCCGTTTTTAATAACATTGCGGTTAGAGGCATGAGTCGCGCCGTCAAGTGCAGGGCCTTCGACAACTAAGGACAAGCGTTCGATGACTGGAGAAAACGTTGCGGTAGGCTAGCGACGGACAGGGTCGTGCGATCATTCGAGAAGTTCGTAGTCTTCCTTAAACATTGCTTTTATCCTGTATTAATCCGTCAAAGGTTATAGTGGCCGGTCGTGAGTAATGCAAAGGGTAACAATCCGAGTGTTGTGAGAGCGACAATTTGGATAAAGAGGAAAAGAAGGCAACCTTGTGTCATAAATACTTTTACATTTATAGTCCAAATAAGGAAGAATATTAATCTGCATGATTTAGATCTCAATAGGTTATAAAAATCGATGTGTCACCTGTAGAAGAATAAATGATAATAGGATTATTCAGAAGTTCTATATATTTGTTTTATTTTAAATATGTAGTTCTAACTAAAATGAAAAATACTGTTATTTCCATGAGTCAAAAGCTTCGAAGAAGCGCTGCTTCAACTATCATTAAAGAAATATAAGGGAAAAAATTAACCAATACGTTTATTAGCATTAAATTTAGACATACTAAATATGAGAATACAAAACAAATATATGTTTCGACAAAAGGAATATTGACGATGAGTAGTGACTCAAATATTGATTGAATATCAAACCTGTCGCCACTTTATTTGTTGTAACAAACAATAGACCACATCATATCAGCAAATTCAATAAGTTGGTTAGATATTGAGTATTAACAATGAGAAAAAATCGCATGGCCTTGTAATATCATACACATATGAATACGAAAGATATTGCATATCACGTATTATTCTTTGTTGAACGGTATTATATATGGTTCTTCAATGAATCGAACAATGTTAATATCAAGGTAGCAACTCGATTGAATTGGTATCATTAGTGAATAATATGCGGGGTCATGGAATTATTAAATTAGTAAGTTTCTTAAAGACATAAAAAGGAAGTTATCGTATTAGACTTACTAGATTTATTAATGAATTTGAGAAGTGCAAAAAACACACTTATATATCTGCAACAAAGGTGCTGTTTGTATGAGGGTGTTGTTTCTTGCAGGTTTATTATTTCTTGTCCTCAAATCAATAAATTATGTTTCATAATTTTAAGGATCATGGTGGTATTTACCGACACAAATATTAAAGTTCCTAACTTGCAGGTGAAAAATTATGTGAATGATTAACAGAATCAACTGATTTTTTTTTCAGAAATATTGAACATTTCTATATACAGTGGGTTTAATTTTAGCTGTCACACCAGATATCTCGGCTGTTGTTGGAGATACGAGAAAATGTTAAAACAAAATAGTTATTCTACTATATTCCTTAGAGTAAAAAAAAAAACAATTGAGCACCGAATGTTATAGCAAATACATGCAAAATTTTAAATGGAATGTATCCAATTTTATTTGTCTATTTTAAAACTTTAAAAAATTCAATGACATGTCATAGTTATCTAATCATTTAAAAACATAAGTTGAAAAGTTTGTTACAAATGCACACTTGGACGAATTGAAACCATTGCTTAAAAAGATAGGCAGTGAAAAAAATTACTAAACGGCTTTAGTGTCAAACTAACTGAGAAAATTCATTATTTTCATCAAAAAGTAGATTTTTTTGTGTGAGGTTTTCTGAAACAGAAAGTTTATATTACTTGTCCGCAAGAGCTATACGTCCTTAAAAATCGAATTCGTACGGCCTGTGGCCAAATAACAACACAATACATTCTGCAAAAAACGATAAAAAACTTAAAACACAGCTCTCGAGAATGTATTGCAAACAACGGAGGTCATGTTGACCAGAAACTATGGATTTATGAACTGCACAGAGAAAAAGGCTATTGCTGCTATTGTAATAATGTATTTCTCATTGTAAAAAGCTTGCAATCCTTGCATATTTGCCGTCCTGCCGGAGAGAGATTTTTTTAGAGTTTTAAATACGTAATAAAATTGAGTATAATCCATTTGAGATTTTGTATGTATTTGCTATATCTAACACATTTGATGCTCAATTGTCTTTGATTCAAGGCATGTAATAGGGAATTAGATGTAGAACAACTTTTTTTCTTTAAGATTTTGTCGTACGTATTTCTAACAACATTTCTATCTGGTGTGACAGTTAAAATCAAACAAACTGCATGAAGGATTCTGCAACTGATTGCTAACTTGCCACTGAAGTGAGATATTTCACTTAAACACACGGTGAAATTAGACATTAAGGAAAACATCTTAATTTTTTTTTAATATATCAAGTGTTCTAAACACCGTCGACATAGTTACATTCTTTCAAATGGAGCATTCTGTATTTTTTGCATTTTTAGCAGTGACTGACTAATGGGTATACGCACCTATTTTGTTTCTTTATTTGATGTATTTGTTTAGTGGCAATAAATATTTTTGATAAATAAGATATTTACACAGTACCATCGAAAACACTCAGCATTGCAGCAAATGTGAAGCATAAGATCAATTAACTGGAAATTCTGTCATTGGGGAAAAAACACCAAAATTTTATGCGAATGTGTCTACCATTGAAGTACCTACATATGTACATGTACATAATGTGCTATGGTTAACTAAAATATGAGTGCTGTTAACACGTTGAGCACCCGACTGATCTCACCTGTGGGACTAATTAATGGTTTTAATGGCCACCGGTGACCACATAGGGCGCAAAATGTTAAGTATGATAAAATAACTAGTAAAACGTTAGGTTACTATAGTGATAAGCAGATAAATAAGGCATATACACGTCATGCTTTCCATTTTTACCGATTTTGAGTTACATTTTAGAAGTGCTTTGCACAGTATAAACTATTCTAAAGAAGAAGTAGAGGCTAGTAGGTATGATCTTTGTATTGGATGAAAATGGAAGGAATTGTTTCTTTGCAAGAGGAATTTATGCTGAAAAATATCCAAACAAAAAACAAACATCCAGACAAAAGAAACTTTGGGACTCTGTTGAATAGATTCACAAACATGGACATACAAATAACCAAATAAGTTAAAACCTGCAAGAACTGAAGATAATGAGTTACCAGTATTATTAGTAGCTACAGAAAAACTTACTTCTAGTCAAAAAGAAATTAATAATTAAGAAATGGAAATCAGTGAAAGATAAGTTCAACGCATTTTAAAACAACACTTTCATGGATATCACATTCAGCTTCACCAAGCGTTTTCTAAAATGGATTATGTAAAACGCGTTGAATTTTGTAACGTTAAACGTAAACTCCATTACCATCCGTATAAAATCTCTGTTATGGCAGCCATTATTGCAATTTTTGGCTATTAGGTGGATTTGATCTATATAAACTTTTGTAAAGCCTTCAACCGAGTCGACCGCTAACTTTTTTGAGGGAATTGAAATCTTACGGCATCACAGGGAAGCTTCAGCCTCATTTATTGCAACGCACAGTGGTCCTATGTGAAGACAAAATCTCAAAGAATCGAGCTGCTTTTCAAATGAATCTTTTACCTACTTTTTATTTATGAATCAATCGACTTAGAATGGCGTAAAATGCATCGACATAAAAATTATTTTTAGTATTAGAAACTGTAGTATTTTTGTTTGTTTATAGTTTATAGTCTTGTATGATAAGATGTGTATTATTGTATTTTGTGGAATTATCCTGTTAGTCAAATAAATAAATTTCAAATAACTGTTTCTTTGGTCAAAAGAATCTTTTCTGTTGGCGCACCTGAGACAAATAATGTCTTTAATCGCACCAACATAGCTACGTTGGAAAATAATGTTCAATATAGTGTATCTACCATATTAAACAATAATTATAAATATTCCACAGTCTTCGTATGTATATAAAAAACTACAAAACAATATTAAAACGCCTTTGTTTCTTCTACGGAGTGTACACACACCTTCCCTACGATATCTATCTGTTTAAATGTCATTTTAAACGTCCCATCGCAATTAAGAAAGAGGAAGCTACGAATACAAAAGAGAAAGCCACAGCTAACCGTTCGACCGACCGCATTCCCACAGAGGAGAAGCGTCGAGCACAAAGTACACGCGGATTATTAACAATTGAACCGGCTTTTTATCCAATCAACCACTTAACTAGGTACTAACTTAATTATTTCATCGCTGGATCCCGTATCTCAATGACTAACTCATTCATTACACACATCCATACGAATGAATGTTTGTATAGTAAGCAGTCACAACAGATTTCCTGTTGGAGAGGAAGAGATACTAGTTAAATCTTCCTTGCATCACATTGCAATAATCTAATGCACACAATGTGTGCTAACTTAACATAAAATGTATAGGTTGACGCAGAGTATATAACATAAAATCCGCATGTACAACATATTATCTGTTTTATCGGTTCTAATAAAAACAAAAAAAACTCACAGCTGTTAAGGGTTTCTGCTGAACTATCAACAGATTAAATTTTTCAGGAGTGTTCATTAGTCACAGTAAAAATATTTCCTGCGCCCCCATCAAATCGAAAACAACCGATGAATCATTTTCCACCGTCAATTATATATGATACCATATAGTAATTACATGCTTTTTTTCTGGCACGAAACTCATTACCAAGAAACAACTGTGTGGTACTTATTGACGCTCACATAGTGCCACCATTTGTCTGTATGCGCTTAAAAGAGCAGATACGTATGTAATTAGAGTGTATATTCCAGAATTAAACTTACAGGAAAATGAACATACATATAAATTATTATGGGGCAACCATTTCTCGAAAATACAAACATTGCGAACTGACATTGCGAAGTTATATGTATCTAATTGTAAGTACGCATTTGTTAGATTTTTTTTTGTCATTAGCAAACGGAAAGTTATATTTCAAAAACTTATACGACTTACACATGGAAACACCTGTTCTTGTAACAAATCTTAATTTAACATAAACTGATATTAGTTTTGATACAAGCACAATAGCAGTTGAAAGTGAAAAGGGCAAAATACACATTGCAGCAAACGTATCACAATGTCTTTATCAATACCAAACTTTAATTTGGTACAGTAAGTACAAATAAAAAATAATGATAGCTAGAAAAAAAAATTTAACTTTTAAATTGGTGAAGTTAGGTTAACTTTTGCTTGATACTGATTAAAAAAAGTGTTAGTGCTGCTACCTAATATTATAAGAAATCTTTTATATCTAAATAGATGCACATATTTTTAGATAGTTTATAAACCTATAATAAATGTATTTTATTGCAGATGTATACCTTATAATAAATAAATATATTAATCACCACTATTTATTTATATTGTCATATAATTGTTAATTTCAAGAGTTTCAGATCAGCAAACTGTATGAAACTTATGATTAATTTGAACTTCAATTCTTTAACAATAAGTCTAATTGTCAGAATTGAAATGGATAGTACAAAATAATAATAAATACATAATTATTGTTGCTATGTTTATTATTTTAGTTTTTATCTTTATATAATAGGTGTTTAACCCGACTCCGTAGTTTAGTTTTGTTACGTCCCCATATTTAGATTTAGGTTCCTTCAGTTCTAAGAAGTTAATAGTGAAGACATCTTTTCCTTTTTCGATTCTTTCTTTATTCTGTCAAACACCCTCTTTATTTTGTAATTTACGACCACTACAGTTCCTTTGTACACCACACGCAATCACTTTTGTAACCCCACCAAGGGAAAATGGTCAATGTAACAAGGGACTAGTTTAAAACCATATTGTAATAAGCAGTTCTGTTCCGACATTTCAAGCGACAATACATTTGTAAATATCTTACTATGTAAATATGTGAAATTACAAAAAAAGGGTTTTGTGTGTTTTGTTATTTAAACACATCAACGTAGAAGTGACAAATCCAGCACCAACGCATTCACAAAAATCTACAATAGGTATAGGGTATAGTTAAGTTTTAGTAAAAGCCAAATCAATTCACGTCTTAAGTCTTTGTGTAACAATTAATAATTTACATTATTAGTTTCCAGTCGTAGTATAATATTTACAATACACAACGTAATTTGAGGACGAGTTAAGAAGTGAGAACCTGTGTTTAGAAGTTGAAATAATCTAAAACAGTTATTTTATTAGCCAAAATCTGTCAATCAAAATAAAAACAACATGCCCCTGATAGGAAATATTGTGATCTTCAACCTCAAATTGCCAGTTGTAGCAAGAACAGTTGTTTGCTTGCAATAATGTTAAAGAGGAGAAGAAAACTGCTCTGTTCTTGACTTTGATGAAAAGAGACGCTTAGAATACTTTACGTTACTTACTTTAAGTTCAAGCAGACATAGGTAATTGCAACATTATGCTCCCAAATGCTTCAAAATTGCAGCACGCCATAAATTTTACATCGCTGCACAAGAAGTGGATGAAGATATTATATCTTTTGGGTTACAAAAAGTTGGATTGTTGGGTGACAGGCAAATAATACAATAGTTTTCTTTTCAAATGTCTAAGCTTTCGTAAATTATTGTTTACTTCTTCAGAGACAAAAAATCAGAACATTAGAAACGAGCGATTGAAAATCATTAAAAACATACCACAGAGATTTACGACGAGGTTAGAGTGACTACCGCTAAGGTAATCACTCTAACCTCTAACAATAATTTACGAAAGCTTAGACGTTTAAAAAGAAAACTATTTTTTATTTGGCTGCCGCCCAACAATTCAACTTTTTGTAGCAAACCAACTTAAAAACTAACTTTTGCTGTACGATTGGGGAATCTTGCGAAGTACTGTGAATTTAGAGCATTTCTGAACGTGCTTTCAGTAATAAGTTTATATGTGGATTAAGGTCGGAAGCTATCAAACAGAATTTATTAATGGTCAATGATGTAACGTGGGGAAGAGCCTACAATACAGCTGTTGGAATAGAGTTAATAGAAGGTCAAATGAAACCAATGGTGAGAAAAGACTCTATGTCTGTTAACTAAATACAATATAGGAGAGAAAATAGGACAAAACGAGTGGTTAATCCTATTCCAAAAAAAGATCAAGATGAGAATTCAAATTCGAACGAGATAAATGGTGCCTGCGTCTTCATTTTAACAATTATTTCGTAAATGTTCAACTATAAATTGGATATACGTTTTCTGTATCAACCATTATGTTATACTGCAAAGTCTACTTTATGCCAAATAAATGCAAAATATAGAGGATGAGGATGAAGCTGTTGAAAACACAGATGATGAAGACGATTTTTTTTTAGAGTTAGGTGTCCTAAAGGAATCCAGCGGTGGTGAATTTATCAACTACATACTTTAACAAATTGAAAATCCAAGGAAAGTGTCAAAGTCAAATTATTTCCAGATCAGAAATCTGTAGTTATGAAAATAGATTCAGAAGCATGTAAATCTCTCATTTATGTAGATGATTATAAAGATATTTATTTTCTCATGTTAAGTTAGAACCTGTAAGTTTTAAATTAAGAGTAGTAACAGGTGAAAATGTGTCTACGTTGGGACAAATATTAGTCAACCTTGAAGATAATGATGAAATTTGTAGTTTTAGAGAATAAATCAAAATTACTATTACTACTACTACATATTTTAATAAATTCAAAAACCAACGAAAGTGTCAAAGTGAAATTAAGTTTGTTCGCGTCGCATGAACTATTTGCACTATTATGCACTTTTGCACACAAAAGTTCTGAAAAGTGCATAATAGTGCAAATAGTTCATGCGACGCGAACAAACATATTATGTCACAGATCAGAAACCTGTAGTTATGAAAATAGATTCAGGAGCATGAAAATCCATTATTTATATAGATGATTATAAAGATTTATTTTCTCGTGTTAAGTTAGAGCCTCTAAGTTTTAAATTAAGAGTGATAAAAGGTGAAAATGTGTCTACGTTGAGACAAGTATTAGTCAATCTTGAAGGTAATGATGAAAATTTGGTGGTTTTATAGAGTAAATCAAAATTTACACTTTTATTAGGAGAACTGGCTGAATTTTTTTAATCCAAATTGGAAAGATATTATTAGTATATAAAACTAAAATAATAAATATAACAACAACAATTATTATTGTCATTTTATACTTATTTAAATAAGTACATATATTCAATTTTGACAGTTAGAGTTATTATCAAAGAATTAAAACTTCGACTGAATTTTAATCATCGATTTTATATAGTTTGCCGATTTGAAAATTTAATTTTACCGCGTTAATTTTGTTGAAGATTTTATAATGTGTAATTTGGTTTGGGGTTCGTTAAGAAATTCCTTCCTCTATTGTTGAAACAAGTTCGTTAAAGGCGTTCTGATTTTTAAGGCGCTCATAGATGACGTCACCAGTAAAAATACACTTTTAACCTTTTCAACTTTTTTCTTGATAGGAATATTCCATTACAGAGCTGGGTTATGAAAGTGTTGCCAGCGTTGTTTGTGGTTCACGGACTTGCGTAAAATGGTACTGGTTCATGACGTTAGATAAACTCGATCGCTTGTTTACTTTTATCTGCAATTTAAAAAAATGAAGCAGGTGTAACTTTTAAAGGAAACGTCAAAAGCGACAATCATATAATCACATCCTCTATTAACTCCCTCAAAATCAAACATCTTTAACGAACATCCTGTACATCTTAGGTTAAAATTACTACAGAATACTGGATAACAAACCATTTATTAAAGCAATGTAGCAAAAGTACGAAAACGGCAACCAGAAAGACTCAATTGACGAAGATATTGCAACACTAATAATAATAGAACCTTATAATACAGGTATCATGTATCATTTCGTTTTAAATTACTGTTATTAATATCGCTACAGATACTACCAAAGTCCGATGGGAGATTATGTCATTGCGTGTGGCATTCGTTTACTTTTATCGAAGTATGTGTTTACTACGCATCTAATTTGCGAGGTTCCATTCCTAGGAAATCGCCAACGATCGGTATTCATGCCACGTACAATTCTGCACGACTGTAATTAGAATTAGACAACATCTACGGTACATTAATTTAAATAATCCCACCACATAGATATTCGCCAGCGATTACGACAGGCGACAATAATCTTCTCCTGTCCCCATAGCGATCGTCGACACTAATCGAATTTAAATGGGACACTAACGGAATACCAAGCGATCTTACAATGAGACGCCGCCTTACAATAATTACACTGGTAAACAAAATTGTAACTTCTCACATGGAATTTTATGATATTTTTTACTTTAATAGGTGGTTGGCAATAAATACAAACATTAAAAACAAATCTGTTGGCCAAAAATTGTAGTAATAGTAATAATGGACCAAAAATGTAGTGTTTTCTAGCAAATTTAGCTCCTGGTTGGGCACTTTTGATTGTCTAGCAGTAATCTGTCAAACATATTTGGGTTCTAGTTGCCCTATAACGTTTTTCCATCTTAGAAATGTCGTCTCACAGCCCCCAAATTCAAAGGAAAAAGATCCAGGTGCGAGTCTAAAAAATAAATCTTGAGTGACATGTTGCAACTCAATGCTTGATGAACCAGCTCTCACTCTTATGATTACTCAAAAATTTGCAACAACATTCTTAAAAGTTTCCATGCTGGTTTTTTCTAAATCGCTCAACTTTTCTTCGAATACCGGATCTTTTATTAACTCCCTGATTTGAGGTCCTAAAATAAAATACCCTCATTTATTTTTGCATTCAGTTATTTTAGGGAATTTTCTTTTAGATACAAAAATCCACTCGCACTGGGATTTTTCATCAGGCCTAGTTTGATATGCAATGGTGGAAGAAGTACTTCGGATGGCTCTACAAGGGTAAATACCTCATATTTTTTTTTATCCTGGAATTAAGGATGCACGCGTAGACCATATTTTTTTTTATGATAGTGGTTTGTTCTGTCTCGACTGTCCCATTCACATAAAAAGCAGCAGAATTTAGTATAACAACTTTTAAATCGCCAGAGATTTTGAAAGAATATGTACTGTACTTAATTTTTTCAAGTAATAACTTCATGTTATCATAAGTTTCTTTCATATTAGCAGCATAGGCCAGATGTACAGAGAGAGGTATATTTCCGTTATGTAGTAACACTCCTTTTAGATTAGTTTTCAAAGTGTTAATGAATAAACGCCACTGGGAGGGATCAAAATCGATTTCCAAAATCTTTGTAATCCCACTTATATCATGACAATACACCAAGTCCCTGTTTTGAGAAAAGTATGATCTGAAGTGTTGATCACTGTAGAATTTTGTGAATGCGTTGGTGCTGGATTTGTCACTTCTACGTTGGTGTTTAAATAACAAAACACAAAAAACCCTTTTTTTTTGCAATTTCATATATTTACATAGTAAGATATTTACAAATGTATTGTCGGTTGAAATGTCGGAATAGAACTGCTTATTACAATATAGTTTTGAACTGGTAGTCCCTTGTTACACTGACCATTTTCCCTTGGTGGGATTACAAAAGTGGCCGTACATTACAAATGAAGAGGGTGTCTGACAGAATAAAGAATCGAAAAAGGGAAAGATGTCTTCACTATTAAGTTCTTAGAACTGAAGGAACTTAAATCTAAATATGGGGACGTAACAAAACTAAACTACGAAGTCGGGATAGGACAAAACAAATGTATATAATTCTGTTCTAAACAATCAGGATTTCAAAAATAGCTGATTACAGTTTCATGATGTAGCAAATTCCATCCTTTTAATCGAGATACTAATAGTTTTGACTGCTTTTTTGACAAATTTAAATCGCGAACCAAATCGTTTAGGTTTCCTTGAGACATCAAGTGTTGTTTCGTTAAATTTTCTTCAAACTCAGAGTCATCGTCCTCATCAACACATTGGCTTGAAGTGGAGAATTGTATATGGTCAATCTCAACGAATGTAGATGCAACTGGTATACGCAAATTTTTCTATGAGGGACTGGTCTTCTGGTTGAAGGTAAATTAGGGTAAATAACTGTGTGTTTTTTCTTGAAAATTTATACCATTTACGTCAGTAAAACAAAAAAATGGCAATCCGAAATGTGATCTTTTGGTTCGGTCCAAATCATAAGTGCAGCAAACGGCATATGGTGATACTCTTTCCTCCAATCGGTTAAATTCTTCACACACGTTATGCAACAAACATGAAGGATCTAAGATTTGTCTTGATGGGCCACAGCGCAACCAAAATACTGGTGATAACTCTCCAAGACTGGTTTTGTGAAATTTTGTCTTTGTTTTTTGAAAGTCAATTCACCACAGACATAACAAAAAGAGTCAGGATCGATACTACGCTTTCTCGACAGGTTAACGCAGTTTTATGACTATTTTTTTGCGAACGTTCCTTTGCTTTTATTGCCGTAGTACTAGTTATAAGTATTACTGTATCACAAGAAAACTGAAGCTAATTGAAGCAAAACAACTGCAGTTTAATAATGAGGGTGGTTAGCTAAAACACTATTAGCTATCAAAGTTCGTGTGGCATGATTAGAATTGACCAGTGTCATTGCAGTTCTAAGTGGTTACCGTATGGAGAATTTGAAGGTAAATAAACCAAAAAATTTGCAGTTATCCATAATTTTATGTTAGATTACTCTATTCTAATTTTATTTATTAATTAGTCAACAGAAACATAAATACAAAATCTCAATCATATTATTCCTGACCACTTTGCGGTCGACAACCGTGACTATATGTTACCTCCAGATCTGATTTCCCGAGCATCATCGCTCCTTCTAAAAACCGCAATTTCCAAACAGAAATATTTACAAACACGCGAGCACCGATCCACGATACGACGCAAATCGATAATAACGCTGTGCGGGAAACTTGAAACGGATTCTTTGTAATGACCGCTCATCAAAAGCGCTAATCACTGGTTATATTGGAACGGTGACACAAATTCGCTCAATAATGAAACATAAAAGTCGTCAACTAATCGACAAAGCGTTAAGCAACGAGAAGAGTGGGGTTGGTCATCCTATCATATTCAGAAAAAAGAAATGAGTAATATCTTTTCCACTGTCAGACTTCGATGCAATCAAGTGGAAATTTGAAATGATTCGCATTCGTCATTTCTTTTTTAAAAAGTTACACGGTAATTTAATCTAATTCGTATTTCGTTTCGCTTGCAATTAGGAAAATGACTTTTGCATACATTTTCAATGTAATTATAGGCCTAATAAAACGTCATTCTATTAGCTAAATTATTGATTTAATATTTAACTATGAATTTACTTTAAAGTTAAAAAGAGGCGATTGGAAAACGAATTATTAAATAAAGGAACTATACGGGCACAGTAGCATGTTACTGCAAAGAGGTTAAGATGGCCAGGCCATGCAAGCAGACTGCCAGTAAACAGACATTCCAGAAAAGTGCTGAAAGAAGGAGAAGGAAGAAAAAGGAAAAGAATAGACCGAGCAAGAAATAGCTAAATGGAGGGACAGCAGATTTAGGAACTGCAGAGATAATGGACTGAAAAGTGCGTCGCAGAACAGAACTCAATGGACGGAAAATTGCCAAGAAAATTGATGGAGCAAGAGTCAAATCCATACGCAACTTGCAGTCACCCCAAAGAATCACTTTATACGAAACCGTATCGAAACTAATAAGATACTAGTATCACACTGGTACAACTCCAAATTACACACGAATCATTTCAGTTCCTACAAATTTATCCAGGTATCAAGCTGTCGTCATTATGACGTTGATTTTAAGTCATATTGGTCAAAACGGGACGACAAGTAGCCAATAAGGGACGATCATATAACGTGATTTAACACACGTAACTATAACGTGAAATTTGTCGGTCTTTATGACGTTACAAACACGTCCATTTCACCTTGCATAAGTATTTGCTATGTATATTAAATAAATAAAATTATTTAGTATAAGTACTATCATATTTTTTATGGCAATTCAACAATTCAATTATGAAGTTGCTTCTAACATGCCCCTATATTTATAGGTTTGAGTTGACTGACTGAGTTTGAGTTCAGATGAGAATAGAATTTAAATAAATATATAAAAAAGGATAGTGATTTTAAATTCGGCTCGCGATAGGAAAGTTTGCCTAAATCTAACCTTAATTTTTATTAAATTTAGCTTTTGTTATTGTTGCCTATATTTATATCATCGATTCAAATTATCATAACCTATAATAATTATGGACTCTCAAATCTATAAGTTTACTTTATCCTTTAAAAAATGAAACTGCATGCTGGGTATCGTTTCCATTAATTTTTCATTCATATTTATGTAGTGTCATAGTTCATAATAAATATTTATGTATTGAACTTATTTTTTGTTTCATTTTTTGTCTCATAAAATATACCCCAAAAAACACGTTTCTTTAATTTAAATATATAACGTCACTGGGCTGTGACACTTTATCGTCATTATAACGTGTCTTATACGTACAATAATAAGTCATTATGACGTATGTATGTATGTAAATAGAAGGATGGTGTTACACCGCGACCTAAAATATCTATTGTGTCCCCTATTCTTGCTGCTTTACAGCTGGCTTTCCAATCCTATTCCTTTTAGAAAGTGTAGGATGTCAGAGGGCACCAGTCTAGGTAAGTCTCCCTCTTCGATTTCACTTGCTCCCAGGTACAATGCCCTCGAGTTGCACAGTGCTACGCAGATTGAGAGGAGGTGGATGGGTGTTTCATCCTGTTCCCCACAAAATCTACATTCAGATTCCTTTTCCAATCCAAGCTTACTCAGGTGTCCTTTCAGTCTACAACGGCCTGAAAGTATTCCTGTTAATATGCGAACATTGTTCTTACTCAGGTTGATGCATTCTGTAAACCTCTTCTGGTTATAAGTTCCCAGAAGAATTTTACTTTGCCTCATTCCCTGGAGATTTGCCCAGTAACTGGATTTTCTCTGCTCCATTTCCATGTTTAGTTTCTTCAGTATTGTACTGCTACTTAACCCGCAAAAGGGTTCAGGCATTCCAGCCCCTTTTTTGCGAGGTTATCCATTATTTCGTTTCCTTCCACTCCTGTGTGACCCGGAACCCACAGGAGGGTTACTTTATTTCTTTTGCCTAGCTCATTTGTGACGTAAGACGTGACCAAAATTGTACGTCATAATGACGTGTTGGTGCTACCTGGGATATGGTATATTATTTAGAATATTTTCATTATAATACCAAGTTGGAACTAAATCACAGGAATAATTTAGCTAACAGCTATTTCCACATAAGTTTAGTAATCCCGAATAATTTAATAACCTATCTCAAAATTCCTACCTTGTAAAGGGTCCTGGAATTGTGCATGATGACATTTGCCGAAGAAAAGGTTCCGGAAGTCCTCACTTTCGTTGTATTCAAAGCGACGATGATTTTTCTGGTGTAAATTTCGTGCCATGGCCAAACACCTTTTCACTCAGAGATAACATCACTGAAAATAATAAAACTTTTTAATACTTTCTTTTTTCCCTATACCAAGTTTGAATCGTCCTTAAACAGTAGTAGAAGCAAAAAAAAATGGAAATTTGCTTACTTAGTGCACATCAACAATGATATTTTAAAAACAATACTTGATTAAAGTTTATTAAGCTCGACATTTGAAATCGTTATTAGTAGCTGTGGAGAAATCATATTTAAAAGTTGTATCGAATTAATTAACATTTATTGACAATACTCTACGATAATTTGAGCGCATTACATGGTTGTCAGAAACCGTTATGGTGTCGATTTATGAGTAAATCGAAAAATTAATATCGTTCACATTACAGTAATATATGTATATATACACATACGCAGACTGCTTTCTATTATAATTGCACGTATTGAACGTAACAAGCAAGAATGGCGTAGGCCGCAATTTTAAAGTCGATAAACAAGATTTGTTTAGCATAAAGATTTGGTACAATTCTAATTTAGGAGTGCATAAAACGTAATTATGTATATGAACTCGCACGATCATCGATTTATTATTAAAATACTGACACAATAGTACGTACTGACATTTTCTCTCCTTTAAAAGCATTGCTTTGTAATTTGCGACTGGCGATAAAATGGCACATTTGCCAAAGATACATTCCATTTAACGATGGTGATGAGATCATATAACTCTAAAAATTAATTTTGGGCAAAAAACAATTCCACAACAGAAATTTACAATTTTTCTGTGAACCTATAACGAATGACGCCTTTTGGCGTGGATTTAAATGCAATTACATTCATTCCTATATCTCTACTGATATTGCCACCAATTTATTGTTATGGGAGCCGGCTGACATCTTTAACACATACAATTTGACTTTTGTCTTCATTCTCCTCAAATCGTTTGTCGTATTTCTACTCTCTTCCGAAAGTATTTGATTCATATTTTCGTCCTTTTCAAAATTTGGCTTATGTTTAACATTTCATTCTCACTATTTGTTTGACTGAGATAAACAGAGTACAGTGGATTAAAAAGACATTGATAAAAATCAATATAAAAATAAATGGTTTTTTAAGTTTAAGTTCCAACTTGACTTTTTGTTGTATAGGAATGCCTACATTTGGGTTTACTATATACTTTTTTACACTTCTTTTCCAAATAAATACTTTACAAGTGATGTCATATGAACCGTAAAATCTGCTCTTGGTTTGCAACTTGCACTGATTCTTCTGCAAAGAATGAATAGTTCCAAATAAGTATTTCTATCATCTTCATTGTTAATTTATTTATTTAAGCTTTTTCTTCCAGATATTTTGATTAGCACACCACCACAATTAATACACTTACATATGTGAAGACATATTTTACACTTACTTTCTACAGTACCACTATGTATTCTACATAAGGAAATTACATTCAACAGTCTCCAAACTCTCACAATCAAATAATTGTCGTATTAAAACAAATTATGCACGTCTCAGAGCATTGATTAAACAAATATGACAAACGTATATATCTATTTGGCAATAAGAACAAAGTAAAATACGAATCGGTTCTGTTCAATAATTCAAAATAAGAAAATTATAACAACTATAAATATATAGTTTATTGCAATAACATATATGATTACTAAAACAATAAATATCTAACAGAGATTTGGTTGATTTACATTAATATGTTATATGCTATAAATATATATGTATTGTACCAAAACGCATACATTTACAGGAAACAAAAAAGTCAAATTGAATTCTGAAAACCAACTTGAAAAAACATCTCTCGAAAGGAAGAAATACTAATAACTTCAAACTGCGTGGAGGGCATTAAATATTATTTTATTGTTACAATATTCTCTTTTATATATCGATGATTTTATAGATACTATATTGAAATGTACATATAAATAATCCTGAACCCGATCGATGAATGAATTTTAACCTTAAAATAATCAATAACCCAATGCTGCTGCTAAGATCATTCCAATTTTTTATTTGTTCTATTTCTCTGAAAGAACTCGACAAAATATATAATAAACCCACATATAATTTTACAGTCTATATAATAAAAAGTCAAATTGGCACCTTGCAATTGGCATCCCAACTCAAAAAAATCACCCCTCAAAAAGCAAAAATAATAATTTTAAACTGCGTGCATGGAATTAAATATTATTTTATTGTTACAATATGCTTTTGTATATTTTGGTGCTTTTATAACTACTAACGCTGAAACATTTGTACAAATAATTCTAAAATTGATCAATGAATAATTATTTTAACCCTAAAACAACCAATAACAAATTGGTCCTAATAAATTCGTTCAAAGAGATTTTATTTTTTATTTGCATGTTCTACCACACAGAAAAAAAAACTGAAAAAAATCTATAGTAAACCTAAATGTACAGTCTAATATAACAAAAAGCCAAGTTGGCACCTTACACCAAACTCAAAGAAACCACTTCTCAAAAGGGGAAAATAATGATAACTTTGAACTGAGTGAACGAAATTAGTACCTGATTTTTTATAGAATACCCATAATTAGTGCTTACTTATATAATTTTTTGAACGTGATAGCTTAAGAAATTCTTGAGAAAAAAAAATATCAATTTTTCCGTCCTTATGCTAATATCAGGAATGGGGTGGCATCGATTAAGCTAATTTTTTTGTATTTACTGAATATGTGACAGTAGTGCTCATTTGCTTTAATTTCAGCCCGACAGCTTTAGGGACACTTTTCAATGACTTATCGGAGCATGAAAGGCAAAATCGAATACGATTTTTCCAGATTAGAATACTTGAGATTTGGGACAACCCTGATATAGAAATCTAAATGCCCGATGTCCATATATCTAATGTAGTCAAATGTAACATTACTTAAAAAGAGGGGATGTCCATGAATGGGTATTTTTCTTATAAATGATATTTGTATTTGCATCTTTTTTTATTTTAATAAATGGAAAACCGTGAGAGATACGCACTCCGAGCCTTTTTTAATAAAAAGAGTGTACATTTTTAAGTTTAAGGAAGATTTAATCTCAAAACAGCCAAAAATTGACATTCGCCCTATCTATTCCAAACTACAGAACCTCGTTAAACTGTTAATAACTTGGTTAATTTGACACCTGTCGTTTTCTGAGTATACAGTAAGTCCCTGGATCGACGCATGAATAAGTAAAAATGATTGAAAATGTTTAAGTTAAAATTTCATCATATGGGGTTTAGCCCTGCTTGGATAGAAAGTAATTTGTGTCATATTTTTAATTTTGAAAACTGCATGCGTTGGAATTTTACAAAAAAGTATTTTTTTGTCACTAATAAAGCGCCTTTTTTTTTAGGAGATACGACAAAATGTTATTAAAAAAAGTTGTTCAGATTAATGCATTATGAAAGTATGCAAAATATGAACAATATCAAGGATGCTTTAGAAATTTACAAAAAAGTTACTCTTCCCACAAATAAAATGCTTTTCTGTAGGATGTACGACAAAATGTTATTAAAAAAATTGTTCAGAGTGCTAAATTATATAAGTGTGCAAAATTTAAACAGGATCGAGCTGTTGTTGAGTTGTTTGAAGTTAATTATTTTTTATATTTAATAAGCGATTAAGTAAATTCATCTTGTCAATCATCAACAATCTGAACAACTTTTCCTAACAAGATTTTGTGGTATCTCCTTCAAAAAATTATTACAATTATTAGTTGGAACTTTTTCGGAAATTTCCAAAGCATGCTTGATCCTGTTTAAATTTTGTATACTCGCATCATTTATTAATCTGAACAACTTTTGTTAATAATGTTTTGTCGTATCTCCTACGAAAAACAGGCATGTTATTAATGGGAATATATTTTTTTTGTAAATTTCCAAGGCATACTTGATTTTTCAAAACTAAAAATATGGCACAAATTACTTTCTACCCAAACAGGGTTAAACCCAAGAAGATGAAATTTCGATTTAAAAATTTCAAGACTTTTATACCTATTCATGCGTCGATTCGGAGACAGACTGTATAATCGCTATAATAATAGATTTCTTTAATAATACAAAAACAAAATTTTAAAAAAATGGTAATCTCATTCCCTGCGCCTTTATAACATAACCACTGTTAGTACTTAGTTAAACATTTACACTAAAATAATATAATTTAAATTATTTTAATAGTACCTATTAATTTAAAATATAGTGTAAGTTAGAGAATAGCATGCAACCAATTATTCAACTCGCTTTATCAATAGGCGGTCAATTCGAACGATCAATTGTATACATCATATATTTTTAGCTTAGCTGCTCGCTAGACACTTTAGATAAACAAAAATGATAAAACTGTACGGCTCGAATTACATAACAGTAATAACAATAATGAATATTACATATTGCACTAGGTTACGGGCCCACAAGTACAAATGAAATATGTATAGAATTCCATTATCTGATTTCCCTTCGAATACGGAATAAAACCCGGTGCTGAAATTATAGAATCTGTTTAAATTCTCTCTAGATTTACATACTCCGCAACTGGATAAATAAATATTTTATAACGCGAGCTTACAGACAGCGTTATTGAAATCTTATTTGTTTATTATAACCACCATACACCTGCACGCGTCACGATATACGTATAATATCAAATATTGTTGCGTCTCCCTTCCGTAAAACATGAGTGCTTACAAGACTTCAGAGAGCATCCGCGAACTGGCCGCCCAGTGGGGTTTCGTGAACATGAAAAAAAAAAAACAATAATAAATGTGACTCACCTTTATAAATACACCGTGTTTTTACAGAGCAAGATCTAAATCGGTACAACGGGTATAGTTAGATGTTGCACGGGTTTTATTCGCGAACACACGTGCACAGAACCGAGGATACGGCGATCCGTCCGCAATAATAATTCAGTATCGACGATATTTCGGCGACCAATTTCCCGTAATTTATCATTTGG
Organism: Protaetia brevitarsis; assembly: GCA_004143645.1. Classification (NCBI taxonomy): domain Eukaryota; kingdom Metazoa; phylum Arthropoda; class Insecta; order Coleoptera; family Scarabaeidae; genus Protaetia; species Protaetia brevitarsis. The sequence continues at coordinate 656,335 of RXPK01000210.1, forward strand.
TAGACATAATACGCGATCGGGTGCGTAAAAATTCAAGATCGATATTTTTCCCACTCAAAGTTCCGCCGCCACCTATGTGCGAGGTGCGGAATTTCAATTGGCAGTCGTGAGATTCGGATAATGCAGGAATCTGCAAATCGTCAACGTTGGTAAAATTGGAAACTATTCCGGAGGAAGTGCAGAAAACTGTACGTAATTCTTCTAAAAAGTGGTTGTTACCTATAAAACACAAATCTCGCAAATCTCAGCTAATGCTACAGATCATAACTAAAAAACATGGATAATTCAATGCTAAAAATGTGAGTCAATTTTAGAGCACATAGTTCGCGGCAGAGAAATTAGGGTGCGTCAGTTGCGGTGTTTTGCGGGAAATTTAAAATCAAACATATAGGAAACAGTTATTGCATAACTGTTGTTGGAATTGGAAAGCGCGTAACTTGAAAACTCTACTTCAGTGGAGGCGAGAAAACTTCGTTTTGTTTATTACTGCTGTTTTAAGTACGCACTTTGTAGTATCTACACATCATATTCTGTTAATAAATACAACAAAAATACTAATAGAAAACAGCATTAATAATATTTAAAGAGTTTTTTTTTCTCGTCTCTGAAAAGTAACAGTTTTCAAGTGGAGCGCTTCCCAGTCTCAACAAGAATTATTACATATCGAAAGCAAATGTTCCTTAAAAAAAGACTATGGTATCCCAAAAGTGTTTATTATTAATTAATTTACTAATGTAGTATAGGGAAAAACAATGAAGTAACAATTCAAGCAAAGATATTCTTTGCTCTATTTATGTTCTACATACTTATATAGACATCTGCAATATTACTAACAATGACAGTATCAAACTTTGCAAATATCCCTAACATTATCACATAAAGCTAACCTATTTAAATAATTTGGTAATTTATTATTCAATATTATAAATCAGGAGAACTTAACCACCTCAGTGCAATCTCTAACAATACTGTAATTCTAGTATATCTATTACAACCTAGTATAATTATTAATTTGGTTATTTTTTTTAGCAGATATTTGATAGAATATTCAAATCAAATATGTACATTGTACCCTCACTTGTTTTCACTAGAGTAGATATTCTATATGTCTTCCTTTTGTAGAAAATCTCTTTAATAAAGTACCTACAGGCCAGATCGTTTAGTAAAAGCACGCAGAAAACGCTGAGCATGCATCTAAAATAGAACGCATACACACACCACTGACAATAGTGACAATATTCAATTTATATGAAAAAGGAGTTCCGTATTAAAACACAAAATTTATAGTGGTGGGCACTATCGATAGTCAAAACTATCGATAGCTATCGATAGTTCACTATCGATAACTGTTGATAGTTGAAAATATCGATAATGCCCACCAGTATTATATTTATATATAATTTACAACGCAGAGAGATGCTCAGATTCAATGTAAATACGACAAGTATAGTGCTATTTATTTTCCCTTTCTGAGTAGCTTCAAAGTTTATTTATGTATTGTCTTGTTAATTAAAAACGTTTGTGTTATCAATCATCAACTATTCATTGAGTGCAACTAATTATTTCTTTTGTAATATCTATAGTAGTAGGTATTGATGAAATCATGCAATACTAGTGTCAGAGTTCTTATTATTCTGGAAGAAAAAAAAAACACAAATAATAAATAACAAGAAACAAAACAAAATGTGTTTCTGAGGGCATATTAGTTGAGTAGAGCGGTGGACATTATCGATGACGACTGCCGACAGTTGTAACTATTCATAGTTGACTGTTGAAACTATCAATAGTAGACTATCGATAGTTGAAAATACCGATAGTGCCCACCACTAAAAATTTACACATAAATAAATAACATAATGTGAACTAAACCCACGTAACGAAATGCAGAAATTTGACATTTTTAGCTGTTTCCCTCACTATCGGTAAGGTGGGGAGTGATTAATTTGTACTAGTGCCGCCCCTCGTGAACTCTGACTTCAACTACACATTCCGTGACGTCAGAAAGGCCAAGTGTCCACCCTGTGGCTAATACCGATACCATGTGCTATTTAACTTTTGCCCGACAAAAGATCGCATAAAGAGCAAAAGATCTCAACCGGACAATCATAAGAGCGTAATACTGTATTGTTAATTTGTTCAGGACAACAAAATTTTATCCCGAAAAATTAATTAATCCAATAAAAGATCTCATTATTTAAAATATATAAAAGGTTAAATGAATAAATAATTTGGTTCAATTAACCAAATATGTGTTTGCCCGTGTTTAACTCAATATTTAGTTAGCTTACACAGAATTTGGTATCATGAAACAAATCGATTTTTCAGGGTAGAAATCAGTGTTGACGATGTTGAAACATTGTAATAAAGTTATTTTGACGATAAGTTAAGATTTTGTATTACGCAATATTTCCAATTTAATTTTATTTTTCAAAAAAATAGATATCAAGGGCAAAGCTAATTGTAGCAAAGAGTAGCGTGCAGTTGGTACGTCAATTTCGGCAAGCTTCTGAATTATATGGCGTTTCTTATTTTATGGTACAGGGAAGACTCCGCGAAACCTTTTCATTAAAATACAGACGCCAATCAGTATTTACCGAGGCAGAAGAGCAAAGAATTAATAAATCATTGTTTATATGTGCACAATGGGGACTCACTCCCATATGAGCATTCCCTAACAGCCAGAAATATTACATAGATATTTTTAAAAATATATTTTATATATATTTTTCTTGAGAGGTTTTTGAATATATTTTTCATATTTTTTTCTAAATATAGATAAAATATTCAATTAAAATATTTATTCCATATTTTAAAATTAATGTAAGCGCTATATTTTTTCTAAAATATTTGTAAAATATGTATATGAAAATTGAGATTTTTTATGCAATCTATTTAATTTGTCAAAATGAACTAAAATTGTTGTTGGTTATTTAAAATGTATAACGTTGATAACGAAAAGTTGAAACATACATAGAGTTGTCTAAAAGGCAAGAACTTGTTTTTTCACACTCACCATACAAGTTAATAATCCATAATTCTGGCATGTTTTAAGGCATACTGAAGGTTTATCAAATTAATCACTATTTTTTAATTGAAGTGGTCTAAATAAAAAACAAACGTATTTATTATCATTTTATTTGAATAAGCCAATAAAAATGAAAAATACTCATTTTTAAGTCTAGCCTCGGCTGGTGCCAGGTACAACCCTATGGCTTTTTTCATATCTTCGGTAGTAGCGCTCTCATGGCGTTTCCTTGTGGCCTCTAAAACAATGCCAATTGTATTAGATCATACCACGAATAAAACATCGTACAACATTATCAACACCTACTAATACATTTGGAGCATTTACAATAATTGGAGTGGTAGCTACATTCTAATACTTACGATACTTATTTTTACTTTATTTCATAATATTTGAAAACATTCTACGTACAAACAATAAAACAACACAACGTATTCTAACCTCTCCTTGAGGTTATGACGCTTACCTACCGAGATGAATCTCTTAAGCAAATCAACTAGCAATTTATCTGGGTAGATGCAGTACATATATGATGCATAAAATTCCTACAATTATATTATTAAACCATTTCTGTACATAGCGATATTGAGCATTTCAATTATCTTATAAATGCCATGACATGTTCAAAGTTTTGCTTATCTCGTAGTCACCACAAAAACTAAAACACATCCCGCAACAATTAATTACACAGTTAACCCTAATCTGCCCTAATCGAATATTATTATAAACTATAACATGTAACGGACAAACGAATGAAAACGTTGATGATACGCACGTGCGCGTATGCATTCTATGCACCTAATCCATAGACGCATAAACAATACTAAATCATATAACACCGGCACCGTAATGAATAGAGGTGTTGTGTTGACGTTCGCAACTTACAAATATTACAAATAATATAATGCAAAACGCAGATATATTAATAGAAAAGTTACAGCGCTCAACTTAGATACTTATTAAATCATATTAGATATATATTATCTAATTTAATCTTTAAACTATCATTTTAAATAGGTACATACCTACTTAATATGTATGCATATTTTACCCATTTTATATTATTCGTCCTACGCACCAAATGTACAAAAGCAAAAATTCAATTTTTTTATATGAAATAAATATTTCAGAAATACAAAGCAAAATATTCTTGCAGAGTTATGAAAAGTATATTGAGAAAACATTTGCAATAAAATATTATTAATGCTACATAACATATATATTTTTTAAATGTTTTCCTAATATATTTTATGCATATTATATTAATATAACTAATATTCAAGAAAGATTTAATATTTTTTAAAAATTTATAAAATATGAAATAAATATAGTTGGTCACTGGGGTTTTTGCAGAAATTTTGAAGTTTTTTTATAAAGTGCCAAAGAGTAAAGTTTTTATTTTGATACACTTTTCTTGACAAAATCACACCTTAGAAAACTTTTAATAGGGTCTACTATACCCAGAACCATCTAAAAGTGAAAAGGATATAATATTTATACATCTGATTCACTTTACCTCAATGTATGGGGTAAAATGAAAAACGTTTTGGCTAAAAAAAAATGTTTACTCTAACAAGTGCAGATTATGTTGAGTAAATCATGAATAAACTTTTAATTATTTTTTAAAAATTAATTTCTCAAAAGTTAATGGTAAATATTAGTGAAACACTTATATTTTTGATTCACCCTATTTGACGGTATTTAGTTATTTATCATCTTTAACTTCTACCATATTATTCTAACAGCAGGTTAAAACTATGGTGTACTTTGCAAACGAAATTAAAGAACGTATCATCCTCTTGGTCACTGAAATCTCATCATTTTTCCACATTAAGGGCCCAATTAAGTAAACAGCCAAACAAACAAGCCGATAAACAAATTACCGGTGACATCTAACAACCCGCCAAACCGCTCCTACCCCTCTAACCGCCTTATCCCCTTTCACCAGCATCCCCCGTCGGACTGTTCCTTTCCAATCTCGCCAGCAATTGCGGCAGATTTACCCGTTCATCCCCACTTAAAGCCCCGGCCGGCCGCAAGCCAACCCCTCGGAAAATTGCGCGGATTATGACTCCGGTTACGGATAGGCGGAGCCAACGGTAAAACCGGAGGCGGACCCATCATAGGTTGCCACAGACGTGTCATAGGGGTTGATTTATATCGCTTATGTTGTTGTTTGGCATCTTATCTCATCACGCTATATCATTTATCTGCCACTTTGGCAAGTCGGTCGCCACAAACATCGCCGGAATTCATTATGAGAAGTAAAGGAAAATGTACGAAAATATTTAAATAAAATAACTTGTGCGGTGGGTGAAAACTTTGGAGGAGTTAGGTATACGTAATCTAAATAAAAACATTGTTTTATTTTTATTGACTTTATTTATCTATGTTCTGGGATAAGTGAGTGATGTGATTATTATTATTTTTTTTTGTAAAAGAAAAAGTTAAAGATATGCAGGAACACAAATCCTTTCTTATTAAGGATTTGTTGAGTGACGTCCTACCTGTGCCACAAGAAGGTAAATTATTATCCGTTCTGTATGTTTCAACAACATAATTTCCAAAATTTCCAAAGTCCAAAAATTCGAAGCTGTTAAATACTATATTACAAGCAATTACTTATATATTTGCTTTTGCGTAATCAACTATTAATTATGTCTCTTGTTACCATAGCATACTAAGAACAAATGCATAATCGCGTCTCTTTTATAATATAGCAACATTTAGGAAATATTAACCAAACAAAATGATAATACCGAGGACTTCTTCCATATTTATAAATAAAGTTCTAATTATAGTCAAAATGTATTACACATTAAAAATTTTTTGGTAAAATTCCTGTACGATTTTGCGGCAATTTTGTGCCCCTAAAACCGTACAGATATTTCACTTTTAAAAGTAATATTTCTAACTATAAGTAATTTTTCGAAGGTTTTTTTCATGTTACCTAGAATAATCATAGTAAAATTTCGAAATGTGGGTAACTTTTCCAAGATTTTTTCATGTAGTCTGGAATACTCACAAGTAAAGTTTCTAAAGCAGTGATAATTTCCATAGAAGTATTATTTGTTTAGAAGTAAAATTACAAAGTTCAGTATTTCTGATTTTTTTTTCAGATAATTTTACACATTTACATGAAAAGGAACAAAAAGCCTAAAACTTATACGTTAATTAGCCTGGTGAAAGCGATAAATTAAACAAGCAAAGATAATTTGCAGGAACTTCGATGGCCATCGAAACTGCTATAACTTTACTATCTACAATTTATGAATTTATATTTTGAGTTCATTTATTTTTTTATAAAATTGGTTTTAAATACCTTATATTTTTACCGGAACTCAAGTAGTTCGATACAGCTGATGTTTCAAACTTTTTATGAGTTGTTTCTTCGCTAGCAATGCTTGGTGGAACCTCCCTGTTGGATGGATCTACAAGCTTGAATCAGGCAGCTATATTCTCTGAAGATTTATTTTTCTTCCCGTATTTATTATCTGGTAGTGTAGGACCATCCCAATTAGCACTCCACTTATACTGCATTTTATGAATGTGTTTTGTTTTCACAATTATTACAATTTTACTGTCCTAACTTCACTATACAGGTAAATATCTAAATGTTAGGCGACCGTCCTTGTTCGTGGCTTAGCGGGAATTAAATGTTTTTCGTAAATTTGGTTAACTTCAAATCCGGGATCGTATTATGTTTCCTTTTTCACATACAAAAACTGCAGCACTCCGTCGACCAACAAATCAGGATATTCACACAAAAAACGAGCTATTCATTAACACAAGTACTGATGAAAAATAGATATTTTAAATAAAAAATTATACACTTCTATACATCTAGATTTCTCGAATTTAATGTAAAATATACACATACTTATATAGAGTTATAAAATATACATAGTGTTCGTAAATCTTACTCGATTTATATAATCAGGTGGTAACAAGTGATGCACAACATTTGTTTTATAACAATAGAAATGAAGTTTTCTCTTAACGGCTTTATGGACAGTACCAAGTGATAGGTCTAGAATTATTGCGATTACAATAAACAATCATAGTTTAGTAAATGCATTATATCTATCTGAGCTGATAGTTTACGCAATGATTTCTTTAGACTAACTGTTATACGGTGCTCAATATCATTATTGTAGCTTGCGTTAGTTTTGTTGGTCTTCAAAGAGATTTCCCCTTAGAAATACATTTTTTTTCGTGAAATCGTTTAATAATTTTATGGTCCACAAAATTATGATGATTAAAATCTCTCTCAAGAAATTGCTGCGAAAATTGTTGAATGCAAGATTCCAAATTGTATTCCCATGATCCGTTTGGATTTTGAGTTCCGCTACGATAGTGGGCCATTAAAATAAATGTGTCTTAATCAGAAGTAAACACCATTTTTTTTAACTACACAGTAGTAGTGTAGAAATACATTTTTACATTTTTCACAAAATAAATGTGTCTTCCTCAGAAGTAAACACCATTTTTTTTAACTACACAGTAGTAGTGTAGAAATACATTTTTTTCTTGAAATCGTTTAATAATTTCATGGTCCACAAAATTATGATGATTAAAATCTCTCTCAAGAAATTGCTGCGAAAATTGTTGAATGCAAGATTCCAAATTGTATTCCCATGATCTGTTTGGATTTTGAGTTCCGCTACGATAGTGGGCCATTAAAATAAATGTGTCTTCCTCAGAAGTAAACACCATTTTTTTTAACAACACCAAGAGTAAATGCATATATAATATTGAGACATAATGCATTATAGTCTTAGGGTGCGTCCACACGATCGGAGTTATAGTTAGTATAGTTTGGCGAACTCCTAGTCGTGTGGACGGGCAGTTCGGAGTTCGGCGAACTAGTCGGTAAGCTGTTCGTCTGTTTCCGATCTGCATTGGAAAATGGCGCACGTCAACGTGTACGAATGTTCGTGCACCCGTTCATACATTCGGGAAAGTATTTAAAGTGAGAGGGAAAGCTGTTGATAGCTGTCTACCCAGTTCGTATAATTTTAAAACTATTTTTGATGGCAGTCAATGTGACAACAGGTAACAGCAGTTATTGCAGCATGTCATGGTCATATATGCCAAATCAGATAGTTTTTCAGAAAGCTATTTTTTTAAATTAAATTGCTTTATTTTAAATAAATTAAAGAACTGTATTTTAGTTATTCTAATAGTATGTAATACTGAAATAAATTAAATCAATAATTATAATTTTGTTTTAAATATGATGAAGAGATTACCAATCAAATTACGTTGAGTGTATGTGTATTGTTATAATAAGATATGGCTTAAATGTCTATAATATTCTTTTTATAAATGGCAAAAATAAAAAGCTAGATGATAGTTATGTATTAACAAATACCTATATTTGCTAATAGGTGCTTAATGTTCGCACAAATAATATTCCGCCTTTGATGTGAACAAAATTAATCACTTGAAACAAATCATCCCTCACTATCGACTTATATTTAAAAAAAAATCGCTTAAAATGTTTTTAATCCTTTTTCCCTAATTTCAGCAATACACGAGTAATAACATCAAGCTGAAGGGATCCAGTATATATTTCCAATTGACAGCATTAAGAAAAATAAAAAAAAATTAAGAATTAAATTTCACTATACGTAGTTCTAGTTGTTAATATTTTAGTACCCTACAGATAATTGCGAAGTTCTCGTGTCCATAATTCATATTACTGTCAACATGCTGTCAACCGCAATCGCAAGACAGAAATACAAATATTTATAAATGGCAGTTAACGAAACTGAAAAAGGACTTTCAGTTATTCAGTGACAGCGAGCTAGCCGTCATAATTTCTGTACCAATACTAAACTCTCATGCCGAACGTTCGACGTTTTCCCGTTTGTGCTCGGAGTCGCCAACTCTGATTCGTGCTAGAGTTCGGTAGTTGCGAAACATTCAAGTTCGGCGAACTCCGATCGTATGGACGCACCTTTAGCTTATTGGATTAAAATGCCTTCGATAGCTGTAAAAAGAACAAATTTTTAATATATCTAAAATAAGAAGAAGAAAAAGCAACAACGAACAAGAAACAATATAGATTAGACAATATGACAACCAAGTTATGTTATGTATAAATGTAGGGTTAACTTATTTTATTACCAACTTAAATTTCGGATTTCGCGTCTTTAATTTGACCTTGATCTTAATCATTTATAAGCATTTAGTACAGTTACGAAATATTTATACATTGGGTTATGGATTTAACTAATATAAAATATATTCTTTGAAATAAAAGAAGTATGCTTTAATTGTTACAAAAAAAAAATAATTCAAAATACACCGTCCAATTACACGCCTTAGTAGAACAAACAATTTGCAAACACGGTGTAGATATCAAGCGGAAACAAAAAAAAAAAATAATAAACCGCAGCTCAAACAATTTACCCCCCATTCAACTTGAAAATTTCTCCTGTCCTCGAGTCTTTACATTTTCTCCATTCTTCCTTAGTTAACGAACAAATCGTTACCGGAATTACGGCCGGGAGCTAAGATTTCCGCGACACAAAGCGTCTCCATTCATTAGACAAAACAACGAACACCGACCGGCCACCAACCGGTTTCCTCCCCCCTTACCCATCTCTCCTAACCGCGGGCGTAAAATGGGAAAATAAAAATGGAGTGCTGCGTGGTGCGCGCTTTTCGAGACGTCGAGGCCTAATTGGAGTGTTCGTCCGTGGGTTCGCTTAGAAATGAGAGTCGCGGCCGCGTTCATATTCATACTCACACGCCGAGAGAAGGAGACGGCCACGTATGCACTCCTGGACGTTAATTAATGCCTGGAGGAAAACGGCCACTTATCCGGAATAAAATTCCGAATTACGCCACCTGGTGAGCGAACACTTTTAAGTATAAGCTCGCTCACAGCGAGACTTCTATTATTATTCGTGCGTATTATTCTAAGTTTCACATGAGCAGAGGAGAGCGCCGGTCAGGTTTTTTGGGCATAAAACTGTTTTGTTAGCGCCCACTTCACAGGCTCTTCATTCGGGAAGGCGCGCGTTTTATACTTCGACGTAAAATAATAATCTTGTCGCTACGCCCAAGTATTCTAACTTAACGTGTTCATCGGTCGAGTAAATGTATTTATCTGATTCTTATCGCCGCAATCGGCCAATTCCATTTCTATAAGTTACAACGGTAAGCAATATACCAAGCAATAGACAAATGTATGGATCCATTCGAATATACTTAATATAGCTACTTTGATTTTAATAAGTTTTTTTAATTAACGCAAATCGGGGTTTCGATGCCTATACTTATATTTGAATCCGACTTCGGGTTTAACCGAAAATGATGATGAAACTTTTTTATTTTCAATAAAACATTCTATTTTTACGAATTTTAATAGAACTGTGCTTCAGTAGTACAGTATTAAGGTCTAGCACCCCTACACTGTTGAAAATATTATCGGTGTTGGGGTTAATTTTGCGCTAGTCAAATATTTTAGTGTTGATTTTTACAAACTTTGCCAGACGAATTGACTACGTGTGTTTAATAGAACAGAAATTACTAGAACTTCGTGTGAATTCTTTGTTCACATATGAGGACTTACTATTTTTCTAGACATTCAGAAGCGTCAACCAATGAAAATGTTTCCCTCGGAGAGAAATATAGAAACCCCACCCAATCTAATACGGTATTGCATTATACGCACCACGTGTATTACACGTGTATCTGTTTTCGGGTTTATTTCTGCGTATTACAATATCCAAACAAACCATCAAATGTGTACTAACCTGTAAAGTGTAACTTCGTGTTATTAAACGTTAATTCCAGTGTGCATAAAACATTTCAACATCTTAAAGATGTATTGGGAACATCTATTTACGTAATTAGTTTAGATTTGTGTCAAATAGCATAAACATTCACTTAATTTTCTAATGAGTCTCAAAAAATCATTTTACAATTGGCACGTTTAGTTGAAACTAAAACTTTCGAATGAGTGGTTCTGCATATTTATAATTGCGAAACGCCTTAAAGAGAGAATATTATAGCACTAAGAAATAAGAGTTGCATATTAAAAAGACGTCGTGTTTAGAAAACGGTGTTAAATCACCCAATAGATCGCATTCATTTAGTTAAACTACTAGTAAATTTATCTAGTCTAGATCAAATAAAATGTGACTAGAAGTAATTTATAATTCCACGTGTCAGTTGTACAAAATAACCCCTTAGCAATAGACAATACTTGACTATCTTTGGTCGTCAAATTTAAACTCGTATAGTTCTCGACAAAATAACACGAAAAGAGTGTGGACCTCTCCTGACTATTAAATTAGTCAAAAAAGTGTTAAAATTTTCAACAGTGTATGTTTAATAACAACAAAGATATTTAATTATTTTTTTTAATTCATTTGGGGGTCATTTAAAATCACATATTACCTGACAGTTCTGTAATATTTGCAAGATAAAGATAACCATGCTTTTTTTTAACGTACTCACAAACCAAAAAATAAAATCTTTAAAAGAACCAGTAGATTCCTTTAATTTTTCTAACTAGTAGTTCTACTACAGTGTTTTCTGTCCTTTAGAGGTACCAATTTGTAACTCTTTCAATAACTCTTGTAAGATTTCAGACGTCATTACAATCTGTTCTAGACGGTTAACATCTTGCAATTGTAATGTATCAGTATTAGATATTTCAGAGTTCGGCATCCCAACGTTAGTACGTTAAGTTCGCACGACACTAATTCTGACGTAAAGTGTTAATATATTAGAAAATCTAGCACTAGATAATATCAGATGCCAAACATGAATCATGTCGTGCCGACTATATAAAAACACTATCATTTTTTCCTACAACTTTTACGAGGTTTGCCCCACGTTGGGCGCTAAACCTGTATAGGGAGTTGTCGCTCCCTTTCTGTCTCGGGATTGTAGTTTAAAAATGTTTGGTAGCGGTTTAGAACTCAAAGAAATTTAATATCTTTTGGAACACTCGTGACGTGTGTCAATACTTTATTTCAACCTATTTTCCATTTCTATAAGTTAAAACGGTAAGCAATATACAAAGCAATAGACAAATGTATGAATCCATTTAAATATCTTTAATATAGCTACTTTGATTTTAATAAGTTTTTTTTTAATTAACGCAAATCGGGGTTTCGTATTGTGCGTATTATACTTATATCCGAAACCGACTTCCGGTTTAGCCCAAAATACAAACCAAAAAATAAAATCTTTAAAAGAACGCGTAGATTCCTTTAATTTTTCTAACTAGTAGCTTTACTACAGTGTTCTCTGTCCTTTAGAGGTACCAACTTCTAACTCTTTCAATAACTCTTGTAAGATTTCAGGCGTCATTACAATCTGATGTAGAAGTTTAACATCTTGCAATCGTCATGTATTAGTATTAGATATCAGAGTTCGGCATCGCAACGTTAGTACGTTAAGTTCGCACGAAACAAATTCTGACGTAAAGTGTTAATATATTACAAAATTTAGCACTAGATAATATCAGATGCCAAACACGAATCATGTCGTCCCCACTACATAAAAACACTATCATTTTTTTCCTACAACTTTTCCGAGGTTTGCCCCACCTTGGGCCCTAAACCTGTAGGGAGTTGTTGCTCCCTTTCTGTCTCGGGATTATTTTTTAAAAATATATGTTAGCGGTTTACAACTCAAAGAAATTTAATATCTTTTGAAACACTCATGACGTATGTCAATACTTTATTTCAACCTAATGACGAATCACTAAAACAATAATGAAATGTATCTAATGTAAGTATGTAGTTATTTTTTGATGAGCAACATTAAATATGACTTAATGGGATGGTGGAGTCTGTTTGTGTGAGACAAGTTCATCATAAGTTTACTTCTAAGAGCATACGTAGCAAATCCTACTCCACACGAGAGTAAATTGTAGCAAACGATAATAATTTTCTTACAGTACAATTGGCAATTTCTGGGTATTCACATGTGAGCTAGATGCAAAGCTCAACAAAATAGTCAAATTAAAAATAGTTTTTAGCTTATGACCAGCCGCCATACCTATCTATAAACTGTTTAATTTATTTTACAGTTAGGGTTTGACGTAAATTTTCGATTATGACTGAGAATGGATTAGGAAGCCAGCTTCTGAAATTAGTTACCCATATCTAAAGTCAATTAATCGTATATTATTGTTTATACAAAATTCCCAAAACTATATTTTTTTTAACTTGGCTTCATTTTTGTCATAAAACCCAATTACTGGCATTGATGTTTCCTAAAGTAAAAAATTTAATTCATTGAGGCTCAATAAGACATTGGCAAGATAGGCTAAACGTTGTAATCACCTGACTTCAGTTAATCTTCATAATAATTCAAATGAGGAGTCACTAAAGAGTACCAAGGCCTTATTTCCCAGACTAAAGAGCCATACCAAAACTTGTCCACGAGAAAATCACCGCAAAATCGTACTGAACTAGCTTGGACTTTATAAAATTTGCGATTCCAACTGCTTCATTCAAAACGGTTTTAAGATTGAGTGACATTTTTTTGCTATTCCTAATGCTTGTTTCAATGAAAAATATAATGTACACTTTTAATTTTTTTGGAACGATACGCTTAACGTGTGCTATAAACCCAGAATATTTATTAGTTATTTCTTCTTTTTTGATGTAGTTGTTTATCTTTTATATAATAGGTGTATTTCTAACTATTAAATGAATACTGATGCCATTCTTCAATTCAATACTATCTATCTTCGCTTGTTAGAGAAAAAAAAAATAGTTGAAGTATGTTTCTACTGATAGTACCTCAATTTTGTTTGAATCATATTAAAATAATATTCAAAAGGCTACTACGTGCAATTTGTATGGCACGTTAAGGCCGTTTTACACCTAGCTATTTATTACGCAATTTATTGGCCAATTTAAAATTGTTACGTGTATGACACGGTTTAAATACGTGTCATACACGTAACAATGTTAACACGGTTTAAATACGTGTTATACACGTAACAATGTTAAATTGGCCAATAAATTGCGCAATAAATAGCTAGGTGTAAAACGGCCTTTACAGTCCTTCTTCTCCCGTTCATTGTACCATGAGAATATACAACAAATACTTTGCTTTTAGCAAATTATTCTCGATTAATGGGTATTAAACTTATTATCAGTTCTCCTTACTATACACAAAAACCAATATTATATACTTATACACCGTTGCATTAAGTTCTCACGACATTTCTCTTTGTCATCAGAAACAGAAGATTCAGAAGGAACAGACCACGGAGACGACAGCGCCACACCAGACTGCATGTACTCCTTGAACGGGGCAGTCGGAGGCGGCGAAATAGGCGGTGCCGAATCCCTTAGCGATCCAACGAAGGGTCGAAAACCGAGACGCAGGAGGACAGCTTTCACTCATGCCCCAACTGGCTTATCTAGAGAGGAAATTCCGTTGTCAAAAATATCTGTCCGTGGCAGACAGGAGCGATGTAGCGGACGCGTTGAATCTATCGGAAACGCAAGTGAAGACCTGGTATCAAAACAGGAGGTGAAAAAATGCTATTTTAACAGTAATCGTCTTGTTAACTATTTTCGTTTTTTCCATACAAAAAGGACTAAATGGAAGAGACAGAACCAATTACGGCTAGAACAATTGAGACATCAAGCGAGTGTAGAAAAAGAGTTATTAACGGCGACATCGTTAAGATCCCCGAACGACCCGACAACTTGTTGCACGCCGAACGGTATGACAAGATATGGAGCTCAATCGCCGTGTAGTTTTTTGACAAGCGCAGCGGCGGCCATTTTCCACAACGTCACTTATGTGCACGGTTGTCAATTATAAAAGTTAGATGGTTTGCATCCGAACTATGTTTACCTTCACTTGAAAGTGCAATTTTTTTTTAATAAACTGCGTGCAAAAAAAAATTGCAACACCTTGTAAGGGCTGAGTTACAAAGCTGAAATTTTGGCAAGTTTCAAGTAGTAAATCATAACTTAGTTTTCAGTAGTAAATCATAACAATTGGAAAAAATGCTAACTGTCAGCAAAATCACATCCCCAGGATTTTTTATGCACTGTCTAACTCTGCGAGACGTGTACCGAATGAGGTGATCAATGGCATCTTGTGGGATCTTGCAAGTTCTTGCAAGGTGTTTGCTGCTTGTGGTAAACGCCTTATGTATAGCGACCCATCATATCTCATACATGCTCGATCGTGTTTAAATCCGGAAAGCGAGCTTCGTGTATGAAGTTCTGACAGATGACGACTTTTTACACGCAGTCAGTTGTTCTGTTTGTTAAGATTTCAGCTTTGTGACTGGCCTCCTTCAAGGCGCTGCAATTTTTTTGGCACGTAATTTATATTAATGTTCCAAGTTATGTACATTAACATTAAACATCTAGTCTCATTTTCGTTGTAGTTAATTACTTTGTAAGTACATATATATATCGCAATCCTATATGTAAGTATAATTTATAACATGCCTTCCTGTTTATTGTGAATTTTAGTAAAAATTGTACCAATTTCGTTGTTTATATTATCTTATTTTTTGATGTACCTATATGTTATCATACCATTGATTGTTTCTGTACAAATTAGATAATAAATGAAGTTTATACAAAGGAACTGATGTTAAAGCAAAGAAATTAACTAGGAGAACTATCCCTTCATCCTGCACTGAGAAAACATTGTTTAGAGCTGCGTTCGCAGTTCTATTACGGCAACTCAAAACATTCATATTTTGTTGTAGGTGAGTTTATAAGAAATAGGAGTAGTAAAATACATCTTACAATCCTATTAGTACAAGCTTAAATGAGTAAAATTAGTCAGAAAAATAGATTATTTTCTCAACGGTATTACGTAGACAAAAGGTGACACTACTTCTAAGGTGTCCACGACAATATGATTTTACTATTTACTCAGAGATTTTGATCGAGTCAGAAATCAAATAATAGAGGTAACCAACTAGAAGCCGGACATTCTCCTAAAATGTAGTCCTTGAGGAAGGTGGTTTTTTTAAGGTGGTCCAGTCGAGAGAAGTTTTCACTTTTAGAATGTGCAGTACGCTTTAAGTAGTTTTCTTTTGTTCCTACTTCTGAAACACCCTCTATAGTGGAAATTATTTTCAGGTTATGCGCCATTGAATTCTGTACAACTTTTGTAGAAAAGATTTTTTTTCTAATAGCAAAAATAGAGCTATACTCAAAGACCCAGTCTTCGGGAACACCTGTGTAGTGAAAAATATTTTTAGCTTAAGCAGCATTGAATTCTGTACAACTTTTGTAGAAAAGATTTTTTCCTAAAAGCAAAAATAAAGCTATAATCAAAGACTTTACTATTTACTCAGAGATTTTGATCGATTCAGAAATCATCCTACAAATAATAGAGGTAACCATAGAGTACCTTTTTCCCGACACGGCTAGCAAAAACCAACAGTCCACTCTAGAAACAGACAAAAATATAGAGGTAGCTAACTTACAACTTCAAAATTCTTTTTTCAACAATAAATATCCTTGATTTAGACAACTTGTTGCTCAAAACACAATCATTTCGTGAACGATTAGAAAGTGTGGGGCATCATTGCATACGGAAAAGAGCAAAATAAAATTGCCATTTAACAGGATAAATGTTGACCAAGATATGAAAGCTCAGAATTTAAACATTTGAGTATTCTGTTTTATTAATGTGTGACTACCAGTAACCAATAATCAACTTCTTTCGTGATCCTAAACTCTTTGAAGACATCCCTAGATATAAACCAGTATGAGTCTACAATATACTGTCTTGTCTGTTATAATTTGATTCTTCAGCATTAACTAAGAGAATTCCTTCTGAAAAGGAGCTTCTGTACATTTCGTGAGCACTTGCTTATTAAAGATTATGCTCGTTTTTCCACTGTTGTATATCATATTTCTTGTATTTCTCACTAATGATGTTTCATGTGCATGTTTGAACCGTTTAGTTCTCAACCAATCGCCATTTTCTTCTCATTTATAATTTTCTTGGTTAATGAGGTCAAAGGTCCCAAAGCATTAAAACGATGGTGAAAATATTGAAAAACTATCAACTTCAGATAAACTAAATTTCTCAAATCCTTCCAAATCAGCTTCCTTTGGAAATAATTACCGATTCTATGTAGTGGCTTTTCAATTACGGTATCCCAGACATTATTTTAAATATTAAAATAAGATATTAAAAGGATCTAATAATAACTTTATTTAAATTTATTTTGTCAGCTTTCTACGGTTTTTCAGTTTCTTGAAGCAAAACAAACTTTGGCTAATTTGCTTGCCAGATAATCTATATGTTCTTGCCATTTAACATGCTGATCAATAAATAAACCTAGTATTTTGGCAGATTTAGATAAATTAAACTCTGTATTATTTAATTCAATAATAGTGTGATTACAATACCTTTGTTGAGAGCTGTCTGGCAGTAGGCACGTTACCCGTGTAACGGGAAAAAACAAAAAGGGGTTGTTATTAAAAACCTCAATTAGAAACAGTCAAACATCATGTACATTACTTTAAATTGAATAAAAATAGATCTGCAAAAAGAAGTGTTTTAAAAAAGAAAAAGAAGACGAGCTACCGATAACTACTTCGGAACCGTCCAGACCAGCAGGTCACAACAACCTTCGATCAGTACGAAACAAAACGCAGGTAGTTTTGTTTTTATTTACTATAAGTTGATTATCTTCCCAGTCCATTTTAAGATGTTAGAGTAAATATAGTTAGTTTTTTGAGTAACTTCTTCTATTGTCTTCCCACTTTTTTTTTTGTGGGTGGAAATCCTTTATGGACATCAAGTGCTTAGGTCTAGCGCAGCATGATAGTGTGGGACTCCCAACCGGTGTGTGCTATGACTGGTTTACCCACTAAAACCACCCTGTAAATCCTCCTAAGACACCAACGGAACCATCTTATTAGATATCAACTTCATGGGTGCCTCGAGGTGCCTGTTTCTGTCCTACTCACTCTCTCAACCTTCACCGCCTGCCACTTCTGCTCTCAATCTCCTTTACCCTCATAATTTGGCTAATCATGGTGTCTATGGCCTGCCATTTTTCCTCGGAGTCCAGCATGTTATTTACTAGGTTGTTTACATGTAATTGCTGGTTGATTTTTTCCTCGGTGTCCCGCTTAATTGATTTCCACCGCTGGCATTGAAAACGTGTATGCTCAGGCGTGCCCGGGCATTTACAATAGGTGCATTCGTCATCTTCTTCTTTCCCGATGCGTTTTTGCATATGTTTTAAAATTCCCATAACCAGTCAGAGCTTGTGTGAGGTGATAACCCACCTTCCTGTGGCTACACTTGATCCAGTTCCTTATATCGGGCATCAGGGTCTGTCCATTGTGCCTTGTCTATGTTGTTATCCCATCTCTCTTGCCATTTAGCAATCATCATTGTCCTGATTTCTTCCTGTTTCTCCCCATCATACCTTGTTTTTCGCTCCTGCGTGGTCCCACTTACAACCACAGTTATATCATCAGCGTAGTTAACAAATTGAAAATTATTATTATGTAAATATGTTAATAGATTATTGATGTACACAATGAATAAGGTGGGACTTAAGGATGATCCATGTGGAGTTCCAAATTGCAACTCAATTTTCTGAGAATACTTATCACAATAACGCGTTTTGTGGTACCTATTTAATAAATAAGACTGGAACCAACTAAGTACTGTTCCTCTATTTCCAATCCGCTTTATGTAGAAGATATTTATGATTTATGCAATCGAAAGCCCTTGATAAATCAATAAAAAGGCCTAAAGAAAGTAGATGATTATTATTTAAGCAGTTATATATTACTGATAAAAAAGTCTTGCACGGCAGTATCGGTGCTTTTACCAGTAACAAAAAACCGTGTTGCTGTTTTGATATAATATTGTATTTTGTTAAATATTTTACTAATCTGTCATTTATTACATACTCAAATATTTTTGCAAAGATAGGAAGTATATTTATGGGTCTATAATTTTCCATAGTATTCATATCCCCTTTTTTAAATAAAGGAATTAATACTGATGGCTTTAGTAACTCAGAGAAGGAACCTGTCTCAAATGACATATTAATCAAATGTACTAGCGGCTTAGTTATGTAATGAATACACGATTTTATGAGAAACGATGATATGTTATTCTCATCAGGTGTGGAAAATGAAATTTAAAGCTTGTACACATTTTATGATATCAGTATCGACTATTGGACTAATAAAGAAGGAGTTGTTTAAGCTCGTTAGATATTTATCAATACTACTAAAATCGAAAGTTATATTACTGTAACAATTAGATAGCAGGTACCTCTAAGAGCCCTAACAGCCAGAAATATTACATAGATCTTTTTAAAAATATATTTTATAAATATTTTTCGTGAGAGGTTCTTGAATATATTTTTCATATTTTTTTCTAAATGTAGATAAAATATTCAATTAAAATATTTATTCCATATTTTAAAATTAATGTAAGCGCTATATTTTTTCTAAAATATTTGTAAAATATTTATATGAAAATTGAGATTTTTTATGCAATCTATTTAATTTGTCAAAATGAACTAAAATTGTTGTTGGTTATTTAGAATGTATAACGTTGATAACGAAAAGTTGAAACATACATAGAGTTGTCTAAAAGGCAAGAACTTGTTTTTTCACACTCACCATACAAGTTAATAATCAATAATTCTGGCATCTTTTAAGGCATACTGAAGGTTTATCAAATTAATCATTATTTTTTAATTGAAGTGTTCTAAATAAAAAAACAAACGTATTTATTATCATTTTATTTGAATAAGCCAATAAAAATGAAAAATACTCATTTTTAAGTCTAGCCTTGGCTGGTGCCAGGCACCCTATGGCTTTTTTTCATATCTTCGGTAGTGGCGCTTCCTTGTGGCCTTTAAAACAATGCCAATTGTATTAGATCATACCATGAATAAAACATCGTACAACATTATCAACACCTGCTAATACATTTGGAGCATTTGTAATAATTGGAGTGGTAGCTACATTCTAATACTTACGATACTTATTTTTACTTTATTTCATAATATTTGAAAACATTCTACGTACAAACAATAAAACAACACAACGTATTCTAACCTCTATTTGAGGTTATGACGCTTATCTACCGAGATGAATCTCTTAAGCAAATCAGCTAGCAATTTATCTGGTAGATGCAGTACATAAATGATGCATAAAATTCCTACAATTATATTATTAAACGATTTCTGTACATAGCGATATTGAGCATTCCAATTATCTTATAAATGCCATGACATGTTCAAAGTTTTGCTTACCTCGTAGTCACCACAAAAACTAAAATACACCCCGCAACAATTAATTACACAGTTAACCCTAATCTACCCTAATCGTATACTATTATAAACTATAACATGTAACGGACAAACGAATGAAAACGTTGATGATACGCATGTGCGTGTATGCATTCTATGTACCTAATCCATACACGCATAAACAATACTAAATCATATAACACCGGCACCGTAATGAATAGAGGTGTTGTGTTGACGTTCGCAACTTACAAATATTACAAATAATATAATACAAAACGCAGATATATTAGTAGAAAAGTCACAGCGCTCAACTTAGATACTAATTAAATCATATTAGATATATATTATCTAATTTAATCTTTAAACTATCATGTTAAATAGGTACATACCTACTTAATATGTATGCATATTTTACTCATTTTATATTATTCGTCCTACGCACCAAATGTACAAAAGCAAAAATTCAATCTTTTTTTTTATATGAAATAAATATTTAGAGAAATACAAAGCAAAATATTCTTGCAGAGTTATGAAAAATATATTGAGAAAACATTTGCAATAAAATATTATTAATGCTAATATATATATTATTTTCTATAATATATTTTATGCATATTATAACTAATATTCGAGAAAGATTTAATATTTTTTAAATATTTATAAAATATGAAATAAATATAGTTGGTCACTGGGGAGGGTATATAATATTATATCGCGGAAGATAACAAAATTATAATATAATATAATAAAAACAATAATGGACCCAAAACTGAGCCTTGTGGAACGACAATGTCATACTCCAGTTTAATTTCTAGTTCTCTGCAATTCATATCAATTTTATTTAAAACCACAATATGCATTTATCATATTTTTTTTACTCAATTCCCTTCGCGCATTGAACATTCGACCGTCGATGCGAAGACCTTATGCACACCGTTCTCCGATAGCTAAGGGGACGTAGGATTCACGTGCGAGCATAGATGTGAAGAGGCGGCGGACAATGGGTTGCCCGGCGCAAGAGTCAAGTGCTCGCACGAGACCATTATAAGAAGAAGCGCGGTTGGATCACACATAATGGCCTAGTGGAGGACCATTAGTTCAGAATACAAAACGTATTGCAGTCGGGACTCTTTTTTAGATACAATCGTTCATCTCAAAACCTCCGAGCGGACGCTTGATTGGACTTGAATCGAAATTAGTTTTGTTATAATTGCTGGTGATGCTACTCGAATCGTACCGATATAACAGGAAGAAAGACAGAGGAAAAATGCATTCCTTTATTATAAAAGCATCTCCTTAAGATGTTTCATTTTATCTGATATTATCTTGAATGATAAATTCAACAAAGGGTTTTGAAAATATTTCATTTCCTTTAAATAACTATTCATCAGTTCCATTTACATTAAAGCGAATCCCATTTCCAAAGGTACCCACTAAATCTCCATAGAATCCTGTTTGTTATTGTTTGCTAGCCAATTATTTCTGGTAGATTACGCTTCAGAGCCCTCCGACGCTTTGAATGACGTTTTATTTATTGTAACTACAATTGAGGAGGGTAAATCAGTTGGAAGTGCATATAATCGAGGGTGCGAAAATTAGGGTGGTTGGCCGTCAATTATTTCAAAATGTAACAGCTGTTAATTCTAGTGTGAAAATCGTATGACATTATCCATTGTCCGGGTATTTGACGATATGATATTTTAATTACGTGAAGACCTGCTTGTTAAAGTACCACTTCCTATGTTCACAAACATTTTAAAATAAATAAATCAGTATAGAGGATAGCGATATAATTATCTTAATGCGATGGCAAATGTGGGGAAAATGCCGCAGTTGATATAAAGTTTGCACATAGCTTGATAAATTTACGAAATATTTGGAGAAAAGGTTTAATGGTCAGGCAAGTCAGGTTTTTCACTTCAAGTTCAGTACAGGACAGTTTGATGAACAAATTATGTTGACATAAACTTTAAAGATATTGCTGCTGATTATAAGCACCCCTCTCTAACACATGCTTTTTATGACTGATGTAAATTAAAGCAGAAAGCTGAGACATGTCATGCTAAAAATTATGCTGAGGCCATTTTTCTAGTGAACATCAAAGATACCGACACAAGGTGACTTTGTATCTTCGCTGGTAGTACCTTGTTTGTTTACAAAATGAAAAACATGTTGCCCTTTTTTTCATAAAATGCATGCAGGTGCCATGGATCACTTACTGTTTAAGTTAAATCAACAATTAATCGATAAGTAAATTCAAAAACAATTTTTGTTTAAATATGGCGAAAAGAAAATTGTTTGAAGAAACATAAAGATTCTCTCTGTCTCTGTGAGGAAGGAAGCGAGGAATAAAGAGGTTTGCCGCGAACGCGAGATCAGAGCAACGTCCTTAATTGGCGGACGGCCGAGGGAAGCACGTGGGAGGGCGTAGGAATACAAGCGAACAAGGAAGTCGTTCGCCAGCTGCCAAAGGAAGTGGACGTTTGTCGCTCGTCTGGAACGAGGCGGTTTGAGGTCCGTCATTAAGCACCAACCACAACATAGTGATATGTTATTAAAAGCGCATCCCGGAGCGAGTTTATGGTAGCCCCGTCATTGCAAAGTAACTCGGTCATTTGTGTTACCATCAGATAGTGGTAAATTATAAACGCGTGGCGGGTTAAGGTGTCCACATCATTGTGTAAGAGTCTGGCAATTTATTTAGTGCCGAGGAATAAAAACCGCATAAATGAGAAATCCAGCAATCAGATATTCGATTACAGATTAGCCATGGGCTGAAGTGTTGTGCTGCCATATGCTGGGAGTTCCCTAATCCAGAGAGTCCGACGACGGAGATAGTCAGAGCCGATCGACGAACGAAACCACTGTCTGTGTCAAAACCCAAACGACCACGCCTAGAGCCTAAGGACCGCCAAAAACGCATGTGTTACCGCCTTATTATAGATCCGAAATTATTATTTTATTTACCTTTTACGTTAAATTTAATATTCAATTCAGTCTCATACTAGTTTTTTACTTGTTTCAATGAATTCATAGATATTATTATTTACTAATCTTACGGCGCCCAACAAAAAATATAATAATCATAAGTAAAGTAACGACCCATTTCAATATCACGCACAAACGTACGACGGAGATAGTAACGCATTATGAGTTGGCGCCCAAATTGGGGTCGATAACCCGTCGCATTAGAAATTGAATTTTAGTTGAAATTACTAAATATATATTTGGTTCAACTAAAATTAATTTACAAAAAAAAACGTTTCGTCAAACCAATGCATTCTTCTGAGTGTAGTAATGTTTAAATTTACATTATAAATAACTTAAAATTAATTTAGGTTAAATCTAAAAGAAAATATTTCTCAATTGTAGAGCGACTTTTCTACACCTTTGATTATTGGTAAATTTGCATCCCTACAAATTAACTTTAATATCGGTGTGGTCTCCAGAAAACAATTTTTTTTAGATTTTGACACTTTTTTCTTTCTGGACAAGGTGCTGAGCTTCTATACAACAGAATTACGATAAATTAAAACATGTAGGTAGTTCCTTGCCTGGTCTACAAATGCCTCATTTTAGTAGAATTTTTTTAAAATAATACAGCCCAGTTGAACTCAGATAAATATGTTTAATTCACCCTTATCAATCAATATCATGATGACTCAAAACGAATTTATATAATTCAACCCTTGATTAGAACCACTTTATCCACTATCCTCCAATAATGGTCCTTAATTAACGTCCGTTCAAAAAGTTTCAGGTGAAAACGAATGCCGAATCTCTCTAATTAATCACAAACGGAGATCACAACAGATGAGAACGGCGAAAAGCTACCAGTAAAGCGAAAAGATGATTTAAAGAGCAGAATAGCATCTGATTAATAAGCAAATCTCGAAAGCGCGGCGGGATGGCAGGATAACGGGATGGGTAGCGGAGCCGGGTGAAGGGACAGAGGAGGGGGGTGACACCGTACCGCCGCGGGTTGGCGAACTGGAAACGTCGTTTACTGAAATCGAGAGAGCATCAGAGAGATCGGGAACGAGCGCGCCACCATATAATTTAGTCATTTCCCTATACGCCGGGATATAATGCCGCGTTGATTGGCTGTAATTTGCTACAGCGTCACGGGAGCCGTGGTTTCAATTTGAAGAAATTAGACCCCTTAATGAGACTATTACATCTGTCGGGATTGTTTGTGGCTTGTTCACAAGCGATAAGAATACAGTGATGATGTATAAAAGAGATGATGAAAGATAAACTTTTGGAGGGTTGAAGCTAACAGAATTGATAAATTGCTTAGTTCAAAGCATAAATAAACCTTTTCTTTACGTTATCAGGTATCTAGAAAGAGTAAATGTGAGATAAGGAATCATTACTACAAAAAGTACGGAAACTATTTCAAATTTTGGATGTGTAAGTATAGTGTTATGTTCCTAACGTAATTTAATATTTTCCCTATAATTCTTAATAATAATAATAAAAATATAAAAATGTTTGTGCACATGGAACGACTTAAATTATCTCTCAGCATTCGCCAGGGGTAAGTGAAACCATGGGTAACCTTACTCTGAAAGCAAGACTTGGGAAGCCATCCCAAGCTCTGTTACTGGTAGTCCTATTAGAAACCTTGTCCTCGCCAGGCCATCACATTGGTAATGCGCATGAACTGGTGTTTCTTCCTCCTCTTGGCAAAATCTGCAAATAGCAGCATGTACCAAAACTGTACATCTGCCAATTTAGTCTACAGCGACCAGTCAGCAGACTTACTATCATTTTGATAGTTTTTCGTAAATTTAGGCCTCTGCTCCTTTAGAAACTCTTTTGTCTGTCTCTGTCCCGGTGACCTTTACCACCACTCTTGGGATTGATTATGTGTGTATCCATTCATTGATGGATTTTTTAGTTTCCGATTGGTAATGGCAAAAGAAGGGCCAGCTGCAAGGAATGAACCTTGACGCCTCATTTCCTCTGATGCCCGAGTGGCTAAGATCCCAGGACAATATTAATTTCCTTTGGGTTCCAACCTCATTTAGAGCGCTTACGCAGTCCTAAATTAGCTTAGAGTCCACATTAGTTCTATTTCTCTGACACAGTAGAGAATTGCAGCAACGTCAGCAATACCGTTGTATTTTTGTTGAGCTTACCAAAAGAGCCTTTTCAAATTTCTTTGCATATATTCCAGCTCCGATGCCATAGTTTGCTTTAGAGCCGTCTGTATACCAGTTCGAGTCCGCATTTACTGGAGTGCCTGCCCCCATTCTTTCTTATCTATTATTATAACCTGATATTTTCTATTTAGACTAATTTTTGAACCATGGCATCAGATGAGATCCCCAAAAAAGGGGTGCTCCCTTAAATTCATCTAATATTTTTATAGTCAGCGCCGTACGATTTACTGGGGATAACTCTATGTGCTGTAGACCTGGCAATTCCTTGTATGTAAATATGTAACGGTGGCAGGTTTAGAATTGCTTCCATTCTAGTAGTGGGGAGTTGGTCGTCTTTGGTCACCATACTACTTACTACTTCGTGCGTTATCATGGATTTAATTACCTTTGTGTATAACCACAAAGTCAACGTGGCGCTAAAGCCCAACTTTTTCCACACAGCCTCCTGCATCTACTTAGGGCGATAATAATTTTCTTAGTTATATTCTGAATATGTGGGTTCCATGCAAGTCTTTGATCAAACCATATCCCAAGATATTTCACCTCTTTGACATATGGAGTCCTCTCATTTTTATTTTATACCGAGAGAAGAAAATGCGTTCCGTCAACCAATACCATTTTGTTGGAAAAATTTGATTGCATTAACAATATTTTTAATCAAATTAAACAAAATATAAGGTTAAAATAACTGAAAAAAATGTTGGCAATCTTTTGTTAGTTTAACAGTTGTTTGTTTGTTAGCAGGATCGCCAACAACATATTTTGTTTGAACGAACTAAAAATATTTTGTTATTTTAGCTACATAGAAATTATTAGAAGAACACTTCGCAATAATATATTTTGAAACACATTTTTAATTACATTAACAAAACTCCTTCTATTGATATAACTATATTAGATGTTCTGTGATGTTTGTTGCGTCAACCAAAATTTTAGTTAATCTTGCAAGAATACCGTATAATGAAGGCAACCATATCGTTTTATTAATTTAACAATTGGCTTGGTTCACGTGTATGACAGTTTTCTTCCATATAGTAGCAAATACGTTAAATATAGGTAGGTATGTATCTCAGAAATCGCAGTGAAGATGGCGTTCCTTTCATTTCACACCAGTAATGCCACCTAAGGTTCATAAAGCACAATAGTCAGAGTTATAAAATATTAATCCAGTGCATTTACCATTAGTCAAACATTTAATAGGAGACAATTAAAGCAGCGATTGGTGGTGCGCAATGGCAGTGATGTCAATAAAACTGCTATTTTTTGAGGGGATATAATTCCCACCTTACAGATACTTTACACTTTATGTTGTGAATGAGATGATAAATGTATAATACCATGACACTTGAACATTTCCCCTTGTAAAGCGAATCAAAAAATGCCCGATAGCTTGCGGTAGCAGTAAAATATTATTAACTAAAAAGCAATTCTGTTTTGGCTCAACATAATTTTCTTGTCTAACACAGCAAAAATTGTTATTTTGACATAACAGATAACATTTATTTAATTTAACTTAAAATGTTTATTTAAACTATCAATTCTGCTTTTTATTTTAACCAATTCTTCTGGTTAATTTAACATGAAATAGTTGTTTATTTTACCCGAACACTTATTGTCCTAACAATATTGAATGCTCAAAATAAAATTATCCTGATTGTTAAAACAATGCTGAAAATATTGTCAAATTTACATAATTATTTTAACATTCGCATTTTATTACTTTAACAGTGACTTTGACTATAGGTTTGTTCGCTGTGCGAATCAGAACTTAATTGGAAACTATTTCGGTTTTTCCAGTGCGCATGATTCAAAAAGGGATTGTAGTTTGAAATTAGTTTGATAATTTGCTCTGCGAACACATCCAAAACCGACACTACTGCCATCTGTGTCCAGCAATTGGAATTTATATGTCAACCGGCAGAGCACACGGCGCAGTGTATCTCTCTCGTTTAGTGCGCATGAGCGAATTTAAAATCCACGAGAAATCCGTGAACTTTCTGGATTAGTCACAAAAACTAGTCACCTACTACATGATACTGTGCGAACACCAAATTTTAAATTACCAACGGTCGAAATACGAAATTGTTGCACTGCGAACGTACAGCTGTTATTACGCATGCGTCGTTCAGTTGTGGATAGTTTCTGATTGCACAGCGAACAAACCTTATAGGTATTTAACCAAAATCTTTTTGTTGGATCGCTATTTTTTTTTGTTAATTTAATACATCTTGTTCTCTCAGTGTAGGAACTTTTCGTCTTAAAATTGAATGACGAATCGCCCACAACAATATTTCATTTTACTTTCGAAGCACCCTGTTATACGAGCAAACTCTACTTCTCTAATTACTATATTCATTAATTCCAACGAGACACAGCCCTTTTTTTCCGACGAAACAAAAAGTGGAAACGAATGATCGGGCATTAATTTCTATACGGTATACGCCGTTCTCGAAATCACCATCTCGTTTACGGATGTAGATACATCCTCAGATATTCATGTTATTCGTGAACGTACCATTTCTGTCTGCCTAACAAGCCCGTTTATGCACGGAACCGTTCAAACCCCAACCCCTAGCCTTCTCTCGCCGTCTTCTCCACAATAGACGGGAAAACCGCCCCCAACTGACTCGACGTACGCGTTTTGCCCAAACCGCAGGGTGTAGTTTACCCTCTAGTTACACAGCAATTAACATATCATTTGAGTGTTTGTGCTCTCGTTATTTACAGTTTGTAATCTTTTTTTTTCGTTGCTTTCCACCCCCAGCCGTGGGCATGAAATAAGATAATGAATACACTCTCTAACTTTCTGCACAACGATGTAGTATTCGTTATGTTTTAAGAAGTTTTGATTTATGTTTTTGTTGTTTATTAATTAATTAATTAATTAAGTTTATTAAGCAAAATCTATTGGATGCTTTAAATAGAAAGTAAAATCTAAACTGGTTCAGACAAATCAAAATACACTTAACCGCAAAATTAACGCACCACTCTGACTTTTGGTTTTATTTCAAGAAATATTATATATTTTCCGATTCATTAATATTAGTTATAATAATTTGTTCATTATTACGCCTTTTGTAGGTTTTTGTCTGTATTCTTTATTTAATTTTGAAATCATAGCAGCTTTTCATGAGGGGCTTGTTTTTCAAGTAAATAAGCCTCACTACTAAAATAAAAGTAGGCATTGTTTTTTAATTGTTTTACCAATTGATAAGATAACTGTCATTCGTGGAATACATATGTTTGCGATGGAACGTGCTAGACGAAATTTAAATCGTGATGAATGTGTTCAAATTGTAACTTTGTCCAATGAAGGACTAACAAATCGCGAACTTGGTAGAAGATTTGGCGTGGCTCATACAACGGTCGGATCTGCACAGATTTGTAGAGACCAACGATTACGCTAGACGACGTGGCCAAGGCAGGTCACGAGCTACAAATGCGGTGGAGGATCGATTTTTGATGCTTCGAGCACTTAGGGAACGGTTCACTACTGCACGAAGCCTCCAAATACAACTAAGCGCGGTTCATGGCACTGCTGTTAGTCAAGATACCATAAGAAGAAGAGTTCGTACTCAAAATTTACGACCTCGGGCAGCAGCTACTGGTCCCAGATTATCTGCAAACCACCGAAGAAACAGATTGGCTTTTGCAAGAAGGCATGTGGATTGGGAAATCCATCATTGGGAGCAGGTGTTATTTACGGATGAGTCACGGTTTTGCCTTGTAAGTTCTGAACGTCGTCCAAGAGTGTACAGAAGGCCAAATGAAAGATATTCCGCATGTAACATTCGAGAAACCACATTATACGGAGGCGGTTCAGTAATGGTATGGGGTGGAATATCTTTAACAGCTCGCACGAACTTTTTATCGTTGATGGTGGACGTCTGAATTCTGAACGATACATAACAGACATTTTAGAACCTTTTGTGATACCTTTTGCACCTTACATTGGCGATGGGTTCATTCTTATGCAGGATAATGCGAGGCCACATGCGGCCTCATTGTTACTGAATATTTAAATTACGTTAATATTCAAATCCTCGAGTGGCCAGCCTGTAGTCCAGACCTGAACCCAATCGAGCATCTTTGGGACATAATGGGACGGAGGATTAGAAGTCAGCATCCACAACCTAACAGCTTAGACGAGCTGCGACAAAGTCTTATTCGCGTATGGGACGATATCCCTCAAGAAACCATCAGATCTCTAATTGAAAGTATGCCACCAGAGGTGGTAACACTAGTTACTGATAACCTAAATACGGTTCAAAAGAAGTTATCTATCTAGTGTTCGTAATAATAATGATCATTTTACATGATTTTATTAAAGAAGTCATATTTTCAGTTTTTGTTTATTTACACACATACAATTCATTTAAGTCAAACTTATTGTTATTATCGAAATAATTCTGTTTGTGTATTCTATTCTTAATATGTTTTTCAACATGTATGATAATTTTGACTGTAATTATAATAAATCGAAATATATAAGTGGTGCGTTAATTTTGCGGTTAAGTGTATTATATTAATCAGTCAAACATGCTTTTAGTTCAAAGTGTTACTAGAGCTATCACGAAATTTGTCTGTTTTTCTTTTAGTAATGAGGAAATATAATCGAGAAAGTGTGAGAGTATTTCCTCAACTATAACGGCCGTTTGCACCGTCTGTGATCGATTACTTAATTAATCAAAAATTAAATTTAATTACGAATTAAATATGAATAGGATTGCACCCAACAAATTTAATTAATGATCAGTTAATTAAAAATTTTATGACAGAAATATAGGTTGGTAGTGCCTTAAGGGGAGGTTTACATATGTATATTTGACTGGAAAAATCGATTTTTGGTTTTTTGCATTTTTTGACAGCTCCAAATATCTAAAATACATGGTTAAAGCGGTTTCATAATATTCGCATTGTTTAAGCCGCTATGGTTTACTAAAAGAGCGGGTGTTCCGAACACAAACGGAGCATATTAGGTGCAACACCATATTCGACTCGGGGCTACTCGGATCGAAATACCATATTTATTGTTTGTTAATATATGTATAGTTGTCTTTAATGATTATAAATGTCACTGCAGTCGGAGTCACAAATAAACGACAGAGTAGCTATTTATATTACAATAATACGAAACAATTAGATCTAAAATACAACGCACATTTGAAGAAACTAATCTAACAATATTTCTTTTACTTAAAACACACTTTCCCACGCTTTAGAAAACTGCCATAAAATATATCAATTTATTGCAGATGCACTTACTTACACTAAATTTCTTAAAAAAGCCATTAAAGGTAACAAATAAATACAGTTTCATGGAACCGTATTTCCTAGAATTACTAAAGGGTTCACCATTTATGGTCGCGGCAGTATTGTACTCTTTTGCAAAAAAAACCAAGATGCTATTAGGCCGATTTATGAAGTTTTTTCTACACTGATTTATTGCAAAGATGCATTGGAAAAAATTGTAAAAACTGAAACGACTCTTTTAATTCATATGTGTAGAAACTAGCTCCAAAAGATTTACACTGCGAGTCACAAACAATTCAACTTGCTACCTACATTGCCGCAAATTTATTCAATGAAGGTTACTTTTCTGTGTTATGAATAATGAATGCGCTGGGAATTGCAGTAGGACTTGATGCCAAAAATTTCGTCGTCAATTCTGATCGTCAACGCATACAACGGGCAGAACAGGATATGTCCAGCGCTACAAAACTCGCTGTGCTGTCTAAAGGGAAGCAACAAATTTTGAAAATGCAGAAGTATGAAGAAGAAGAAGGATTAATATATGGTGCTGGATAGCTGACTAAGTATTTGGAGAACTATTTGTAAACATTTTTGCTGCGAAACTTTGAACGTGTTTTTCTCGAAACATGATTTTTCAAATCTGCGTAAGTTCTAGTTCTTCAAGTGTTCAATATATCAACTTAATTCTTGTTTTCTTAATGTAAACAGTTTTTATTGGAGGTTATACCTATATTACACTAAAAATTGCAATATTTATATATTTATTATATTATTTATAATAACATTTTTATATCCAGTCATACACACAAAAAAGAAGTAGAAAATAATCAAATTAAAGTCCAGGTATCTGCCACATTGTTTGCTTTCGACTTATTTGGTTAAATTTAGATGTAACCTCCAACAAATTTAATATATTTCTAACTCTACTTTTTATTTTCAATTTCGGATCACTTTTGCGTATGCTAGAGTTTACGCAGTTTGACCATGCTTTCTGTGCACACTGCTACCTAGATACAAATAGCGAACGTTGTAGTGGTCTTGTCATAAAAAAAATATATTTTTTTAATGTTCAAGTTTTAATATATTTATTAGCAAAAAGCCGTATTTCGTATATCTTTTCCTTTGTCTGAAAAAAAAGCTCAAAGTTTTTAGACTTTTCCGATATATATATGTAAACCTCCCCTTAAGTTTAGTTTTTAGTCAAAAATTGTATTTATATTGGGAACACTGTCATAATGAAAATTGTCATTCGGTGGAACAGCCTGTATATCAATATAGTTTTGAAAAATGGCCTGGATTCTACTAATTACATACATACAATGATTCTACGGTCTTATTAATTATGAACATCCTCGTATTAAATTTTTATATCCCTATTTACCAAAACGTAGAATCTACACGCAGTAAATATAAAAGTTCGTGCAAGAGATAGTATGAAAAACGCGAACGCCGTGCAAATCCCATAGATACTATAATAAGTCGGCCGTGGAATACGGCAGCACATATAAAAAAAAACGATGAAAAAAACGCCTCCCAATTAAATTTATCGTAGCATCGTCATTACTGCAGCACGTATACTAAGTTCTTTCATTTACTGCGCTGAAAGCTCGCTGAATACGCTGCAATATTATTTACGCCACTCGAGAGAGCTTCCCGGAATGCTCCAGAAAGCAACGGCGTATAAAAATGTTACCATTTTATCTGGAAGCTCGTTGATATTCGCGTAACATTTTTCGATATCCCTTGGCATTCATTCCTGGCAGTTTTTGAAATTTTTACGTCCCTAAATATGTGTTTCTCTCTTTTTGTGCAATATGTACGCGCAATGCTTTTAGAGTATACGAGGTCTGGAATCGCCTGAAAGCTTTCTCCAGTTGGAATGTCTTTTATGAGTTTATAAAATGCTGCCATGGTTGTATTCGTTTTTATATCTCAAGTCGATATTTTAAAATATGCATAGAAGGAAATGCATTAGAAAATTTTAATTCACAATAACTTAGAAGTTTATTTACTATTATTTAGTGGTGGGCACTATCGATAGCGACTATCGATAACTATCACAACAACGCAGAAGGTTGCCCAAATTCAATAGAAACACTACAACCATTGTCTGTCTTAATGTGTTATTATTTTTTTTATAAATAAACTAGCGGTTTGTGCTAATTAAAAACGTTTGGATTATCAGTCATCAACTATTCACTGAATGTAACTAATTCTTTCTTTTGCAATATCTATAGTAGCTAGTATTGATGACACCATGAAACGAAATATATGAAAAATCATTAGCATGCAATGAAAAAAAAAACAAATAATAAATAGCAGGAAACAAAATACAATGTAATTCTGAGGACGTTGTTTCTCTACTGATATAACATGTCCTCAGACTGTGGGCACTAATGATTGTAAATCTACCGATTTTTTCATTTACCGGTAATTCGGTAAGTGAAAATGAAAATACCGGTTTACCGGTAAATTACCGGTAATTTTTTTTTCAAGTGTAACATTAATGGGGATTCCCCAATAAAATAGGGTGGGAAGTTAAGCTAGAATAATACATATTTTACACAATCTTAAGGCATAATATTAGAATTTTGTAATAAATATTTGTATTTAATTATTTTAAACAGTTGTAAGACGTAAAACAAAATATTTAAGGTTCAAATTTTAATGTTATTTTACAACAATGTTGCATTAATGTCTTCTCATAATGTGGTGTATTCAAAATTGCTATTAATTTAAATACGTAAAATGTTGTTCTTATATATTATTATTTATAAGTATTAAAAAATGAGACATTTACTTACTCTTTAAGAAAAAACGATTTTAACTTTTAAAAATCTTAAAAAACTCCAGAGCACAAATCACATATGCTAACTCAACTTTTTTCGAGAGATAAATAAAATCCACACAAAAAAACCATAAAATGAGAGAATTGAATTGAAATTGACAAAGGCAGATAGGAAAAGTGGGGTGTTTTGCTTCCTACCGTCCTAGCAATCGTCCTGACAATAAAAAAACATTAATCTCGCTTTTCTTTGCGTTGCTTTTCGTTATCCATCCTGTTTGAGACTTATTTTCTTTTAATTTCTATACGACTTTTTTTCGGTTTTTTGCTTTTTTTTGTTGAGAATTTTTTGATTCTTTCTCTTTCTGACTAACTCGGTGGAATGGAGGTTATACGTTTCTAATCAAAAGTTTTTGTCAGTTTCTTTTCTATATTCTCTATTCTAGGGCATTACAGCGGTTCTCAATCTCAAGAAAGTTTCAATTAAAATTAAACAAAAAACATCTCCCATAAAATTAATAAGTGGGTATATTGTTACTTTTTTTATTTTCAATATCCCTTTAGACTTTAGACCTTTAAATACATATCTATAAACATAATATTTCGTAGATAAAATTTTCTGGTATGGATTTTTTATTTACCAAATTACCGGTAATTTTTCGTAATTTACCAGTAAATTTACCGAACGTTTTTTGGTCAATTTACCGGTTAACCGGTTTACCGGTAAACCGGTATACAATCCTTAGTGGGCACTATCGATAGTTATCGATAGTCAACTATCGATAGTTGGTCCGAGTATCGATAGTACTATCGATAGTGCCCACCACTATTATTCAAATAATCTGTTTGGTGTAGATTCGAACTCAAATCTGTGCGATTGGAGAAATTTTAAATAAAAACAATAACCACAAGCCACTACATTTAACTACACCCGTCCTAAATGCCCGTGTAGACGTAGTTTGTCATTTTATGATGTTTCAAAAACATTTTTAATTATACAAAGTTAAGCGCGCACGCGTACTTTCGTGTTTGTCAGAAGAAAGAGAGGTTATGGTTAGATGGTGCGATTTTCTGTGTAAAGTAATTGTGATTAATGCGGTTACAAACTTGTTTGTCTGAATATGAGAAATTATTATAAACTTGTGGTAAGTATGTTTAACGCTTTATAACCCACTTTTGTTTCGCTAAAAATTGTTTGGAACTAAGGATTTTCAAAAACTGGCTTGTAAACTATCTACCGTTTATAGCACATTGCAAATGATATGAAATCGGAAAGTATAGACATATTGAAAGATACCAACATTTTGTGAAATTATTTCTATGCATCTGATAATTAAAAAAAATATATGATTGCTATAGTGTCCGAATTTTTTTTTTCTTCTATGTACCATAAATATTTTGATCTGGTTATAGCAAACTACCTCCGCAAACCAGTTTGCGTTACCAGCGGTCCAAACTTAACCAAAAAAAATAGTATTTATATATTGAAGATATTGTATTTACATTAAAAACTTTAATATTGACAATAGACATTCTTTTTCAAACATAATGTGTTTTTGTGTTTTATTTTATGAATTTCATTTTAATTGATCCTTAAAATGTAACATTTTATTTTTAAAACAGTCCAGTTACATATTCATGTAAATTAAATGTCAATCAATTTAGTTGCAATAAATCAACATTCTTACATCATCTCTAAAATCTTGTGTCAGAAACATCCCAACAGAAACGCTTCATTCGCTATGTTACTAACGAAATATAAAATGGGCCCGACATTTATGGGATTCAGGGATGATATGTAAAAAGTTTGTTTCAGAAACTTTTCTGAAACACATTAAATGTTCACTGGGAAACTATGCGGATGTTATCTTACTACTGTTACTGATATTACGTTATTTTTTTTTTTAAAGTTTGGCAGGAACATCAAAAAAAGCGTTTAATATTAATATCAGTACTTAAATAAAGCTCGATTTTATGTTAGAAACAATTCAGTATATGTTGAGATTTGACTTTAGCTCAAATACTAATAAATAAACGTTTTATTTGCAGCATCATGACACCATCAATATGTGGATGCTAAAAACTATTACACTCAAAATCTTCCATCGTTTGGTAATTTGTTTTCATTCCGTCTATATAGAACTCTTTTCAATATTTTACCCAAAATAACTCTGACAACTTTCACAACACCATCGTTGGAGATGTTTTGCCCGTTTATTCGCCTGTTTCCGTATTACCGCTTGAGGCTACGGCTTCCAAAAGTAATACTTTTCGTAACATCGCAGTGATTTAGCAATGCATTGAAAAGCATACTATTTTAAAACTTTTCAAATTGCTATTTAAATATGCTGCTGCATCATTTATTTATTGTTTAAAAATAAAAAAAACTATCGCCTTAGTAAAGAATAAAGCTGTGCGTTTTAGCCTTTCGCGTAAATTACTATATATGCGCTTATTATTATTATCGTGAAAAATAATTCGTTTCGTATCTTATTGCAAATACCAAATTTTCAAGGCCAGTGCAAATGGAACATGAAATTGTTTCTTGATCCGCACAGTAATATTTAGAATCGTTCCTTTTTTATTCCTTCCTTCCTTTATGCCCAACATCTTTATAAATTAACATTATACATAACGTAATAATCTTCCTTGTATCTGAGCGAAAGAAAAATATTAACGACTGGCAATTACTACACTGCAATTATAATTACTTTGTAATTGTAATCGCTGAAACCGATAACATGAACTATGTATCCTTGTAATTATCAATTTCAATTACAGCAATTACGTTCTATGTATTTGTAATTATTAACCGTAATTATAATTATAAGAACTAATCTTAATTATATTTGCAAAGTTTGCAAGCTTTTTACAATATGACATTAATAAATAAATAATTTTTTTCCAAGAAAAATTCCTGTTAATTATTATAGTTATTAGCAGAAATACATTAATTTGTTAATTCCTTACTGTAAAAAGCTCGCAAACTTTGCATATTCGCCGACCTGCTGGCCTTACAAGATCTAATATCGACATAGGTCGATTTATCACTCGAATCTACATGCTCCTCTCTGGCTCAATTGGTAGAGCGTTCGTCCGGTAAGCGAGAGTATGTAGATTCGAATCCTGCCTGAGGAGAATTTTTTTCTTGGGAAAAATTCCTGTTAATTATTACAATTATTAGCAGAAACACATTAATTTCTTAATAACATTTACTATCATTGGAGATATAGTTAATGATAATAGTTAAATTGCCTTATATAATTTTGAAGAATATTAATTTTAGTTGTGTTTACGTTTCTATAAAATCTGTTTTTTGGTGTATTGCTTTCGCCTTAATTTATTTATAAGTTTGTACTTCATTCGCTATTATTTTGTATATTTATACGAAAGTCATCATTTAGAAAATTCAAAATTTATTTGGTTAACGTAACATTATCAATTACAAAAAGATGCAAAATAGAATCTTCGAAAATTGGAATGATGAATACTGAAATAGCCATTGGTTTAATTATTTATTTATGCTGCAACATAATCAAAACGCATGTTTACAGAAATATACATGTACAATTATGGTTATCTATATTGCCGACTGAAAGTCACATTACGATACTGAAAAATAGATGGCGCTGAACAATTTTCCATACATGTTAGGTATAGTGTATTTACATCTATTTGCAACTACCTGATAAATTGATTAGTTGTCAGATTTGTAAGGCTCGCGCTCTTAACAAATCTATGGTTAAAGAAAACAATGTTATTGTCGTTTGTATTATTGCAATGCATTATTTAATTTGAAACGGTTGAAATGAATATTAACCAATTGTTAAGATAACACTGACGA
Source organism: Protaetia brevitarsis (assembly GCA_004143645.1). Taxonomy (NCBI): domain Eukaryota; kingdom Metazoa; phylum Arthropoda; class Insecta; order Coleoptera; family Scarabaeidae; genus Protaetia; species Protaetia brevitarsis. The sequence continues at coordinate 693,679 of RXPK01000210.1, forward strand.
AGTGAAATCAATGTAGTTACATTTGATAAAATATACATACTTTTTGGTTAATTCAACAATTTTCTTATTTTAGTATACCATCCAGAAAAAATATGTTCGATTAACACTTTTAACAGTTATACCAATCATAGGAAAATATCCTTAAGTAAATTTGTTGGGCCTTGTGATAAGTAAATTTACTGGATTTTTATATTCTCTTCTTCTTTTTATCACTACAATAAAGGCAGTATTGTTACGACTAAATGAATGAAATTATGTTTGCTTGGGGCCTCTTAAACATCAGTTTGATTACAGTTGATGTAAATTGAATGAATTTATGTAATTAGCTTTGCAGAGAATCGTTTATAATAACATTAAGTCATTTTGTAAAATAGAATACCATCCGTAATGTAATAAGAAAATAAGTGATGACATGTTATGTAATACATTGATTTTTTTCTTTAAGGAGCCTTTGAAAGTAAATTTATCTGACATGAAAGCATAGGTGAATATTTGTTTTTAAAATAGCAACAACGTTTCCTGAAAGAGCACACAGAAGTACTATCAAGAAAGTTTATGAGATGCTTTGATTAATTTTAATTTTACAAAAATGCTCGCATCGATCGCATATCGGAGACAGAAATATCCACACCTCAAGCCTACATTCGCAGTTTATGATCCATTCGAAAAAAGACGTATTATAAAAGCGATTACTGACAAAGGCGCAAAATTATTGATTTTAAAAAATGAATAGTAGTGGGATATGCGATTGTCCATTGTAATCCAAATATAATGAATATTTAACCCACAATCTTGAAACATTTAGTGTTATCTCACTAAGGAGTTTCAACCAAAACGCGAAATGACCAATACGAAGAAGTACTTCTCGCTCATTTTAGTGGTGTTTGCAATATTACAAGTAAGTACCTACATATATTAGAAAACGGAATGTAGAAAAAAATTTGACAAACCTTGTTTATCGAAATTTTAAATCGTCGTCTCTTTTGTCTATTTCAGGAATGCCGCGAAACAGCTGGTAAGTATGATTATTTAAAGAAAATACTAAATACAATTTTATTACTTAAATAAAAATACCGGAATTACTAAAAAGAAACAAAGCTGTATGCTGCATTCGATTTAATATTTTCCGATAAAAATCACAAAATTCGGCTATAAATCACGATTTATGACGAGTTTAGGCGTATTAGTAGAGATAAAGTGAGAGAATTTTCCCTCGCCTTAACAAATTGCAATTTCTAAAGTATTATCTCAGCTAGTGTATTCTGTCACGTATACATGTCTTGAAAATTACTATCCATTTTCTATTATTAAAATACGGAATCTTATGAAAAACATTCCTTGGCATTATGTCATCTGCCAAATGTTAGAGTTAATTTAAATTAACTCCAAAGGAGAGCCTACTAAATGTTAAACTCATTTTTATCTTTGTCTGCTGGTAGTAGAGAGCTATTGGATCAAATATTAAATTACTCATGTAAAGTACGAATTTTGGAGCCCAAGACATTTGGTTTAAACATATGAAAATGAAATCCAATTGCAAACTATTTCTAATACTACACTGGTGAAGTACCTTTGTATCGCAATACATAGATTGTTGTGAGTTCGAAATATTGATATTACGGACAATTTATATAAATTTCAATGCTCGTTTGCACCTTTATGGTCGTCACACAGCTCACAAACCTACGTATTAGCACGTTGTTGTTACTAGCTTCTCGTAAATGAATTTTATATTCCGCTTACTTAAGCCAAATGTTGAACTGTTTACGACCCCTAGAAAATAACACGTTTGGCCATCTGTGACTAATATTTTCCTCAAAGGTATCTCTACTACTAAATGACAAAGCCAGCAGTAAAAGTGAGTTTAACATTTGTTAGGCTCTCCCTGTCGGTTATTCGAAAACTTTGCAAAAAAGTTGTCATTACGATGACAAGTGAATTAAGTACGCGTCGACTTTATCCTTTGATGTATGGCGCATCAAAAGACTGTGATGTTTACAAAATTTTTATAACAATTTATATAAAAAAACGATTGATTACTGATGCAAATAAAATTTGGAGAAAATAGCAAGAACCACAATAGAAGTTAATATGATTGGCTTAACTTTCAACTGCATTCATTTTATTTGTAACACGTCAATCGGTGCTATTGCACTTAGTTGTGGTTTCCTGTACAGCTACCTACAATGAGAGACCACGAGATGTTAACCTCAGTTTTCAGAAGGACTTCAAGAAGTCGTTACTATTACCCAACAAAACCAGGGCCAAGACAGGTTAAGATCCCGTGGACTCTCACTGCTAGATGAATCTCTTTCCAAAGGGTTCTGTTCAAAGATTTGCCAGTATATTTGTTGTTTTACATTTATTTCCTCATATAAGTAAAATATCTGATTTTGGGTATTATTGGCTTAGTTAATTAATTTCCTTTTTAATTGTTATCTGATACTCAAAGTCTTTTTTTTTTTTTTGCAATTATTAAATTACTGTACGCCTAAATATCTCAAATATTGCACTTTTTACAATAGTTATTCGAAATCCGTTTCACATAATGTTGACTAGCAATTTATTATCAATTACTTTTCATAAAGAATAAACACATTACCAAAAATATCTCAAATCCACGTTGGAAATAAGCGCTGACTACATGATGACATTCTTGTCATAAAAAAAATAAGAAAAATTTTAACAAAAATTATAGAATTTTTATAATTCCCTAGATGAAGCCTTATGATGAGTATTATTTACTGTGTTTTCAAATACTTTCCTGATTAGAGTAGACTTTTTTTTAAGCAAATTCTTTGGTAAAATTGGCAACACTGGCGTACTTTTAAATTGTACTTAAAATTGTGACAGCTGTCAGTGACCAACCAAAATTAGAAACGGTTGAATTATTTTGTTACAAAATGTTAGAATTACAACACAAAACATTTATTATCTAAAGTTACTTTAGTACTGAGGATAGGTTTATTATATAGTATAAAAATAAAACAATACATTACATGATTAATTTAAACTGATAGTTTTTCTAATCATTTTCTGAAGTCCATTTCAACTTAAATGCTGCATTAAGCATTCATTAGGAGAAATGATAACACTAAACTAACCCAAATCATATTATCATATGGTATTTCTTATATAGCCCAAGCAAGAAAACAACAGGCCGCTTCAGCCGAGGTGAATAAAGAGCTGATGTCAGCTATCCTGAATAATGCGCCTGATGCAGTGGCTGATTTGATGAATGTGTTAGTGAAGATGGTACTGAAGCCATGGGATTGGAGAGACGACGTATGTGGAGGCAGGACCAACAAGCCAATAAGTAAGTACACGTTTATTTTCACATGAAAATTTACTTGCGTATATCCCAGTATCCTAAATTATAATCTCCTTAGTATACAGGGTGGTCCATTTATCTGGCAAAGCACACTTAATCATTAAAATTAAAAATTATCAATATGAACTGAAGAAACACGTCATACTGTATTGTAAAAGCATACAGAGTGTTTCGTCGCTAAACATCAAGTAAAGGATGCATCTATAATGGAACACCACTATTATCATTCAGTTATTAATTTACCTTTGGATAATATTCAATACTTTTTTGAAGATATCTTGTAAATGATTTAAAATTGTTTCTCTTACAACATATGTCTTGAAATGTTGGTATTAGAATGCCGGGTGCGTACGTAGATAATCTTACACACGATAGAACATTTAGATTTCAGTAGCGACAAACTGTTTATTATAAAGTAATATGGGAAAATAATTGGAATGAATATAACTGTTAGCACCTTTGATGTTTTGTAGACAGTCCTCAGCGTCCTCCAAATATAAAGTGAAGCTATAAACATCTTCTCAAGATGGCGAAATAAGTATATACGGCGCCAGTACAGTTCAAAACAAGAATATTAAGGAAATACGAATTAAACGAAAATATTGAGATAATATTTTGATTATATGAAGTTAAAAAATTCTACCGGAATTTATCAATGAAAGAAATATTGATGGTAAGGAGATTGCACCAGTAGTTGAAATGTGCCGATTTTTTTAACATATAGACAAATAAATGCTACATTAATAAGGGGGCAACGTTGAATTAATCATTATCAAATAAATGGGATATCTAATTTGAAGTGTGAAGTTCTATAGTATGTAAAAGTTACTATTATTGTCAGGGATTTTGCAAATTAAAGTTTCTCTTGGACATGTCAAATGAGGGGGAGGCGAAATATACAAGTGTTGTCATTTCTGTAAGAAAGATAGGAAATTCATATAAGCACAGTACATGCAAGTTTTTAAGCTTCTAAACCCTTCTAAACCATGTCAGCCAAAGTTTGACATACGTATCAACAATTGGAGCGTACATTTTTTTTTATATATATAATATGTTATATTAACAAGATAAAATGAAGAAAATAGCCTTGTGGCAAAACAGTACGCTACTTTCAATTAAAATAAACAGTTTTCTGAGAAAAGGTATTCTTTTCATTGAACATGATAAAAACCAAAAATTATAAAACTTTTCATTTAATGCAATCTCTTTTCTCAATGTAGGCTTATAGTGTTAACTGCTGGTGCGCTCGTCTTAATGGTAATCAACTAGTAAAGAAGTCTGTAGTTTTTGCATACGAGTTGACCAGAAATTATACTATAAATGAAGCATGAGGAAAAAATTTATTAAATTATTTTAATAATTTATATATGTTTTAATGTTTTATTACATCTTCATTGAAAAATTAAAAAGGTTTAATATATATCTTAACAATGTAAAACTTAATACATAATAAAAGAAGAAAAAGAACGTCCGTACATTCACCAAAATTAAAAAGTCGAAAAAGGTCATTTAAAAAACACACACGGCAGAACAAAAGACAAACAAAAACAAAACAACAGATTAACTGCGACACAGTTATCACTAGAGATCGGATTATATGCAAAGAAAAACTGGAATATATGCGCATATATATGCATCGATTTTTGAGAAAATATGCATAAACCTGGGGCATATATGCAAAAAAATGGCGACAATATGCAAAATTTTTACATAAAATAAATAAGTGCAGAAATTTAAACATTAACTTTATTGCAAAACATATTTCTAAAACAATTTATAATTAAATGTTTTTCAAAATTGTGTAAAAGAAAGTTTTGTCTTCTATCAGAATACATATGTTTCGAAATAGAAAAGCTTCTTTCAACATCCACAGATGTAATCGGTGCATTTTTTAACTTTGCAATACATTCTAAACTAAAATTAAAGTCAAAATCGTTTACTATTTCACCTTCCAAAATTTTCTTAACTTTCTTCAATTTCAAATACATACCCGCATTTTTATTTATCAGTTTTTTAAATTTATCGTATATAGAATTACCTATTGTACCCTTAACCTTCTTACATAGCATATCAAAATCGTCTACTATTTCGACTGATTCCGAGAGCGACATCCCTTGCGTTTCTAGTTTACGAATGGAACTTGAAACAAAGCCATAATTTGACTTAATAGACAAAAGGTTTTGTAGCAATTCTGTTGATGTTACTATCTTTTTACAGTTTTCTAGAGCAATGCAGTCAGCAGTGATTTCAAGAATTACATTTTTTATTCCTTCAAAATTATCGGCGAAAAAAATTGCAGCCCCTAACCATGTACCCCATCTCGTAATAATCGGTTCAGGAGGCAACTTAACACCGCGAAGTCGCTCCTTATAAAATTGGATTCGTAAAGGTGCTTTTAAAAATACTTTTTTGACATTGCTAATTAAATCATTAATCAAAGGAAATTGATTCCTAATGTCTTCGGCTACACGATTGAACCCGTGAGCTAAACAAGTGGTATGAATAATGTTACTATAAAAAAGTTTTAAATTTTGCGCGGCTTTTATGATGTATGGTGCAGTGTCGGACAACATTAGTAAAAATTTTTCTCAAGGTATACTTCCGGGTAAAAAGAAATTTGATAAACCTTCTTGAACGAATTTGGCAATTGTCACATTGTTTGTTTTTTGAAGTTCTTTACAATAAATTAAATATGAGTTACCTACAATATTTTCATGAAGAATTCCTATAAACAAATGGGCAATATAATGGCCACACTTATCCGTACTTTCATCTACCGTGATATAAATTAAATTATTCCCTACCAATTGTTGAATTTCTGCTATTATTTGCTGGTTGCACCTTGTTAGATGTGACATAATTTTTTCATAAGGTACTTTCGTCAGGTATATTATGTTTGCAATATTTTTGCAGAAATTATTTCAAATTAACATTGTTTAATATTGCTAATGGTATGTTAGACGAAATTAATGCGTTACACAGATCCGTATTATATTCTTCTTGTTCTGAGTTTCGTGAAGTTGATGCTACACAATGACGTATAAATTGCTGCACACATGCGGATCGCTTTAGTTTTTCACATTTTCCAATATGTGATGGAGTTTTAGCATGTTGATCAATGAGGTATTTTCTCTCAGAAGACACCTACAACAACAATTGCCATTTTATATCAAAAGTTATAGAATTTAAAAGCAATTGTAACGCTTTTAGTAAAATTAAACTTACCAGTTTACTGCAGGCTCGACAAAATATTTTGTTGCCATACTTTACCAGTTCAGGATATGGCTTAATCCATAAAAAAAAAATTGTTGGCTATAACAATGAGTATAGTATGTACGCACAGTATTTAAAAACGTAACACAATTACATGCTGTTTCGCTCAAAGATATTCAATCAATGAATAGTTTATTTGGGAATTAATAATATAAAACGTATTTACTACATCCCTTCTGCTAGGCGAAATTAAACACGTGCAGTTCTTGGAAAAAAGTATTAGAGAAACCAATGTAAAAGATTTATCGTTCTGAGAATTGTCGATTGTCGATCTACATTAGGAATTACTAGGAATTTTTACTAATAGAAAGGACAAGAAAAAGCTTAAATATGCAATATATACAACTTTTGTAAAAATATGCATAGAAATGCCTAAATATGCAATATATGCAATCACTAATTAGCGCTAATTAACTTCAATTAGTGTAATACGTCTACATATAGATTATAATTAAAGATATGCAAAAAATAGAATATATATGCACTTTGCACATAATCCGGTCTCTAGTTATCACAGTCTTGATTCCTCATATCTGTGATAACTGTCTCTCAGTTAATTTAAATCTGTTTTGTTTTTGTTTGTTTTTTTAAATGTCCTTTTTTGGACTTTTTAATTTTTATGTTTCTTAACACGACATTTTAAGACCTGAAGATGGCATGTGTTCCTCCTAAATATGTAGTCTTAAATATATTTAGAAGTTTTGGTGAATGTACGGACGTTTTCTTTCCTACAGTTATTGTTTATTATATACCACATTCATGGATTTTAATATACAATGTAATATTTGTTGGTAGGAATAAACATTAATTATTTATACTGTTTGATTTCTGTTATCATAAGAATTAGCTTTGCTAAATAATAATCTACCCTGTATATGTAGGTGCCAATTTTGTCCAAAACCGTTATCCTTTTGTATCCTGTTAGTAACCTTTGTAGGAAATATGTGCCTCATGCATCTAAGAGAAAACTATTTATTGGTAGTGTTTAAAAGCAATTCTTGATCAAATTTGCTAAAACACAGGGGTTAGTAGTTAGAGTTTACATTTTCTTTTTATAAAATTCTCTTGTCGTATATTGGTTGTATGTACAAATTCCACTTTGATTCATCGACATTTTAACTACAATTTCTTTTGACTATATAGGTAGCTCGTATTCTTTTTATTTCTTCTAAATAATTACAAATTTATATAATAAATTTCTTGCTGACCATCTCCGCGAATATCTTCTCGTAGTATTTCACCCAAATCTGCATATAGAGGCGTTCCATTTAAACGCTTTTGCTTTAAATGTGACATCCTATAAGTAAAACCGCGTACTCTCGGTTTAATTTTGTAATTCGTATATTTTCTTAGGCAGAAGTGAAGACGCTAAGGTAGTAGATGAGAACGTGAGCGATTTTGTCGTACAAGAAGGAAAAAACTTACTCGAAATTTATAAAATATTGTTAGAATTTACGACTAGAGGATCGGATTGGAGGAAAGGCTACTGCTATCCAAGATAAAATTGCGACCACAGATAAATACCTGAAAGTGCACATTGTCATTATACATCATTATTGGGCAATAAAGATTTTAAGCTCAGTGCCGGTTCCTATTTCATTATAACACCTTCCCCCAGCAAAAAGGCCAAGTCAAAGACTATAGTCGAATAAGTTAATGAATTCGGATAATATACAGCGTGTCCCACCGAACTGGGTCATTAGATTTTTTTGAACTTCTAACAGGAATTTGATTTTAAAACTTGCAGTGTAGTCATGGCCCACTGTGATCTATTTAAAGAAAATATTTTCAACTTTATAGCACTTTCGGTATACAGGGTGTTGATATCAACTTTCTTATTTTAAATGGAATGGTACAATTTTTTATCGGTACAATGAATGTATCGAGTCATTTACAGTTAGTTTACGTGAGGGTTCCCTATCCCTAAACTCAACCGTTTTTGAGATATTTGCAATTTTGTTGATTTTTTGACGTTTGCACTGATTCAAGTGAAATTAAGTAACTGATGAGGTATCAGATATTTAGTGGTTCTACTAATATCGATGTAAGTACAAAGATGTAGGTAGAAAGTGTTATGGCAATAATGACCGAATCATATACAGGTTGTTCGAAAACGCATCTCCAATGTGGATACCTTTAAACCAACAAAACTCTGTTATTTCAAATGGAACATGGTATTTTTTACTACAGCATTGAATGCAGCGTAAAATTCTACATCTATTGACATTAGGATTTGGTATATCTATTTTTGATAGTTTTTGAGATATTAGCATTATTGCCTAAAATATGACTAATTTCCAAGTTTCGAGTAAATGAAATATTTTTTTCCTAAAACCCACTCTGTATATTATTTTTTAGAATGATGGGTTATCTTTTTTTGCATTGTTTGGTTTCCATACTGCGATATTTATCATTGGAAGTTTTCCAGTTATTAGCAAATTTTATGTAATTGTAATTATAAAATATTAATAAGCCATAATTATTATGCGAGAACAACTTACCTGTTAATATTTTTGCCTGCTTATTAAATACATCGAAAATAAGTCAAACTAAAAAAAAAAACTAAGAAACTATTGTTCTGAAAGAACATTAATTATATTGGACATTTTCAAAGACTTTTAATAGTTTGATGATTGATTTATGTTATCTGTCTGTATCGCTTAATACCTAGATTAATACAAAAACCCAAGAAGCTGCATTGTTTTCGAAGACTCCATGTCAAACGGCTCCCCTACAAAGAAAATACCTAGTCTAGTAAGTGAACAATATTTGGAATATTAAGGGTGTATTTAGGATATCTGCTTTAATTTCCCTTTGTATTTTATTTTTTAGCGATTTTTATTCATTGCAAATTGTTACATTCTTCATGAATGTAGAATAAGTCTAAAATGTTATTTGTATATGTAACTTCAATATTTTTCTTATTTCTTTCGATTTACAATATTTTACTTGTTAGAAGAAAATGTGTGAAGGAGTACACAGCACTAGGACTTACTATAAAACATATGACAATTTGGTAAATTACCGACAATGGATATCACTTGTTTGTTAGCACATCTCATGGCCTACTAATATCTAATAATTAATATACGTTCTCCATGACTAAAAGGCATTACTATTAGTAAGAAAGTAGTGAACGTTAGATAACTGAAACATAAATATTATATATAAGCAAAACAGTCTTGTAGAGCTAATTGTCTGAAGCGCCTATCTTGACGCTCTGTGGTACGCCTCGGTTGACCAGCTGGTCTTCTTGGACTTCCTCTACTTTTTTCTGTCTACACATTACCAGTACAATGCAGTACAATTTCACGATAGGGCAAACCAACATATCGATACGCAACAATTCTACTCCTGTCAAAGTCACTAACACGGTGGCAATTTTAACGTCTTCGAACTGTAGGCATTTCATTACACTTAACACTCGTAGACGAACGCGCAATAACTAAACATTTCTGTACTAGTCAGCTCTCAACAGGTTTCTTCACAAAAAAATCAAGAGATAAAACATCTTTTTTCGTAAAAAATTATCGAAGATAAAAAGTTGACATTCTTATCATAGCTTGCTTTAAATATAGATATTCTGATGCCAAAAAATCAAGTTGAACAAACTTCTAATGTCACTGAAAGTATATTTCCTAGTTGCTTTTGATCTCAAATGTCATACCTACTGTAACGTTTTTTCTATTCTTAAAACGTTGTCGGGGTTTATAAAAATACGCAGGCCATTAACTTGATTTATTAATACACTTACAGACTACTTAAAATCTATTAAATAAGATCAAAATAAACACTAATATTAAATCACTCACTACTTACTATTAAAAATCACTTATTAGTTAAATCACTTAATTACTAACGTCTTAATTTATGTAAACGATATATTTCCACCGATATTTATATCACACGTACTAATTCGCTCGTATTTATTTCCACTCGCTATTTGCTTATCTGCTCAATTCAACTCGTATCCACTGACTGACTCCTGGCCAATCCCCACGCGGTATTTATATCTGGCGCGAAACTGCGAGATTGTTCGGGATACATCTAGATCGTCCTTGTAGATTTAGGAAATAATCGCGAATCTTCGACCCGGTACTGCCCTCTGTCGTTCCTCTTTGGAACCTCGTACGTAGGCCTTTCTTCCGCTATGCTAGCGCCATCTAAGAGCTCCTATCGAAACCGCCAATTTAAAAATTGGCGCTCGTCACACTACTAATGTGATACTTAAATATATTTCTAAGTTAGCTTTCTCGGTAAATTCTAACGCTTGCAAATTCAAATATTTTCCTAGGTCGCTCAGCATCTCAAATCAGACTATCCGATGTTCCGGATGTGGCAGCACAAGTACCGAATAATATACTTGAATTCTTAAAAATATTCATGGAGGTCATCACTAAATGGACCGAATGGAGGAAGACGTATTGCCCTATTCGATAAAACATAAGTAAACCCACTTTATGCATCTCACCAGTATCATTATATAACATAGGTACAGATACATAAATTCATGTGTAAAATAGCAGATAATAAAGATTTAATTATCAAATCAGAATTACGTTCATTTCGTCCTATCATAAACTTCTTCCAGTGAAAGTAGAAACATTAAGTTGCTACCGTCTTATACATATCATCATTGTTAAGAAAAGTGCTCACATTAATTCGTGTCGAAAACTGTCAAAAACTATGTAGATTTTTATATATTTTTCATAATGCATTTCTATTTTTTATTATATCTAAGTATGCTTCCGCTATAATTTGACATCGTAAAAAAAAAGGCCAAGACTTCATTCTAAAAAATTTCGTCTCATAAGCGTATATAAACTTCCTTCCAAACTTTATATTATTTTTTCTTTCTATCATTTTTACATTCCCATGAATGCCTATTCTTTTTTTTCTGTTAAAGTGAACTCACGGATCCACTGTGGTCTTTTCTAAACTTCACGAGCTTTTGAACCTGTATTTTATAAGGCTTGCAGTCATTTTTTTCAATTCGATCGATTGCGCAGATGGTTTTTTGCTTAGGACCGTGCAGCAGTTAATACTTTTCCGAATTTTTTTGTAATAAAATTATGAAACAAGTTATTTAGCGAATTAGACAAGTTTAATTTTAGCTATAACATAAAGCAACGTCTCAAGATGCTCATCGTTTATTCTTTTCTTATGTACAGAATATTAATTATTCTTTACATGATGGTAAACATTCACAAACGCGCAGAAGATGTAGGTATAACATTTTTTTTTTTTTTACGTAAATAGAAAATACTCTTTTCGGCTAGCAAAATGTCTACACCTTTAACTAACAGCTTCTTGCGGGTTTCGCCGTGTGTCAAAACTTTCGCTCGACGTTTCGCTGTTCATACTGACAGCTTCTTCAGGATAACTGAACTGATTCTCCATGGTCCGACATTCTTCTTATATACGCCCCTGGTGCATCCAACCGTGTCTGTCAGTATGAACAGCGAAACGTCGAGCGAAAGTTTTGACACACGGCAAAACCCGCAAGAAGCTGTTAGTTATAGTTACACGGCCGTGAAAGCCTACGCAGTGTTGTCTACACCTTTGTCTCAAAATTAGTGAATTAAATCAACCACGACAAAAAGTTATTTGTATCACTACGCCAGAAACTACAGTTTTTACGAGTATGAGTACGGTTTATGAAACTCTTTTGCGAGTATTCGTACTCGCAAAAGAGTTTCTGGGCCGTGTGATACACAATGTTTTTTGGGCCGACAAATACCTTAGTATTTTGACATTTCCGAGAATAAATCTTTTTCTGTAATTTTCCTTCTAGTTTAATATATATTTATCAATAATAAGTGCAATGAAGACACCAGTTCATCTTATTGTTAGTATGGTTCAACACTAGCTTAATGACAATTTATTACACATCTGTTATGTGAATCTAGTGTAGCCATCCTTTAGTGACATTTTTGCCTGCAAAATGAGTGTTCCTGGACGGAGACGCAAAAACAGAATATATATCTCATCGTAACCTCTGTGTTCAGTAATAATATCGATGACACATGAGTTAATAGTATTACCAGATCAGGAGCAGATAGATATAAGAATATTCAAGTGACAATTTAAAATCTCATCATGCTTGATGCAAAAATTTTAAATTAACGCAGCAAATGAGAAATAGAGGTCATTTTGAGTCGAGATTGTGCTTTTCTCTCGGACACCTTTTTTACGATTGGTGTAAATGGAAGAAGATAGCTGAGACATCTGGTGCTGAAATAATGCACCACCGCTAAAACTCATTTTTTGTAGACAAAACACCAAAGGTGCCGACAGCTAGTGACGCCTCTTGTCTTATCTCTTCGCTGATTAAACTCTCTCGCAATTACACTATTTCTAGTACAACTCTGTAATAAACAGTTTTCTCTGTCTACGAAGCATACCTGTCAACTTTATCTTTAAAAATAGTTTCCAGGCACCTAGATGGTATTTTCTTTTTTTTGTAAAATTTTGACTTTAACGAAAATAATGAAAATCACTCCAATATGATGTCACACGTGTGCTTAAGGGTTTTCTTTCCTTTTGATTTTCTGGCATACATTAGATACAGTGTTACCGTTCCTTTTTTGGATGGATTAGATTAATTTTCAAAGTTATATTCAATAATCTCGCACATAGAATTTCCAAATCATTCCATGTTAGTTAACTCCCATTAACGTAACAAACACATTCCTTAAATTCAGTGATTCTATCGTTTACAAGTCACGTATTTTCATAGCCCCGGACCTAATTACCATACACGAGACTGCAGTATACATTAAAAACGTCGTACCAAATGCGATGCAGTTCATGGAAATACTGATGGCAATACTCGCGAAAGGCAAGAATTGGAGAAAACTGACCTGCTAAATGGGAGTAATAGCATAGTAGTTGCTGCTTTCTAAATATAACATATGCTTAATTGTTAATTCACATTTTTTGGAGAATAAAAGTTTAAAGTTAAAACCAATGCTTACTTCATTTTATCCTCGCACACGTGAAGCATAGAAGATAATTTTAATAAATATTTTTACAACAGAAGCGCCACATCTCATATGTCATAAGTAGAGACCGGATTATATACAAAGAAAAACTGGAATATATGCGCATATATATGCATCGATTTTTGAGAAAATATGCATAAACCTGGGGCATATATGCAAAAAAAAAATGCGACAATATGCAAAATTTTTACATAAAATAAATAAGAGCAGAAATTTAAACATTAACTTTATTGCACAAAATTTTTTCACATCATATTTCTAAAACAATTTATAATTATATGTTTTTCAGAATTGTGTAAAAGAAAGTTTTGTCTTCTATCAGAATACATATGTTTCGAAATAGAAAAGCTTCTTTTAACATCCACAGATGTAATTTGTGCATTTTTTAACTTTGCAATACGGCAACTTAACACCGCGAAGTCGCTCTTTATACAATTGGAGTCATAAAGGTGCTTTTAAAAATACTTTTTTTGACATTGTTAATTAAATCATTAATCAAAGGGAATTGATTCGGCTACACGATTGAATCCATGAGCTAAGCAAGTGGTATGAATAATGTTACTATAAAAAAATTTAAATTTTGCGCGGCTTTTATCATGTATGGTACAGCGTCGGACAACATTAGTAAAATTTTTTTCACAAGATATACTTCCAGGTAAAAAGAAATTTGATAAACCTTCTTGAACCTATTGGGCAATTGTCACATTATTTGTTTTTTGAAGTTCTTTACAATAAATTAAATATGATTTACCTACAATATCTTCATGAAGAATTCCTGTTAACAAATGGGCAATATAACGGCCACACTTATCCGTATTTTCATCTACCATGATATAAATAAAAATACTCCCTACCAATTGTTGAATTTCTGCTATTGTTTGCTGGTAACAAGATGTGACATAATTTTTTCGTAAGGTACTTTCGTCAGGTATATTATGTTTAATGCAATATTTTTGCAGAAATGATATCAAATTAACATTGTTTAATCTTGCTAATGGTATGTTAGACGAAATTAATGCGTTACATTGATCCGAATTATATTCTTCTTGTTCTGAGTTTCGCGAAGTTGATGCTACACATTGACGTATAGATTGCTGCACACATGCGGATCGCTTTAGTTTTTCACATTTTCCAATATGTGATGGAGTTTTAGCGTGTTGTTCAATCAGGTATTTTCTCTCAGAAGACACCTACAACAACAATTGTCATTTTATATCAAAAGTTAAAGAATTTAAAAACAATTGTAAAGCTTTTTAGTAAAATTAAACTTACCCAGTTTACTGCAGGCTCGACAAAATATTTTGTCGCCATCCTTTACCAGTTCAGGATATGGCTTAATCCATAAAGAAATTTTGTTCGCTATACTCATTGTATGTACGCACAGTATTTAAAAACGTAACACAATTACATGCTGTTTCGCTCAAAGATATTCAATGAATGAATAGTTTATTTGGGAATTAGTAATAATAAAACGTATTTACCATATCCCTTCTGCTAGGCGAAATTAAACACGTGCAGTTCTTGAAAAAAAGTATTAGAGAAACCAATGTAAAAGATTTATCGTTCTGAGAATTGTCAATTGTCGATCTACATTAGGAATTACTAGGAATTTTTACTAATAGAAAGGATAAGAAAAAGCTTAAATATGCAATATTTGCAACTTTTGTAAAAATATGCATAGAAATGCCTAAATATGCAATATATGCAATCACTAATTAGCGCTAATTAACTTCAATTAGTGTAATACGTCTACATATAGACTATAATTAAAGATATGCAAAAAATAAAATATATGCACTTTGCATATAATCCGATCTCTAGTCATAAGATTATGGGCTATATGGATGCCCACTTCAGTCTTTCAAATTCTTTCTCAAAATGGTTGTTTCTCTACTTTTTATGTTGTTTAACTATAGTTTTTTATTTTATCTCTGAGAAATTATTTGTTGTCAAAATCACATTCACATATCAGATTTGAAAGATATTCCTTTTTGCGTGTTAATGTATGTTCGTTAGTCATTCCTTGTTGGATTATGATATAGCTTCGAATCCTTAAATCTCATTCTGCTATTTTTTCCCGTCATTCCCCTCAAAGAGAACAATCGCCCTCCTATTTTCTCTTTCCCATATTGCATAACATATTATAGTAGTTAAAAAAAAAACAATTTTTGGCCGACCAATTCTGGTTTACAATTCATCTATTCTCCTAGAGCCCGAAGAAATGACAATACACGAGGCTGCAGTGTACTTTTCAAACACGCCGAGCAACGCAGTCGAATTCGTAAAGATCATTCTGGAGGTGATGACTCAGGGACCCCAGAAATGGGTTAAAAAATACTGCGCCGAAAGTATGAAACGCAAAGCTAGGCGACGCCAAGCAAGGCGACGCCAATCGAAACAGCGAATCGCCCACTATAAGCCGCAATAAATATGAAATGATATGTGTTAATCGAAATATATCTAATAATAAAGTTTTCTAAACGAATTATATTTCATTTCATCCTTGCCGTTGTTAGATTTTAAAGCAACGAAGAATTGGTCGACACTTTGGAATGGATGTTAAAAACAACTTTCTAATGATTGTAGAATCATAATCAAAGCATCGCATATATTTTTTTATACTGCAAATGTCAATAATTTTAAGTTTGGTCTTCAGAAAGCGGAAGATTAAAATTTTCAGGATATTCCATGAGAAAAAAAAAGACGAATAATTGCGTTACT
The DNA here is from genome assembly GCA_004143645.1 of Protaetia brevitarsis. Classification (NCBI taxonomy): domain Eukaryota; kingdom Metazoa; phylum Arthropoda; class Insecta; order Coleoptera; family Scarabaeidae; genus Protaetia; species Protaetia brevitarsis. The sequence continues at coordinate 710,008 of RXPK01000210.1, forward strand.
GTTTCTAAATGTTAAATTTGATATTTCTTTTTGAAGAATTTATATGTGTATATATGACCTTTTTTTTTTAATTGAACGTCTACCAAATGTAATTAAATTTTCCTTATGTACCTACATCAATCTAGCAGCTTACAGTTACATAGAGGAAAACACTCTGTTTAAAACAAAGAAATATTTTAGTGTTGAAATGAACGTAGTTTCATTCGCCTGTGTAGCTATGAGTCAATATTGCGGTGCGGAGCCAGAGAATGAATGAAATGAATGCTCAAGGTTGTTTTCACGACTTGAGCGGATGCATTTCAGGAGAAAGCAGTTTCATTCAGCTTCATGGCTTTTATAATAGGTTACATTTTCATTTTTAGACAAATATGTAACTTATTGATAAAATAAATAGCAAACTAATTAGTAGAGAAAAGAAATGAAAATATATTATCCTTCTGCATTCAGTTTATTGTTATAATTATCTAGACTACGTATTTCGGCCTACCTAGTAAGCCATCTTCAGGTCTCTACAAGTATAAAATGCAATTAGTTATTATGAATGAAGTTAAAGTTAAAACGGAATTTGAAAAAAACGTCAAATTTAACAGTTAAAGAAAATAGCGTGATTATTTGTGTATCACTAACTACCATTTTGCGAGCGCAAAATTTATCTGAAAAATTTATCTTGCGCATTATACAATATTCGTATAAAGCAAAAATTCTTTTTATTACGGCACGATTTTTCTTTTCCCACTTGTTTTAGCACATTCTAACAATTCCATTTTAAATACTCCTCTGGTGTTCAATAAAATGAAATTGCAATAATAACAATAACTGTATAATGCAAAAAACCGCCAACATGAATAACAATAAATAAACATAACATAAACCAGCGAAAAGATAAGAAAAGACTGGTCACTTGCCGCATTTTGTTGGTCGGCATGAGAGCACTGTCAATTTACAGAGAGGTCGCTTCTGCAGTCATTGATCTGACGGTGTTCTTAAGGGTGTTTAAGCATACCTGATGAGAACAATCAAAAATTATTTCTTTGATAATTCTAACGTTTTCAAATCGATTTATTATTATTTGATGTGTTTCTTGCTGTTTTGTTATTTAATAATCACATTAAAAATTTCTTTATTATGATTCGAATTTCACACAAGATGTACGTACGTCATTTTGAGTTGAGGCTTCAATTCTCTCTCTAAGAAACGTTCTTTGTGACGCGTCTGGTGCTAAAATAACGAAGTAGCGCTAGCTGTCATTTTTCTGGTGACACAACGTCGAAGGCGCTGGTGAGAGAAAGTGACCCTTCTTTTATTATCTCTTCGCTTCACGAACCAAGGAAGATACAGTCTCACAACACATTACTTGGTTGAATTTAAATGTAGCACACAATGTGCATAAGTATGCGAATAGGTAAGTGTGTATTTACAAATAAGGATATCGACATACCTATATTTACTACACCAACTTCCTACTCTTACCTATTCCTCGAAAATCAATTGTCAAAATCATTTCTCTAAAAATATGATGTTAACAATGACAGATAAAAGGCAAGATGTTGCAATTGTTACAGTCATATACGACGACCGATGTAGACTATTGGATTATAAACCTAATTTACAAACAATAAGTATATCTAATCTGTTAGCAATGCCACTTAACTCAATATATCAACTTAAGCTTGAAGAAAAAGAATGATTTTTTGTCGGACCATCGTCTCTCTACAAAGACTCGCTTAGTACTTTAGTTCACTTTCCCGTGATCAATCATCTATGACCAAAGTGATTTTCTGACCTGATTTTAAATTAGCATGTGGTCGTTTGTGGTTAGCATCCATAGGAAACTTGTAGGCCAAACGGGATTACACTATTCAGGCACTTTTATAAGTAGAATCGACTAGTTAACTCAGATTTGAACTTTATGCATTCATTTTTCGCCTGCTGCATAAAGTTGAATTTTTCTTTAGGAAAATCATATGAACTGACGAAGTGCACATTAATGCGCACTGGTGGTCTAATATTAACTCTCACCAGGTTATAAACCATCAGATTGAACAAGGGAGATACGGGTTCAACGCACGGTACGCTATTATGGGCAAATGTATCATCGCATATCATATTTACCGGGAAAATTTAAACGTTGAACGATATCTGCAGATTTTACAAGAAAATATTGAAGAAAACATTGACACCCTTTCAGGAATTAATTCAGAATTTGGAAGAGTGCTTAAATGCTGTTTCTAACATTCGTATTTATAATGCAGTTAGAAGCGTAAGTATTAAAAGATGTCAGTTGTGTTTGGACAATAATGGAATGCAGTTTGAACATTTGATGCAAGTACTTAGAATAAAAAGAAATTGTCTAATAAAGAATGATCATATGTTTGATTATTTCACGCCTGCTTTTGTCATGGGCTACTAAATTAATAACGAAAATAATTTCTACTTCTAAATTTTATTGGATAACTGTCAGAAATCGACCCCATAAACATGAAATGAGAAAAAAACTTCACTTATGCCACTATCTACGACGATTTACATTAAAAAAAAAAAACAACTTTATGTCGCAGGCGAAATATGCATAAAGTTCAAATCTGATTTAACTAGTTGATTCTACTCGTAAATAAAAGTGCCTGAATAATGTTAAAGTAGTTTCTTCGTATCATTAAAGAAAAGACAAGCGAGTTATTAGGCATTCTGGAAAAATCGAAAAATTCATTTTTTTTGCCATAACTCAAAAACAAAAGAATATAATTAATTTCCGTATTCACCATTATAAAAATTACGAAAAATGAGTTCAAGCCTTCTCGTTTTTTCCCATCTCTTATAGTTGCGAAATTAGCCTATTCTGACAAGCAAGTTGGACCACTATGTACACACTTCATAATAATTTCCCAATTATTTAACAGTCAAAGCCTGATGTTACCCTTTTTCTTTAGTTTTCTCATTTAATTTTCTCATCTTACTTTTGTAATTAAAGTTTTTGATCTGCTTTGTTTCTTCCAATTTACTTTCGCGAAAGCTTCATCAGAAGCTTTTTCAGAACCTCTATGTTGTTTAGGTGTAGATCAGTCGCAATATTTTTCAATTCCTTGAAAGCCCTATCCTCTTTCCACAGAACCCTTCATTATTTTACTTGCAGTAACAGTTATTTTTTTTACCAACTCATCTCTTTTAACTTTTACAATACACATATTTTCTTAGTTTCCGATGAGATCATGCTTCACGAAATGCCGGTGTATATCGTGAATTTTCCACCAAATGCTGTCGAACTACTAAAATAGTAGTCGAAATTTTAGTCGACAACACCAATTGGAGACGAAATTACTGCAATAAAATACAAAATGATAATAAATAGAGGCCTCGGCGCGCCAGCTATGTGCAATGTAATGGGTATTACATATTAATAAATAAATATGTTCGAGATCATAGCAAGATGCCTTTTTATTTCATGTTTCCCGAAGTTTTGTTTCCAAAGGTTTCCAAAATAATAGCCACTAAGAAGTAAAAGTTTAATAGACATAATGACAACAACAATAACACAGAAAACAAATTAAACATCACATTAACAATTTGTTTTGTAAAAGATTAAAAACGTTTAGGTAATACAGCAGGTAAGTAGCGAAAATAATATTAAGCAAGTGAAAGTCCGAGCAAATGGCGCTCAATTTCAAAGCAGCTCGGTCTATCATCTGGATTCGTTGACCAGCATTTGACGTACAAGTTCCGAAGGAACTGGTTGGTATTTTGACAATTTGTGTCTGGACGCAAATTAAATTTTACCACCTAATAAGTGACACAAAGAAAGATTATGTAAACAAAAAGATCGCATTAAACGGTAAGTATATAAGATGATTTTTAACTTGAAACAACACACGTTCGATATGTAAATTAAGTTACCTAAAAATTAAAATATCCACGATAATATTATAATCTGAGATCGGCGTGAAGTTAGCAATAACAAATTAAAATTATGATTGACATAACGGTATTGACGATAAGCAAACATTTGTGGTTATTATTTTTACTCTATGATTAGGAATTATGTTTTAAAATGTGTACATATCATATATTTTTCCCTAAAATGAGATGTAAATTCTTCACGAATTTTTAGAGAGGATGTAAATACAGAGTAATCAAAATCAGTACATGAGTATACGGTATCTCTTTGCACCGATCTGGCCAATCCACGCAAGTAAATACGAACTACTTTTATAGACCTCTAATACCCAGCTTCAAACATTTTCACTCGGACACGGTATATGAGAATTAAAACTTACCTTATAAACTATGACTTCGTAAATCCGTATATCCTCATATGGAATCCTTCTTGTTACCATCTGCCACAACATGATTCCCAACGAATAAATATCGCACTCCTTCCTAGGCTTCCTTCCGAGCAAAATTTCTGGCGCGGTATATGAAATGGTTCCCTTAAAAAGTACGCGAAACCCAGGTAAGTTCCTTTATTTAAAACGCAGGGCATAATCGTAATTAATAAAACACGCGCGCAATACCACAGTTATAAATTCAGATAGACAAGTGACGTTTTCACGTTTTTAATGCGTTCAAAATTAGCCAATCAAAACCATTCATTTCGCGGAAAACAGGAATGCCAACCTCTAATATGTAGATGTACTGAAATTGCCACAAATTTATGATTGATTTTGCTTACCCGATGTTTATAATCTTCCGGACGATCTGTTTGCACGTTATAACAATTTCCAAAATCGCAAATTTTACACGAATCATCCTGACAAATTAAAATATTCGCTGGCTTCAAATCCATATGAACCAAAGCATTTTCGTGACAAAAATTAAGACCTCTAGTTACGTCTAAAGCATATTTTAAAATCGACGCTTCGCTCAGTTTACAATTTTCGTCGTCTAAGATATTTTGCAAGTGCCCTAATGAATTTATATGTTCCATTACAATTATAGCATAATTCATGTTAGAATTTACAATAACATCAATTGTTTTAATAATATTCCTGTGTTCTAAATTTAATATTTTCGCTTCCCTTAATTCTTCATTCGGACCCAATTTAACGACCTTTACTGCTACATCTCGATCTGAATATCAATAGTTTTCAATTAAATATTAATTAATATGGACATGCAATAACTCACTTTCGTATATCCCTGTGACAACTGTGCCAAAACCACCTCTCCCTAATACATTAAAATTATTCTCCCCAAGTCCATTTTCTAAAATTTCAAACTTTTCAGGCGTTTTTACGATCAATGATTTGCCCCTGTCAGAGAGGTCAGTTATTTTAATTTTTATATCTGCATATTGTTGCGTTTTCTCAGTGTTGACGCATTGTAAGTTCTTTGGATGGTGATGCTAAGCTGACTTTTTTCGGAAAGTCTAAAACTCTACATAAACTGATTCCCATTTTAAGTTTTTAAAGTCGAATAGATAATTCCATTTGCTTACCTTTCATTGGCCTTACTCTCAAGAAGCTTTCCAAATCCTAGAGGTGATTTTGGAGATATTGGCGAAAGTAATTTTGGACTTAATATAAATCTTAAAGGGGTCCCCATACTAATATTAATGCATTTACTGAACCAATACCAATCAAAAAGACATAGACCTAAGTTCACAATAGCTTCCACAAAATTTTAATAATAAGTTTTTAACATTTTTACACGACTTACAAATTTCTATGCAGTAAACTTGTAAAGAAATAAACAGCACAACAATAATAGAAAAATCATTGTGTTACAAAAACTATATTTTGTGTCAACTCAGTCTTTTTATGACCTAGCGAAAATAATAAAAAGAGAATCACACACAAAACAAATAAATAAGAATTATATATGAATAAATATAAAATAAATCTGAAGAAATCATATTATAAATTAGAAAGAAAAGTTTCATATCACATAATCAGACCAACAACCAATCTGTCGTGAGCGCCATCTCAATTTGGAATCCTCGGAATCACCTAAGAACTTGTGAGAAGGATCAACACAATATAGGAAACTGCTAAACGATGAAGAATGATATGCTTATTTTCCTGATAAGGTTAAATGTTTAAAATAAAATAATATTAATTTACAATTGTAAAATATATAGTAACAATAAAATGTTGATTTATCACAGCTTATTTAGTTTTAACAAGTATTTAGATGATTATGATACATATGTAGAAATCTCCAAACTAAATCACACAATAAATCCGCTACCTATGTCTAGATGTCATTAAAATACCAGGGATATACATTGTAGTTATTTGCAGTTGGCAGTTTTTATTTTTACCTATGGTGGTTGGCAGCATTGTTCTGATAAAGCTGCTTGTGATTTTGCATATTTTTGTCGTCTGCTACAGAAAATCTATAATTTCATATTGAAGATCCAATGCTTTGCTCAAATATAAAGTTTTCTAAAATTTGACTTCTATTTTCCTTGTTGAAAAATGCTTTAGGCGAGACTTGATTATAAATTATTATTATAAAAATATCTGATTGATCTAGCTGTAATTGCAGTAAAACAGTATAAAACAATAACAGGCAGCTAGAAATATCCTATATATTGAAAAACAATAAGACAAAATGTTTTTATAATTTATTGCTTATTCTATGAAGTTAACATTAAAAAAATTAGTTCTCGTCTATTAAAAATTGTGAGATACTATTGTGATAACTGGGATGGAGCTCTTTCTGCAGTTCATTACGATCCAACCACTTATAATCAATTCCTTTCGTCGAGAACTCTCCTTTAAGATATCTTGCAAAATAAAAAAACACCTACAGCATTAGAACATTATTTCTACTACCACTATGAAAAGTTTAAATAAATTACATACCTTAGCACCTACCACACCAGTTTTCATTTGTGCATCGTGTGGATATTTATATTTATAAAAGCCTGTAGGAGCATTACCAAATATTTGAGCTTTTAAATCATTTCCACAAAATTCCTTTAACAATCTATCAGCGCTCTAAATTGAAAAAAAATACTATATATTTTATATCAATAGCAATTAATTACCTGTCTTAAGGTCTCTCCATCATTTCTAAGTCCTTGTGGTAAGACATAATGACTATCTGCACCTAACTTTTGTTTTACAACCAATACTAAATGTCGATCCAATTTCCGATTTAATGATTTTTGATTGTTTTTTTTATCATCATCTAAAAATCACATTCACCAAATTATATAAAAACATGTATCTTAAATACTTGTTATTCTGTCAGCAAATTTAAATTGTTTTAACTCTTCTTTACTAGAATCGAGAAAATCTTGGGCTGTTTGTTTATTAATTACATCCACCTCAATTGTTCCTTGCTTTATTAACTCCACTTGCTTTCTAAAAATATATTTGGTTAAGTATCCATTTCAACACCGTCAATAATTTTAAATACAGATCTTCCTGCAATTGAATTTCAAACTGCGATTTGAAACTTTTTTCATGTTCAACTTCCTCCAAGTACTTTTGATAGTCCTTTTCTAAGTCATTTAACAAGGGCGTTATAAGTGGTTTTCGTTCAATGCAAACGGCTGCTCGTAAATCCCATTTTTGATTAGAAACTGTTGAACAACCTTTAAGAAATCGAATTTATTGTTTCCATTGCGCCGTAAAATAAGGGATGTTATATACTTCTAAATAAAGTAAGTTTATCCAATTTATTTAATAAATTAAAAAGCATTTTATCCATCCGATATATACAAAAATAATTATAATTTATTATGACATACTCTTTCAGGTTATGTTGTGAGTATGTGTGGTTATGGGTTATGGATGACAGTTATATTTCATGTCATTTCAAGAAGGTCTGCCAATCGCAACAATTAGAGTTGTTTATTAGAGGAAAGAAGTATAGGAGGAAAGTAAAAAAGAACATAAACACGAATAGATTGTATAAGCAGATAATACACAAATATGAGTATTTATTAAGGTAAATTCTTTAATTTTACACAATGTGACGTGTTACATTCGCACACATATTAATTTTTGTTTATTCATATATTCTCTCCTTTTCTTTTTGCCTCTGTATGTTCAAGTGTTGATGAACAGTGCGACCAACAGATTCCAATTCGCATCTGGCGGCATTTCAAAATGGTGAAATTACAATAAAAAATCAATATAATTGTAATATTTATTAACAGCAACAATTATTCAATAATTACATATTTTTAGCAATGTAACAATGAAAACACTTATCAACAATGATTTAATACCGATATACAACTAATTAGGTACACTATCTTAACACAAAAACAGAATCGTTACGTATATTAGTATACACGACGACAAAATCATTTTGATTCATTTTTACATCTACTTTCTGTATTGATTATTTCCATGGAGTGTCGTCTTACTAAATGGAAAACTTTTAGAGATTGTGTGCCTTGCACATACAAATATTATGTTTTTTTTTTCAGTTATGCTTTCACAGCCTTCTAAAGTCTAATGAATGTATCTTGTTTACTCCACAAGCAAAATTATATATAGGGAAATACTTACATCCTCTACAAACGTTTAACAATATATCCTTAAATTTTTATTTCCCATTGTACATACTGTCCACAAATTAAGAAACAGCATATTTACTAAATAATTATTATGAAAGAATGGGTGTACTTTTAAGAAAGCATTGTACGTGAAAGCGTTGGAAATTTTATGCTATAAGTGAAAATATAATTTTGCGTTTAATATCTTACATAATTGACATATTATCATAATTAACAAAAATGATAAAAAAACAATAATTCTCACAACCATTTTCTGAGGATAAAGCGAAGCGATTAAGCTTAGTTATAAATACGTAGTATTAAATGAGCAATAATGATTGCCATATGTTATTTTACGTAGTACTAATTACACATGTGAATATACAGAGCGCTCAGAAAGTGTCGTTGATACTATTTGTCCTACTAGCTTTTATTTTAACAAATACATTACGAATAAATCTTAAAATTTTAACAAAATATAAATTTTATTTTCGTTTTAAGAATGTTTCGTTTCGTTTATTATGATGTTATGACGGTAAATATTCAGAACCGATTTGAGATTATGCGCATGTACAATTAAGATACTGCCGATTCCTATATAGTTCCATCAGTTCTATAACTTTGCCAAGAATCGCAAGTTTAAAACATGCATAATTGACATTCTATTATCATTTTACATACATCAATTATATCCACGATTATACATGACATATATACTTAATTGTGCACTTCACGACAATCCCAAATTGCTTAAATATTGGTTCTGAATCGGTACCTATAAATGTCTGTTGTTTAAAAATTAATTTTTCATTGGGTACTTTGCATAATGTTCTAAACATTTATTTCAGTAGGTACACAGATTTTGTTTATAACATACATAGATACAATGATTACTATAAATAGTAAACTTACATACAATTTACGTGTTTTATAAAGGACAGTAGCAAATATATAAAATCGCGTATTCCTATGTGTATCTAAAAGTCACTAAAGCTCCGTGTGTCCTGTGTGCAATGTGTACAGTTATAATAGCTAAATACTGTGAGATGATTGTTTCTTGCACTATCTGGGAAGAATGTTTTCCTATATTAGGAAGCGAATACAATACATAAAAGTTTCCTGATCAATTTTATTTTAGGCATAGTTAGAGTTTATATGTATAAATTGAATTTTAGTTGTTACCAATGCCCTATCGTGGTATGATAATAGAACAAAAGTGAATTATATGTTGTATAACTGGACGAATAATATTAGGAATTTGATTGTTTCTTCTAAGTCTTTAGTTAAATCTAAAGTAACGTTGCAAATTACAGAAAAAAAGGCATTTCGTTTTTACTTTTTGATTATCAAATTAAATACCGACTTTTTGTTATGTATATTTTATATCTACTTAAAGTAAAATTATAAAGCTTTATATATCTAAATATAAATATTTTGATGTTTTTAGTATACTTTAATGCTTTATTTAAGTAATTAAAAATTGCACTATTAAAATCACAATAATAGGAGATTTCTATTTGTTGCTATAACATATCTGTTTGTATCTCTATAAAATGTCTCGTTAAAATCTAGGCAGCCTTTTCATTAATCGTGATAAATTAATTTTTCCTTCTATTTTACGCTCCTACCATGAAGTAAATCGCTTTTAGAAAGCGCAGTCGTAATAATCAGTGATTCCCTCACCAATCTACTGTTATCCTTTAGGGAGTTTTCCCTATTATTTTTTTATCCTTTAACCTCGCTAACTATGTTCTCACCTAAGGGGTTATAGTGCGTGCTAATTGTTGTGGTAGTGGTTTTGTAATCGCGACCTCTATCAGGTGCTGTTCGAAGTTCCCGTCGAATCAGTATCCGTACTTTCTGAAGATATTATAAATCTAGGGGGCGGTGGTTGCGGCAACGCCGGACAATCCAGCACCGGAGGTAAGACGTTGTATTTGTAGGCGCCGGATATGTTTCCGGCTGGTGCGTAGTGCGCTACCACCACCACCTTTCCGGACCTGGATGTCGCCTTCCCGACGCCGAAGTATTTCGAGCCGGCCCATACTAATTGGGTAAAGTGACCTGTCAAATTTTAGCGGGAAATACAAATTAGAAAATCCGAAAACATCTTTGGAAAATGTAAAAGAAATGTACGTCAAGGTTAAAAGCAAAAAAAAGAAAGTAAAAATATTACACTAGCCGACATGATTTTCATACAAGTCAGTTATAAAAATTTAGAATTTTGGGGTTTTGCGCCGTTTTAAGCAAAGAACTGTATTCTAACGTAGCGTATCACGTCACACTTTCAAAATAATATTTTTATCTAAGATTAACGTAAAAATTAAACAGTGGAATAGGTAAATAAAATACTTCCTAATTATTATTTTAAAGGGGTTACGGCCCCTTTGATGGAAGGTGTAGTTTCGGAAAGGGTTCGAGAGAGCCCAGAGCTACACAAATTAATTTTATTCTTTGAATGGTCTATTCCAGTAGTTTTTCAAGTTTTCTTAATGCTGTATATCTTAATTCATTATAAAGCACGTGAAGAAGGCACTTTCGCCGAAGCCGGTAGTGCAGAATACATAATTAAATTAAATGTAGTAAATAAAATTTACCATTTTCAAAATAATAATTGCGAAGTATTTTTTTACCTATTCAACAGTCAAATTTACCCAGTTATGGACGTAAGATCACCACAAGTAAAATTTAAAATTAAAACAAAGTAGCAACTACAAAAGATACGACAGTTTTTATTATGTTAACTGCAAAAGAAGCCTTTTTAAATAAATTAATTCAAAAATGTTATGAACAATAATTTGGCCCCAAAATTAAAAATCAAGACAAAACATAGGTAGCACATATATGCTGCATTTCATGTTATGTAAAATTAACTCACAATCAGTGGCACAAAAACAAGAATTTTTCTGAAGTCCTGTCAGAAATGCAGATGATTTGGTGTGCACAAATGAAACAATTGCCGTTTTCTGGGATTTTCTACGCCCGACAATGTATTACATTTACAGTGCGTAAAACGTTAATGGAGAATTGTACTATCTCGCATAGAGACTCGACTAACACTGATACTAGATATGCGAATCGGAGGGAGTGATTTTACTACCTCAAAGCGTGGCTGCAATGAACTGATGGCTAAACGTTCTGCATAGCACTCTAATTATAACTTTAAAACTAGACGTGGTAAAAAGATTTGGTTTTTAGTTGAACCTTTAGTTAAAGACTGTAAGAACTTACACCCGCTTTTACAACAGTTATTAAAAAAAAATAGTCGGCTGGTGTTATATACGAAATAACAGAAGTTAAATAAAATCTTACCAGCATTAACATTGGCATGTAGAACATCCGGTTCCTTTCCATAATCATATTGTCTGACGGCACTGTACCAATATGACGCTACTTCTTGACCTGTAACATAAAAAAAAATGCGCTATTTTAAAGCTCCAACACAGGTATGGTCATATTGGCATACCAGAAACGTCATTCTGTAGAGTATTCGATGGACGACAGAACAAATTTTGTCCAATATCTTTGTCGTTGCGATAATAGAACCTATTAGTGTGTGCCAAGTGATTGGCCCAAGTTTGAGCTAAGTGGCATAACTGAAACAAAAAGCAAAGATCTCCAGTTTTGGTGCCAATTAAATTATTTCTAACTAATCTTACTTCTGAAGACATAGTTAGTGCCGGTGAAGAGTGTCTCTGCCTGTAGACGTTATGCCAACACAAGCAGTCAGTAATAAAATCGCTGTCTTGCCAGGCAGTTCGCAGATCAGATATATCTAGTACCATACTAACGGGACGGTTTGTTAATATCTAAAACAAGAAAGAGTCGTATGCAGAAAACGCCCGTGAAAATACGCAAAGAAAAGAAATTCAGCTACCTACTAAAGGTAAATATAAAACGCGATTTACGTTGGAGCCAAAAACTGTATCTTTTATTAGTTTGTTTATATACGCTATTTTGCTAACATTTTCGGATATAGAATGAATATTTTTGGCGTGTTGGATCGATATTTGCCTGTTTAAATACGGAAAACTGATGTGAGAAGTTATATCAGAATAGCATGAATCAATTGTATTCTATATATATGCATGTAATTCACATAAAAGTCTTTTACGGAAGTGGCTACTAGGTAGAAGTTCTTGGGTTTAAAAATTTAGGGTTTGCACTGGTTTGGTACTTACTTTCCTTTTAAAATACTACATGAAAAAATCTTGGAAAAGTTACCCACATTTCGAAATTTTACTATGAATATTGAATGTTGTATGTTAAAAAAAAATACTTAGGCCGGTTTTACATTAATACTTAATTTAGTATGAAACTTTGATATAAATTTGCTATTAAATATTTCAAAGAGTATCATACAGAAAAAATTATTTGTAAATTTCCTACGAAATACTGTACTAAATATTTAGAACCTGTTCTATTTTCTCATTAATTTTACAAACGAAATATGGGTGCGCAATATGTGAATTGTCGGTTAAGTCCAGTGGGAAAGGCCGGCGTTTGTCGTACTATACAGATAATACACGATGTAGTTTGTAGTTGAGTCAAAGCATAAGGAAGTTCTGTTGTCTATCGTATATCGCTGTATCACCATCCATTTTAGAATAATGTCGTGGTCATGTCAGCAGGTTGAATTGTTGATTGAGTATTCAAAACTACCCTAGATAAAGTCAAAATTGATTGATTGTATAACAATTTGTTGAACATACTCAGTTTTATAATCTATAAAAAAAGATAGATACATACAAAAAAATTGCATTTTATTTTTAGAATTATATTTCATCCCTAACTTGTCTTGCAAAATTAGCAGATCTACTGCCACTTGGTCGTTGCACCTTACCAAAATTTCAACCCCAAAATTTCAACATTTTCCTCTGCAACTTCATCTATATCGATGTAGCGTAAGTTTTTAGTAGAACACTAGAAATAAGCTTATAATCACCATCTGAAGGTCTAAGTACTACTAGACTATTTGCGCCTTTATAATTGAAGAAGTAAAATCTATCAGATCCAGGTCTATCCACGTCCGTCAAGATCACCTAGACAATGAGGAAATTGCCAAAGTTCATCAAATCGTTCGACAATGGACCGTCAGTCCTTAATCCCGAATTTAATAAATTTAGAATGCATCTTCCTTCAGGTCACATACATATCCAATTTTTACATAATATTTTACTTGACTAGCTATCATAGTTACATTTAAAGATGATAGCCATAACAGCAATATTTCTTGGTCAGCCATTTTACGGTAATATTAATCCTTTTCATAACTTTTTTCATACTAAATTTTTTACTTTAAATATCAAACAGATATATACAAATGTTTTGTACCAATTTTCAGATGTAATTTTTTTTATGTATGACATGCAGGTAAATTTCTTTATAAATTCAAAATAAAATTTTATACAATTTTTTTTTTTAAATTAAGTATAATGTAAAACGGGCCTAGTTAGAAATATTACTTCTAAAGGTAAAAATTGCCCCAAAATCGTACAGGAATTTTATCAAAAGTTTTTTGGTGTGTATACAGAGGATCAAGTCATTACCAACTTTTTCTCTAATTAGAATGTTTTTGCTGTAATTTTTTTTTAAATTCCTATTAATTTCCTGAAATATTTGAAGTGAGTTGTTTTCAAAAAAAACTACCCCGCAAATACTAAACCTGATTTTACCTTGATGTGCGTTATCTCCTTACGCTTCTAGACTCTTAATGTGCTCATTTACATATAAACCCGACAAGATCTACTGGGATTCCTTTATATACAATCCACTGCGATCCGCGAAAAGGTCAAGGACGCACACCTGCCTAGTCAGGCGGAAATAAGCGATTTATTATGGCAAATGGCGAGAAAATCTGTAGTTATGTTTCGAGAAGGGCTTTTTGCTAACGGTCCCTAATATATAAGCACACACGGAAATCGAAACACGTGGCAGAACACTTCACCAGAGGAGTACCCCTGACCTTATAATTTAAAATTAAGCTTTAGAACTTTTTTCCGCTATATAGCGAAACGAGTTCCCGAAGCGGGAAGGTTACGCTTTCATGTGCAGCTCGATTGTCGCCGTATTTAGAAGAGCTCCGTGCTGCTTTTAGCTTTTTGCGTTTCAAAGGGAAATAACATTCGACATTCAACCTTTTCGCTAATTAATTCCGCTCTTGTGTCGCCAGTAATAGCTCCTGTGACCAAGGGAGCCTATTTATTCTCTACCAATGCCGTTTCCGCTTTCTTCTATATATTTTTTTTTTGTGCGCTCCGCGAATGAAATCGATCAACTCCGCACCTTTTTTGATTCGGGAGATTGGCCATCAGCGCAGCGTGAATGATTATAAAGGGACACGCAGCCATCAATCTTTATTATTGACATCGTTGGGTTGCAGTTGATCGAAAATGGACAAATTGATGCTAAAAATATCGAAATTTTAGCAAAAAACAATTAGTAATATTGATATACAGGCTGATTCAAATTAAGTGCGCACCATTGATATCTCTGTTATTATTTACTCTAGAAAGTAGGTTAAATTAGCAAAGTATTAGTGTTTTTAACGCTGATTAATATGCAATATACGAAAAAAACAATTGCATGACGCATTTTCGAGATATTTTGAAATTGATATATTTTTTTAAATTAAACACCCTGTATATTGTTAAAAAAATTGAAGATATTTTAATTTATGATGCAAAAGTTTTAATACAATATTTTCTTAAAACGAATAATAAAGAAGTTATGGTGGTTTTTAATGGATGCCAAGATATGTAAAATTTATAGTAGGCTTCTTTCCTTTAAGTCAAAACAAATAGTATGTTGTTTGAAACTGTCAAAAACGCACTGAGCTTAAATCTTTTACACGTTTAATTATTAAGAAAAGTTGGTTATTTTATTTCTATGTTGTGTTTTTTACTTCTAATTGTTATTATAACATTATTATCATTAGTAGCTTGAGCAGTTTCGTTATATTTAATTCTAAGTATTAGGTAATATCTCACCATGGTATTTTCTCATTTGGAGAAATGCCATATGCTGGAAGCATACATTGTATGCGGCAAAAATTCAATAAGGACTGTCGAATATTATGCAGAACAGTATCCTTTACGACAGCAGCCAGCTCGGCGTTACTTTCGAAAACTTTACAGACAATTTAGGCACGATTGCTTATTTAAGAAGAAAAGAACAAACAAAAATATCATTATCAACGAGGAGGTAGAAATTACAGTGTTAGCATATTTTGAAGCCCATCGCGAATTTTCCATTAGAGCTGCTACTAAGAAATTGAGTTTAAGTTACGCGTGAGTTCAGAGAGAATTTAAAAAAAGCATATGTAAGTGTATCCCATATAAGTACCGACCTCACAAACATTACAACCAGGAGATTCGAACACGAGGTTGCCTTTCTGTGAATGGCTTATTAATTTTTGTGATGAAAATTTGAATGGAGCACAATATATTTTATAGAGTGGTGAAAGAAATTTCTCCAATAGAGGAATGTGTTAATAAGAAGAATGAACACTACTGGTCGCAAGAAAATTTATTAGTAATGCGTCCACAGGCTGCACAAGTTCGATTTAGTTTTAATGTCTGGTGCGGATTAATTGGTTCGACAGTCGTTGGTCCAGTGTTCTACAATGACACTTTGACAGGAGAGAGAAATCTGGAATTTATTCGTACCGTTCTAGAGGATTTCTTTGATAATACAAAATACCTGTGCGTCAAAATTTGTGCTTTCAGCAGGACGGTGCTCCGGGCACAACTGCCGTTCGCCGCATAGTTCCAGATATTGGACAATCATCTTTGCCGATCAATGGATTGGTACAAATGGGCCAATTCGATAGCCAGCATGCTCTCCTGACCTTTCACCTTTAGACTTTTTTCTTTGAAGATATTTAAAAGATCAGATATACCAGAACCCGGTATAACAACATGAACGAATTGCAAAATAAGGTTAGGGAGGTTTTCCGCTAACTGGATGGAAGGTCAACCTTTAGAGCTGCCGAGAGTGTACTCAAGCGGGCACGAAAACGTATTAAGAATGAAGGTGATATCTTTGAGCAGTATTTATAAATTATGCTACTTATAATAATAAGTAATAATACTTAATAATTACTTTTTCCTTATCAATTTAATTTCAACGACATTATTTTAAGATGTAATATGTTAAAATAAACATCAACCACAAAGACATGAATCTATTTTGTTGAAAGTTGATTTTTTTATACTGGTCTACATTTTACAAAATAAAAACTATCATAACTTCTTTATTATTCGTTTTAAGACAATGTTGTATTGATACTTTTGCATCAAAAATTAAAATGTCTTTCATTTTTTTAACAATATACAGGTGTTCAATTTTAAAAAAAAATATAAATGTCAAAATTTCTTGAAATGAGTCAATCAATTGTTTTTTCGTATTAAAAACATTAATATTTTGCTAATTTAACCTACTTTCTAGAATTAATAATAACAGACAAAGTAATGGTGCGCACTTAATTTGAATCAGCCTGTATATACCTTCAATTCTAAATATGTAGTTGGTTTTGGTATTTTTTTGCAGCAATCAACAATTAGCACCAAGATATAACTGATAAGGATAAAGAATTATTCATCAGCTAGAAATACCCATAAAACTTAAATGTTTTATTATACCTCGTACATCATCAGCGTGTATAATGCCCCCTAACCATATCACAATCACATATTTTCACCACACCAACCGAACGATGGAAAAATCGCGTGCGGCGTCGATTTGCATAATCAAGTTTATCGCGTACTCGACTTACCTTCGAAACAAAGGCGAGTCGACTTCAAGTTCGACAAATCTACCCCTAAGACACTTACACCAGTCGAGTGACGTCATTTTCATGACGCACTAACCCCGAAGACGAGGAATGAGTGTGTAAGAATGAGAAAGGATTTAATTTCCTTTATGATTTGCATAATATATTAATGGATTCGCGTGCCAGCGTATTGTTAGTAGTTTTCCAGTTTAAAAGTTAAAGGTCTCAGCTTAGATTCGATCGACGCGTGAGCTTAAATATCGTATCCTTGATGACTATGGATAACACAGGCAACGCTTACTTCGCAATGCCTGGATCTTATCATCTCATACCTTGTACTTTTCCGCTCAAGTCACTACCTCAGTTTCTGTATAATTACAAAACGTAAATCTAATTGAAACTGTCGAATTATTACAGAACCTAACAAAGCACTTCTCATACCGGGGATTTTGCACGTCATTTATTTAATAATATAAATATTACAAAATCTCAAAAAGGGCAATACGGTGGCCTCGTTTGCCTTACGTACTTCTGCGTCACCATAGTTGTGTCAATCGGTATCCATCTCCTGTCCAGCACAGATCGGCACATCTTCTCCAACGTCTCATCCTCTTCTGGTTCCGCTATTTTATTCACTACTACCGGTTTAACTTTACGGTAATCCTCGTAAGTTATCTCGTTGTGTCTCCACTCTATGCAAGCGTTTGATGGGAGCTTCAAGCGGGGGTAGTTGTAAATTAATGATCCGATACTAAAGATTTTTGTTCGCTGTAGGGAGTTTCTAAAGTGTTCGCATCGACAGGCTTCCATGATCCACAAAACCCACCCGCAATTTAAAGCAACCGTAAAACCGCGCGATAATTTGTAAATGTCAAAGTTTCATGTTCATATTTGACGTATTATGTAAATGCTAAACGTAACGGACAAACATAGTCAGCATCTTTAATGTAAGGGACAAAGATTCTTGACCTTCAGCCTGCTTTTTGACATGCTCACGACCTGCTTCATAACTTTGACAGTTTGCTTTATACAGTGTGAGCCGTTAAGAATGAGAAATCTGGAAACTGGGAATAGTAGAGCCTAAAATATGAGGATTTAGTACAACATGCCTTATACAAATGTTGCTCGTTGTTTTCGATGTGCTCCGCAATGACGTCATCTGACCGGCCTTGACGAATTTGAGATTCAAATCGAGCATAAACCGCGTTATTTGTACAGTGATTCTAAGGAAATGTATTCCCAGATGCGTCATCAGTATACGTAGTTAACATAGTTACTGGCGCCATTCCAACTCGTTTATGTGGTTTAACTCCTACATAAGAAAATCGTGAAATAACAAATGTTTAAAAATTCGCATTTCTTAACTTAATACTCTATATTTTCTCATGTAATTAATTTTTATTTTAAAATGACTTCTAAATTTGTCTGGAGTAATTTTTTTTGTGTCGGTATTATTTTAATTAACAATAAATGAGATACAGTGAGAAAAATGGGTTAAGTAAAGTGTTTACTTGATAAAAAATCATTTACAATAGAATAACTTTTACTTGCAACTATTCTACTCAATTAATACCTGTAACTAAACCCAGTTTCCTGAATGCAAGTTCTTACTGTAAATAGTACTCTTATTAACGGCTATTATACAGCCTACTTGACAAATTGTTGTGTAATAATCGTAATCAAACTGTTGATGTGTGGTTAGTAAGGTATTACGTGTGACTACTGGTACTGTATCTAACTACAGCATATACTTAGTAAAGAACAATAATACTAATTGCTATTAACTCATGTATTTTCATAAATAAGTAGCACTTGCCACACTATGATTATTTGAGTGTGTTTTCGGGAACCTGGTAGTTCTACCGTGTTTTGCGCATAACCGTCATAACTAGTGTTGAATCACGTACACGCGATAGACGGATAAATCTCCCGTGTTTAATAAAGGTGTTTGCTTATTAATACTCGATAACACCTGTGTTAGAAGTTAGAAATTGAAGAATTGCTTTCATCTTGGGGCTTCAACTCCACTACTTAAATGAATTTTACAGAGGTAACATACGTAGATCATCTTTTGATATGCACCCTTCATAATCATAAACAATATATTAGAATATATTAAACATTTAAGAGTATCGGCAAGTTGTATAAGGATTTCAATCAATCAGTTGGGGTAATTGTTATCCTTCTAAAGCTTGTCTGTTTAGGTTATTCGGTTATTTACTTGTTCTTTGTTGTTACTATGTAGCTTAAACATTACATTCATATCAAGTGTGTGTTTGTCTATACAAAATAAAACTATTACTAATAATACTGCTTTTTTTTCTTAAGTAATAAGTATTATGTACCCTCTTTAGCAAATTAAATGCGAATCAAGCTCCACAAATCGTCGATTATTAATGCAATCGAAGCTATAGCACACTGAAATAGTAATTAAAAATTATTTGCAAACAATTTTGAATTACGCATTGCTCACACAGAGCAGTTATTCACACAGAGTACACAGTAAGCTATTTATAAATAAATATTTACTAAACCTGCTCGTTTCGTACACTAACCATCATTGAACAACAAATTTAAAGAAAGTATATTGCGTATTTGTAGCAAACCATTACCTTTTATATATCAGGTATTTATTTATTTAACGTGCATTAATGAAACTGTTTCCTTATCACAAGTAAATGCAGTAAGCAACTGCATATATTCTTTGGCTTAACTACTTCAGTTCAATTATCATCAGCAACTTCATAAGTAGAGACCGGATTATATGCAAAGTGCATATATTTTATTTTTTGCATATCTTTAATTATAGTCTATATGTAGACGTATTACACTAATTGAAGTTAATTAGCGCTGATTAATGATTGCATATATTGCATATTTAAGCTTTTTCTTATCCTTTCTATTAGTAAAATTCTAGTAATTCCTAATGCAGATCGACAACCGACAATTCTCAGAACGATAAATCTTTTACAATTGGTTTCTCTAATACTTTTTTTTCAAGAACTGCACGTGTTTAATTTCGCCTAGCAGAAGCGATGTGGTAAATACGTTTTATTATTATTAATTCCCAAATAAACTATTCATTCATTGAATATCTTTGAGCGAAACAGCATGTAATTGTGTTACGTTTTTAAATACTGTGCGTACATACAATGAGTATAGCGAACAAAATTTCTTTATGCCCCCCTTAGCAGGAGATTATCATCGTGTCTGATAGTCAAGCAGCCATCAAGGCGCTGAGCTCATATGAAATCAGCTCCAAGATGGTCTGGGAATGCCTAGGGAAACTAAATGAGCTAGGCAAAAGAAATAAAGTAACCCTCCTGTGGGTTCCGGGTCACACAGGAGTGGAAGGAAACGAAATAACGGATAACCTCGCAAAGAAAGGGGCTGGAATGCCTTTTGTAGGGCCTGAACCCTTCTGCGGGTTAAGTAGCAGTACAATACTGAAGAAACTAAAAATAGAAATGGAACAGAGAAAATCCAGTTATTGGGAAAATCTGCAGGGAATGAGGCAAAGTAAAATTCTTCTGGGAACTTATAAGCAGAAGAGGTTTACAGAATGCATCAACCTGAGTAAGAACCAAGTTCGCATTTTAACAGGAATACTTTCAGGCCATTGTAGACTAAAAGGACACCTGACTAAGCTTGGATTGGAAAAAGATCCTGAATGCAGATTCTGTGGGGAACAGGATGAAACACCCATCCATCTCCTCTCAAACTGCGTAGCACTATGCAACTCGAGGGCATTTCACCTGGGAGCATGTGAAATCGAAGAGGGAGACTTACCTAGACTGGGGCTCTCTGACATCCTACACTTTCTAAAAGGAATAGGACTGGAAGGCCAGCTGTAAAGCAGCAAGAATAGGGGACACAATAGATCTTTTAGGTCGCAGTGTAACACTACCCTTTTACTTACATACATACATACATACATACATTATGCCCCCCTTTATGATTAACCCATATCCTGAACTGGTAAAGGATGGCGACAAAATATTTTGTCGAGCCTGCAGTAAACTGGTAAGTTTAATTTTACTAAAAGCTTTACAATCGTTTTTAAATTCTTTAACTTTTGATATAAAATGGCAATTGTTGTTGTAGGTGTCTTCTGAGAGAAAATACCTGATTGATCAACACGCTAAAACTCCATCACATATTGCAAATGTGAAAAACTAAAGCGATCCGCATGTGTGCAGCAATCTATGCGTCAATGGGTAGCATCAAATTCACGAAACTCAGAACAAAAAGAATATAATACGGATCTGTGTAACGCATTAATTTCGTCTTACATACCATTAGCAAGATTAAACAATGTTAATTTGAAATCAATTCTGCAAAAATATTGTAAACATAATATACCTGACGAAAGTACCTTACGAAAAAATTATGTCACATCTTGTTACCAACAAAGCAGAAATTCAACAATTGGTAGGGAATAATTTTATTTATATCATGGTAGATGAAAGTACGGATATTGCCCATTTGTTAATAGGACTTCTTCATGAAGATATTGTAGGTAAATCATATTTAATTTATTGTAAAGAACTTCAAAAAACAAATAATGTGACAATTGCCCAATTTGTTCAAAAAGGTTTATCAAATTCCTTTTTACCTGGAAGTATACCTTGTGAAAAATTTTTACTAATGTTGTCCGACGCTGCACCATACATGATAAAAGCCGCGCAAAATTAAAAAAAAAAATTATAGTAACATTATTCATACCACTTGTTTAGCTCATGGGTTCAATCGTGTAGCCGAAAACATTAGGAATCAATTTCCTTTGATTAATGATTTAATTAGCAATGTCAAAAAAGTATTTTTAAAAGCACTTTTACGAATCCAATTTTATAAGGAGCGACTTTCCGGTGTTAAGTTGCCTCCTGAACCGATTATTACGAGATGGGGTACATTGTTAGAGGCTGCAATTTTTTTCGCCGATAATTTTGAAGGAATAAAAAATGTAACTCTTGAAATCACTGCTGACTGTATTGCTCTAGAAAACTGTAAAAAGATAGTAACATCAACAGAATTGCTACAAAACCTTTTGTGTACTAAGTCAAATTATAGCTTTGTTTCAAGTTCCATTCGTAAACTAGAAACGCAAGGGATGTCGCTCTCGGAATCAGTCGAAATAGTAAATGAATTTGATATGCTATGTAAGAAGGTTAAGGGTACAATAGGTAATTCTATATACGATAAATTTTAAAAAAAGTGGTAAATAAAAATGCGAGATATTTGAAATTGCTAAGAAAATTTTGGAAGGTGAAACAGTAAACGATTTCGACTTTAATTTTAGTTTAGAATGTATTGCAAAGTTAAAAAATGCACCAACTACATCTGTGGATGTTGAAGAAAGCTTTCCCTAATAGCCAAATTATAATTTTCGCTCCAACTATTTTTAGTAAATTTTAACGTATAAAGGATTAAAATATTACTAATTATGTAGTACAAATGGTGGAAATTGTATGTTTTAAACGTTGAAGTTACTATGAATAATTGCGGGAAATTTAAATTTGGCCATTAGGGTTTCTATTTCGAAACATATGTATTCTGATAGAAGACAAAAAAAAACATTTAACTATAAATTGTTTTAGAAATATGTTGTGAAAAAATTTTGTGCTATAAAGTTAATGTTTAAATTTTCTGCTCTTATTTATTTTATATAAAAATTTTGCATATTGTCGCAATTTTTTTGGCATATATGCCCAGGTTTATGCAATATTTCTCAAAAATTCGATTGCATATATATGCGCATATATTCCAATTTTCTTTGCATATAATCCGGTCTCTATTTCCATAAGTTACCGGTATGAACAGACCGTACGTAAACTTAGGGCGGCGTACCGTAAATAAATTGTAACCAAATGGTTAGTTGCGATTTATTTGCGGTTATTACGTGATTGCGATTATTTCAGAAAATTTACGGGACACTTTGGTTGATGTCAAGTATGTTAAGCTTTTTGTTTTGTTTTGTATCACGTTTAGATAACCACCATCGTCCATGTGGTTTTAGTGGATGCGACGCGCTTTGATTGACCACGTTTTATGCATAGATAAAAAGTAGGTTGGTTTATGCTATGGTTTATGCACAGTATATGTTTCCGCAGTGGAGGGGATAGAAAAATCAGAAAATCGTAAAATGAGCGAGGTTGTTTTGGTGACAACTAAAATAACCAAACTTCAGCAACCCGCGTTCCGTAATATCGGCATAATTTTCAGGATCTGCTATATCGGGACACAAAACCGAGAATTTGGTTGCTATTTGTGGAGATTACGGTACGCGCCCTTAGATTGCTTCTTGTTAGTATCAGTGTTTAGGATCTCTTTTTTACTAGTGCTAAGTAATTTGTGCTTTTGTCCCCTATTCACCTGAACTTTTTACTTACGATAATTATATTTTTACTTATGATTATTAAATATTTTCCCAGTATGTAGGGACGCAAATTTCTTAGCAGCACCACTAATGCTGCTCTTGAAGGAATATAAATTTTCTTAAAATGTGAATGAATTAACGTATGAATGTTTTTTTTTTAAATAAAATTCAAAGTACCTTTTGTAGAAGATGCGGCCGATTGTCCAGCTGCTGTTCACTAAGTGCATCTTCTCTATTGGAAGACCTGGTAGCCTCGATGGATTCTGGTCTGTTGGCGTGGACTATCCTCAAGGCCTGCATGCGCCTCCTGAGGTTCTGCAGAACACACGCCTCCTCCCTTCTCCTACTGGGCTGATAGGTGGAAGCGGAAGGCAGGACCGCGAACTGGGGCTCCTGCTGTACGGAAGCGCTGAGTATACGTTTGCTGGCCGGCACCCTCGACGAGAAATCGGTCAGCATCTGGCCGTTGGAGCCGCCAGCTCCTCCGCACATGGACGCCTGGGACGCGATCCGTGACAGATGTTCCATCGTTCCTTTTCTCCTGGTGCTCGGCGCGGCGGCAATGGGGGCATCATTCGTTCGCGGCACGGCGAATTCGCAACTTCTTCGAAGTCTTCAGACGTCGCCGATGAGAGGCGCAGCATCCCGCCGTCGACCCTGGGACCTCGTGGCGGTCTGACGCGATGCCGCTCTATCTCCGGATGCGATCTATCGGAGAGTTGTAAGAGTGGCGTTTCGGTTAAGAGGCGACGCAGCACATCATTGCGGATAGTAGCGACGTCTAAGGGAGTATACAGGAGGCGATCGGCGAGCGGTGCCGACGCCGGTACTACTGGTCGATATCTGAGAATTCCCGATGTTGCGCAATATAGAGCGCGGAATCGAGATTCGGCCCTTTTCACTACGGGTTCGGTGGGAATCTCAACTGTTTGCCGTTTTGGAACGGAAAATTCGTACGTATATCTACCAGGCGTAACCATAAAGTCGTGTCATTGCACACTGAGAAAAATGGTCTAAAAGAACAGTATATTTAGCATTTTATATTAATGGCAACTATATTTTTTAGTAAGTACCCACTTGGCAAGTAATTCAGTATCAGCTAAGTACATATTTACTAGACAGCGATGTTAAACAAAAACATGTTACTGAAATTTTGCAGCAACATTAAATAATGATAGAAATATTGCAGGCCATTACAGTAACATTTCAATGTAATCAGGAAAAAATATTTTAAAAGAATGTTGCAAAAACAAAGACTTTATTGTCAGAAATGTTGAGGTAATATTTAGTTGTAACATTGCCATATTTACATTTTATAAAGTGTAAGATAGGTACGTAAATGTATATGTTTCTGCAAATTTAGAATTTTAAAAACACAAAACTAATGGAGCAAATTTTCTCTATGAAGTAAATAATGGTGATGAAATTTTTTAACATTTTTTGTAGCCTATAATAATCATGTTAGTGGGTTGTGGTTGCGCACTGCGCCACTGTAAAAAGTTAGTATTGCTTGCCCATCACAAGTTTTCGTCCAGCGCATACACGAGTTGGCGTGAACCTGTGAACCCCCTCTTTCACAATATACGGTAATCGTGACTGGATGGGGCGTGGATAAGACCATCTTAGGATTGTGCGTCGCAATTGTTTTGATGAGAAAAAAATCCCGTCAATAATGAATCAACATTATCAGGTAAGTTTTATTTATAATGCTAAAGTAGGTATGTCGATCCTTTCAAATTCATCGAAGATCTCCAAGACAGATATGTATTATGTATATCATAACCTATATATGTTATAGTAAAACCTACCTGTTGTGCTATAAGGATGAGCAAAGTCACGTAATGTCATTCTTAGAATTGATAGTAATTCATTTCATCAAATACAAATTTTACAATAATTTAAAATAGTGTTATATATAAAATATGCAGTTTATCCTCAATTTTCATATAAATAAAATAGTTTTTCTGATCTCTATTTTTGACGGTGTGTCTTTTTTTTTAATTTCAGAGAGAATTAGAAGAAATATTGTACTCACAGATACAGAATACGAAATAACTGTCATGGAATGGTTTCGTTATGCAAAACAAAGATTTGATAGAAAAACAGCAAAATGTTCAAAGGAATAAAATGCATTCGAGGCGTTTTTCTTATGTGTTGTGAGTTTTTGTTTAGATTTCTTTTCATGTTAATTTATGTCCCCATAAATCTGTTTCCAATACTGAATTATTAAAATGGATTTAATGTACTTTTTTTTAATCAATAAATGCCTTTATTGTCTTCTGTAAGCAGCATTTTACTTTTTAAAGTATTTATTAATGTATTTCGTTTACTTAAATGGCTATTTATAATATTATTCATAGTATTACTATTTAGTTTTTACATAGAATATATGATATATGATTCACCATTTTAATGTATCTGCAAAAATAACTACAAAAAAGACTTATAATGTTATATTATAAAAATGTCTTATCCATTATATTTTTCTGGCATTAATGTTTAATCCCAGGTAGCACACAATATTTATAAAATATCTATTTTATATTTTACAAATATTATATGTATGAGAAATATTTCCAACATAAACAACACATTTATATAAATGTTTGTTTATAACTGTGCATATATATATTTAAAAATCATATTTATTACATTGAAACAATATTTATATCACACATTTCCAACCCAAAGTTAACATTCAACATATAAGCAATATTTATAAATATTGCGAGTTTAATATTGATTGCAAAATATTTTTTGAATATTTATTTTATAATCGTTTTCCAATATCTTATTTTGGTTTTACGAAAATATTTATTTAATATTATTTTATATGGGAAATATAATCATGTATAGCACACAATATTTATACAACATGAATTTAATATTTAACAACTATTATATCTACATACATGATAAATATTATCAGGTTTTACTTAACCAACAAATAGTAGTGTTTTGTTACACTTTGGGATATTCATGTAAAACAAAAGCATAGATTGGGTTGATCATAATTTCGGTTATCTATTAAAATTTTAATTCATGGCTTCTAACAGCATTTTTAATCGAATATCTTAAACATTATATATAATTCGTGTTCGTAATATTGAAAGAATTAATAATAAAATATATTATTAATTCTTTCAATATTACGTAGAATAACGCATGTACAAAATATACTCTATTTTAACAAAAAATAATATCTTTCTCTTATTATTTTAATTTGTATTTGAACTATTAAATTACTGGCTTTAGGTTTTACAAATTTTTCATCTGCGGTTGTCCAATCCTACTTGCTGTTTTGAGTCACGTGAGTTAGTACATATATCGTATCGTAAACCAAGCGACAAGCACGTGTGCATCACGTGAGTGTGTGAGTGGAGTCATAGCAGTGGTGTGTATTTTGTGGTCCATGATTGTGGGTATAAAGAACAGAAGTCGTGAATAAAACATTGCCTGGTTATAATTGACAACTGGTAAGTGTCGTAATTATAAATTTAATAGGTTAAGGACTTTTACAACGAGGTGTACTGCTTTTTTAAAAATAATGTTACAGGATAGAGGTATGTCGTCCCCAACTCGAAATTGTCATAAGTATCATTTGGTCAAACACACACTTAAAAAATTATGAAATTTAGCAGCCTACAGAATGGAGATATGCATAACAAATTATCAAAAATATCGGTCAACATATTGGGATATTGCAAATATAGCAAAACAGTAATTGATGGTAAGCGGAATGTTACACGATGCAGTACATTAACAAGATTTTTTTGTAGTAAAGATGACAGAAGGATGAAACAACGAGAATGAGACGAATGCTGTTATGACAGCGTTGATACAGGTAGGCAAGGCTTTTTAAAAGTAGACAATAATGCAATAATTATATACATGTTTTGTATTGTTTTATTTAAATTTTGTTTCCCTTAATACAATAGTTGCATAAAAACTTCATCAAGGTTTAAAATACTGCCAAAAATTATATTACGTGAATATTTCGATTTTAGCTATCAGCGGTCTAAGTTCTACGAGCACCCCATTTTTAGTGGTAAGTTGTACAGTATATGAGTAGTAAAGATGTTTTTATACAAAAGTTGATGTGTTGCAGATGTCTTGAGGCGATTGTTGGTATGGATATTTGCTGATAAACAATGTCAATTGTTGTATAAAATTTAATCCAGTTGCCACAAGGATGAGAATGACATACGAGGTACCAGATGAATCATTAAAAAGACAGTATCAGTATACTAGCGCAATCAAAATCTTGTATATCTAAGTAATGTGCATTTGAATTATTTAATCTTTGAAATAAAAAATTAGCACACTTTTTTATCTTGTAGAAGTATGCCGTCCAGCATTAACCCTTTTTTGTATATGTATGTTGTTAATATGTAGAGTATGTTGAGAATTACTGATTATCTTGTTTGCTTAAATATTGTTAATCCATATTTTTTATTTTGCAGTAGAACCTCTCATTACCGGAATTATATTGACAAAAAAAGTTCATATGTAATATTTTATGTCTTCTCGATTATCAGGATTTTTCATTATCCAGACCATGTTAGCCTTCAATTAGTCCGGATACTGGAGGTTCTACTGTACATAGGAATTGGTTGTGACATAAATCTCATATGTAATTTTTTTTCTAAGTTTTACAGCAATAATTAGAAAGTGTTTATTGGCGTCAACATCCTAACTGAAATTACACTCGATTCCAAATTTTTCCTATTCGATTTGAGATCAGATTTGAGTTCTGATATTTAATTCAATGCTTTATAATTATTGTTGCAAATGGAAATCATCTATAGCAGATACTTTCACGAGACCATCCACATGTATATGGATTAGCAATATTAAAGCAACATAAGAAAACCAGTATTTCTCAATATGCTCTATATATTAATTACAATATTTTCGAAATAAAAAAAAATCTGTCATTTCCTATATGGAATATATATTTGAAAAAAATATTACACCTATATAAGAAATAAATATATACTGCATATGTATTGGATAATATGCGGAGAAATATTAGTTAGCAATATTTTATGCAAATAAAAAGAAATCTGTCACTTCCTATATAAAATATATATTGGCAAAAAAATATTTTACTAATATTTGGTGCTACCTGGGATGTTAATATTGTAATTTTATTAAGTGAAGATAAATTCGTATAAACAGACGGGCCCGATCTATCGAGGGTAACATGAAATTATAATATTAACATTCAATTTCAATAAGACTGATTGAGATTCCCGTTTTATATTAATTAATATAACCTCTCGATAAACCTCAACATCTGGTTCTGTATGATGCAGCAAAACTTTTGGAGTAATAAAGGATCCTAATAAACATTAGTGTAGATATATTTTATAGGACCATTTAATTGCCACATCTCTATCAATTATTTCTCTTTAACATATGAGAAATGTTTACGAAGATCTCTACTTCAACATTAATCATCATGTTAAAGTAATGTTACTCGAACACCTCGTATTAACATTACTGGGAAATATTGTTTCGTAACATCGCTTAGGCGGACATTAAACAGTTGCAGAAATGTTACTGCATGCAAATTGTATATATTTTTGTAACATTTCGCGTTACAAGATAAAATTTAGACGATGTTATAGTCATGTTATTTTGCCAAGTGGGTACGATTAAATAATTATTCATTATTAATGCGTTATGCATTAAAAGTAAGTAAAGTAAGGTTTCTAACACTATGATATAGTCTCAAGTACTAAAATATATTAATAGACATTAAATATATCATGCTCAAATCACAAAATATATCTGCAAGTAATAAACTCGGTTATTTGAGATAATATTAATTAGTGTAAATAATAATATTAATTGGTGTAAATAAGAACTAACTAAAGAATGATAGAGTGAGTGAGTTAGGGTAACTACTAAAATTTTGAATCGTTGGTTACCGGATATAATCGATTGGGACCGACAGCACTTCTAGTACATTTGGTTATGTTGTGCGTCTTACTGGTTCATAAGTACATACGGGTGTAATTGTTCTAGAAAACTGATGCTACTATTTACTTATCTCATTCAACGAACCCCAGTGACCACTATATTTATTTCATATTTTATAAATATTTAAAAAATATTAAATCTTTCTTGAATTTAGTTATAAAATATAATGCATAAATGTATTATAGAAAACATTAGGAAAACATTAAAAACTATATATTTATTAGCTTTAATAATATTTTATTGCAATTTTCTCAATAATTTTCATAACTCGCAAGAATATTTGCTTTATCTGTAAATATTTTTTCATATAAAAAAAAATTGATTTTGCTTTGTACATTGGTGCGTAGGACGAATAACATAAATGGGTAAATATGCATAATATTAATAGGTATGTACCTATTTAAATGATAGTTTAAAGATTAATTAGGTAATATATATCTAATTGATTTAATTGTATCTAAGTGAGCGCGGTAACTTTCTATTAATATATCTGCTTTGTATTATATTATTTGTAATTTTGTATGCGAACGTCAACACAACCTTCTATTCATTCGGTGCGGTTGTTATATGATTAGTATTGTTTATGCGTCTATGGTTTAGGTACATAGTGCTACGCGCACGTTCGTATCATCACGTTTCATTCGTTTCCGTACATTTATAGTTATTATAGTATCGATGGGCAGATTAGGTTAATGTGTTAATTTTGTTGGGTGTGTTTAGTTTTTGGGGCACGGGTAAGCAAACTTTAACATGTCATGGCTTATAAGAGAATTGGAATGCCAATATCACCTATGTACAGAATCGTTTAATATAAATTGTAGAATTTTATGCATCATATATGTACTGCTCTACCAGATAATTTGCTAGTTTGATTGCTTAAGAGATTCATTCGGTAGATAGCGTCATACCTCAATAGTTAGAATACGTTGTGTTGTTTTATTGTTTGTACGTAGAATGTTTTCAAATATTATGAATAAAGTAAAAAAAGTATCGAAGTATTGATTTTAGCTCCCTTCAATTTTGCAACTCCCAATGTATTAGTAGGTGTTGATAATGTTGTCGATGTTTTATCATGGTATGATCTAAACAATTGGCATTATTTTAACCACAAGGAACGCCATGAGAGCGTCACTACCGAAGATATGAAAAAGCCATAGGTTGTACCTGCACCGCCAAGGCTAGACTTAAAAATGTGTTTTTTTCATTTTTTTGGCTTATACATTGTTTAAACATACTAGTATCACCTATGGACAAATAGTAACATTTTGAACAGTTTGACAAAAGCGGAGTTGCAGCACGGCGTGTGCCCATCTCGATTAAATATAAGCTTTATAGTTAACTATACATACAAGATGGCGTCTTTCGTTCGGAAAATATTTAATGCAATAGCATTGCAGGCCGAAGAAAAGAGAGGTGGAAGGCGATGACGCTGTGATGAGTGCCAGCGTAATTCCGTGTTTACATTGAAATTTTTTATTAGGAAGAATAATATTAGTTGATAATATATAATCGTCATTTACTATTTACTTACTTTCTTAATTTCTAATTTAATGTTATGCTCATATATGTGTGTAGTTCTAAGTTTGTGTTAATATTGTTAGCGCTGAAATATTTTTTTCCTCATCACGTTGAATATGTTCACATATGTCTAATAATCTTGCCTATTAGTTAGACGTTGTATTTTAGTAAGACTCAGTGCATTATTTGTGCTGTTGATATTCTTTTGGACATACCATTATTTTTCTCACCTCCTAACTTTCGGTATGGGTAAGATGTAGGAGCATATTAGAGCGATTCGATGAGATTGGTCCTTAGTGGTCATTCGTGTCTAGACGCTCGAATCGTTGGAAAACTGATGACGTCACCTGGTCACGTTTGTCTGTCATTTTAGACCGCGCTCGGAGATCGCAAAGTGCGGTATGAGGGTCTAACCTCCGTATTACATGTGGAACAAGAATAAGTATTAGCCTGGCAGTAGTTACAATATTGAAATACTAAGGACGGTAGCATGAAAAGATGTTAGTCTTCAACAACAATTGCAATAAGAGCTGTTTTATTTATATTGGGATATTCTCTTAACCTACAAATACGTACAATTTTGCTCGTTCACGACGCTCTGATTATTACTCTTTATATGTTGTGAGCATATCGCGTTATATCCATTATCTTCGATATGAAAAACTATTTATAAACATAACCAAAACTTTAGGATAGTATGTACAAAAACCATTTTTGCCGCTCAAAATATGTAAATTTATGACTCACAAATACTGATGTAACACGTGTGACCAAATGACTACTCCAGACCAGGTCACAGAGACCAAAGTGCTCAATCGTTCGCCTTAGGTTTCATGAGATTATGTTACATAAGGAAAAGAGGAAGAACGGCTCCGTGTCGCCAACAGTCACACAGTCACGACGCGCCTGCGATAGATCCGTGGCAAACTAAAAAAATACGAAAATTGATGGCGGTAAAGAATGACAATTTAAATTGTTTAATGACTTTAATTCTAACAATATATATAATATTGCTATACTTCCGTAGAGGACACTGATTTGGCGATTCTATGCATACTACGGAAAACATGTCTTCCGAGTGTAAAAATTACATTTGTAAAGTGTGAGTTCTGCCCTTCTTAGTGCCTCTAAAACCTGTTAACATCCTCAAACGCCTCGCACATAACCTCGAAATAGCACTTTCGACACTGTTTTTTAGTACTGTTGTGAGTCATTTGCTCAAAAAATGAATAGCCATTTACACTCAGGAAAACCACATGCTGTTTCCGTTAAAAATGCATATAAATCACCAAATCAGCGGTCCCTTACGGAAGTCTTACCATAATATTTTTTATTTGATTTACTATGCATAATATTTACTATTGCTAATATAGAAATTCGTTTCATATAAAAATAAATATGTATAGGTGGGAGTACAAATCCGCCATGTATATTGATATTGCACCACGACTTATTAGGTGTGTGTTGTCTGATCTAAGCAGATCATGGAATTTACGCGTTGGTTTGTATTTTAGGCATTGAATTGGCGTGTTGGTTCTTAGAGCAAGCAAATCGCGATCACAAAGATTCCTCTTCTGTCCCCAATCCGACTCCGAGGCAATTACGAGCGAATTTGTACAACATAACCTATCGACACTAAACACCGTATTGAAACTGTCGTTTGTAAAATGTAATCCGATTATACCTGCATCAAATATGCACGATGATGGATAATATAATGACACCAATGGGATTGGTAAGAACGATCAGTTAATGTTAAAAACTTCACTGCGTAGGTACATAATATAGTATATGATGCATTTTATGTAGCCAGATTCATTAGTTGAGAAATTACTTTACTTTTCCTATTCTATAGCTGTGACAAAGACAATAGGAATAAGAAAATAAGGTTATAGTTGCAGTCGAGCGCGTTTGTTTGTGCCATTGTAAATCCAACTGAGACGCTCTCAAGTACCGGATGACGTCAGTAGATACTGCTCCAGCCACAAATAACACAAAGCTATAAAAACAGCAACATGATGACGCGTTCGCCGCTCTTCTCTTGATTGGCGAAAGTTACGCATGTCCTTGTATATACGAGATGTTGCCCAAAGGTACCTCGAACTTTTCACGGCTCAGGAAGGAACAAAATAAAAAAATTGTTTGTGATATAAGAAAATATATACATAGAGTACCTATACAAATTAGAACTAGAAAAGTTCAAAAAGTAAAGTAAAATTGGTACATACATGTAAAGAAAATAACGATTTATAGTAGGCTACATTTTAAATTCTAATTCCCTCCTTACACCAGTGAAGTTAGCGATAGTACCGCTTACACAGAGAAGCGAATTAGAACAATAGGAGAGGAGGAGAAGAAGGATTCTATATACGTTCGAACTAAAAAACCCGCGTTTTGGTGTTAAAATTTTTAAATATAAAAAGGCCATCGAACTACGAATATATATCAAACTAAAATACTTATTCTTCTTAATAAAACAAACATTTCTGATTATTATATAATCATAAAACATAAGGAAATTAATTAACAAAAACTATTAATTAAAAAACCTAAGAAAATAAAAATTGGAGAGATTAAATGTTTGTTTTTTCGGCAAATTTTCGTTCCTTTTCGATTTAACTTTTCTCTTTCATGATTTTTTTTGTTTAAGGTTAAATTATTTTCTAGAAGAAAAAACCTAAATTTAGAAAATGTCAATATAATGTTTTGTCACAAGAACGAGCCTTGCAATATAACGTTCAATTTCTTTTTACTTTATAGCAGAATACCTCAGAATCTAATCTCTATGTAAACAAACACGGAGAATTATCCGAGGTGCGTCATCACAGCGTCACATGCATCCACCCTCCTTCCCAGGCCACACAATTCGCCAATACTAGTAAATCACGCATACGGATTCGTCGTTCCGCATATGGATAAACACAGAAATCTGTCTCTCACTAGGCCGAGATTTCAAATCAAATACAATTGACGATAGAGTGCGCCACTTCCCAGGAAGCAATATTTTATTTTTTCCGAAATGCATAGTTGACTAACTTAATTATACTTAAACAATGCTATTATAAATAAATGATAATA